>VZTI01000069.1:102434-126629 GCA_013397865.1 Struthidea cinerea | reverse complement strand
AAAAAAAAAAAAAAAGAAGAGTTATTTCACTCTAATATATGCTACTAAACCAAAGAAGGTAAAAGCACTGAAAGATGTATATTAATGTTTACTCATATCCTTTCTATTTTTAGCCATAATCCTATATGAGCACGTTGTTACAACTGAAAATGACAAACGTGATTAAAATGGAAAGTAATACCTGATAAAGAGTCAAGCATCGTTATTTCTTTGTAAACAAAAGACTAGAATCTACACAGGTAGTATGGACAATTCTTGATGTGTTAAACAATTCCTTTCACAATTTGTGAACAAATGACAGGATGTATCTTGCAAAATTAGCTTTTTTTGCAGCATATAGGATGCAACCCTAATTCTATGGAAATCTGTGCTTGAAGAAGAGTTTAAAAGTTTTTAATTCTTTTTCCCAAAAATCTGGCCTTTTAAAATAAGTTTCAAGTTAGAAATGAAATAAACTGCGAGCAGCCCCAGAAAACATCCTGTTCTTATACTCAGAACTAAAATGATGGTAATATACTCATACTAAAATGATAATCACTCAAAAAACCTCCAAGGGCACAATTAATTTCTGTGTGACATGGAACAGTAAAACTGAAACGTATTGCCTTGTACTATGCATACTATGAAGATCTCCTTAATCCTACCAGGAACATTTTACCTTTAGCTGCACCTGGAAACCCACAGCAGCAAAGCCCACTGGAGTTGCAAGAAAGCCTAGGAATCTGCAAGATCTTTCAAATCTGTTCTGATCTTGTGTGCTTGGGCAGTTGCTTGAGGGATGGGATTAGCTGTGTGTTCAGCTCCAGATCTCCAGACAAAAAAATACATCTGTCTAAGAAATACTGAGGATAATGAGTTTGGGAATAAATGTGACAATGTAGGTTATGGGTTTGCAATATCTTCTGTAACGTTTAGTGAAAACCTTTCTGGTAAAGCTGGCAAGCTTTAGTAAGTACAAAGAATGACATCATTGATACTTAACAAGGTTATAAAACAAGCAGTTACTCTTTAACGTGCACAGAAGGATTCATTTTAATGCAGTTAAACCAGTGTTATACAAAAGACCACTGCTTTATTTTTCACTTTTATGTGGAGTTGACTAAGCCTTTTGTAGCAAAGAGGGAAAAGTGAAGGCTATAAGGTTGTTTTAAAAGTTGTATGCTGTTCAAATCAGATTATCCCGAAATGAGCATCCTTTTCTGTTCGGGTCGTTTTTTGTATCTCCAGAGTGCAAACTCTGAATGTATGCTCTGATACATAGTAAACCATGGAAAAGCACATGGAAAAGAGTCCTGAAAGGACTCTTCTCTAAATCTGTATCAGCAGTGACTGGCAGCATTGGCTCCCATGTCTCCTCACCCAGCTCTGCCTTCTCAAGGGTGTCATGGGGCAATAAACCAGGAGAGGGCCCTGCTTGCCAAACATCCACTGTTTTATTCCCAGCTAGAGTAAAATCATGCAAGATCATTGCTGAGAGTATTACAGCTTTCACTGGCAAAAAAACCCTTTATTTTTGTCACGGGCAAATCTTAATAGCAAGAATAGTTTAATCATTCAATCCTTAAAACTTCTGCTGGACTGGGCCAAATGCTATAAATCATAAGAGCTAAGAGTAGTGAGTAACAGAGACTTTTCTATAGAACTGATCATTATAAGATAAATTCTTTTTTTTACATCCTTGATTTTAAGAGTTCAGATTAAGACTCAAAAAATTACCAGGAAAATAGTGCTCCATTTGCTCAACATAGAACAGGAGCAGCTTTTCACTTTGAGAAGCTCTACCAGACTCTTGTTAACAACTATCAAATGGAATTCATCTTTTGCCTTAACCCTTTACTCAGTCACTGTCCGTCCCTAGGACTCATTCAGACATTAATAACACTGCCTCTGCGTTGACCATTCCGCAGTCTGCACTCCTCTGTTTCTTTCACATCTTCAAATTTCCTCTCTTACCCTAAATTGACTGAAGATATGCAACATTTCCTGCACTGCAGTTTTGAACATCCTTGGAAAACTGATTAACATGTTTCCTCATCCGGAAGTTGCCATCAAAGACATTCCTTGGAGGGGAAAATGGACATTAAAAGAAAGAAGAAGAAAAAGACTAAGAAAAAGAAACCAAAAAAAGATTCTATTGATAGCATAGCTGAGACCTACATCCACATTTGTAAAGAAACATTTTATGGACAGCATAGATTTAGTGCCACACTAAATCCCGCACTTCTTTTCCTTGGTTGCTTCCTGAACTGTTTTATTTATTTAGTTCCCCTAAATACCATCTGTATATACAGCACACCCTTCTCAAAACTTGTAAGGGCATCACAGCACACAGTTACAAGCACGTTCTCACAGGTAATTTGATGATTCTCCTTTTATTAACAAAACAAATAACTCCTCTCCTGCACCCCTCAGTGAGAGGGCCAAAGCATTCATGGGCAGGTGTGTGGGCTGGGACACCCCAGCTCTACTGGCAAGCAGAGCAATTTTTCTGCTGACACAAGAGAAACTGTAGATTCAGCACTGAGATCTTAGACATCACTGTTACTCCTCCTGCAGCTTCTTTTCAGTCATTCTTTATAATCATTTGTCTCCCTAGGCTGACCCTTTTACCTTCCCAGTTGTAGAACTCTTCCAAGTACTGCTGAAGCCAAGCTGCAGCAGATCAAGGTTTTGAAATTCCACAGGCAAACATAAGCAGACATCTCAGCTACCATACTTGATAGCTAGACAAAGAAATATTAATTATAAAGTACATTCACAAATCGGATGTGGGGTTTAGATTAATCCTACCTCCTGCCCAGGCCTCTGGCAGCAGGTAGTATCTTTATTGAGGCAGCCAGCGCCCCAAAACCCACTCTCGTTCTTAAGTTCTTTTAATAATGACTGATTCTGTCTATTATAGAATGAATTTATTCATAGACAAGAAAACTCACAGGCATAAAGACTTAAAGCAAATTAATACTACACAGGAATAAAACAAAGGAAAACACTACTAGTAGTAGAGTAACATACAGCGCACGATAAGGTACCTTTTTCACTTACAGCTAGCGAAGAAATAGTATAAGTTAGGATTCAATGTATCTTACCATCCAATTGCTGATGGAGCACACATAGAAGGTCCTTTCACTCAGTCTCCAGAGAGGTAACCACGAAATCTGCGTCCAGACCTCGGGGAGAAGTTTTCGGACACTTTTTCAGGGTGTACGAGGCATCTGCCCAGTGGTGATTCAGAGGATCTTTTATAGTGTAAAAACTGTGTCTCTCAAGTCAGGAATTTCCTTCTATCTCTCCCCACATCAGCTCTGCAGACTAAGATGTGGATTCTTAGCTGATGTTTGAGCTATCAGGCACCAGAGACAGTTCCTTGGGCTATCATCTCATTATGCACCCGTTATCAGAGTGGGGGGGGTTAGATGTCCTGCCACACCCTTTCACATTCCCAGTTGTAGAACTCTTCCAAGTGCTGCTGAAGCCAAGATGCAGCAGATCAAGGTTTTGAAATTCCACAGGCAAACATAAGCAGATGTCTCAGCTACCATACTTGATAGCTAGACAAAGAAATATTAATTATAAAGTACATTTAGTTACTAGATTTTTTGCTTGAGACTGCCTTAAATATAAAGGTCTTTACTTCCAGGAGTGTTATTATATCTTTTCATGGGACTGAATCAGTTCTAAGCTTCAGGGATAAGTGAAACTCAAATTTTGAGCCAAATGCTACTGAAGTGTGACTTTTTTTTCCTAACCAGGAATATGTAGAAATTCAGCCAAAAGTGTAAGGCTCTAAAACATACTCCATAAAGATTTTCTGTTTTGGCTTTCTAATGTATGTAAGACCTAATTTAGAGCAATTAGTCCGACAAAAGAAGGAGAGCCCATTGTCCCACAATCCCTCCTTTTAGTTTAGCGGCTGCAACCTCCCCACATGTGGACGGGGAGATTTTTTGCATTTTGTTGGTTTGGCAAAAGAGATCACCAACATCTGGCATGGTTAACCCTGGGACACAAAGAAAACTTTTTCTTATTATAAAAATAGTGGTCAATAAGGGCTTTGACAAGAATAAATCTGGCAAGCACAAGCTCAACATGTGAGTAAAACCCCCAAAGAGTTTTGGATCAGCTTTAAAATAACTCAGCTAATCCCAAATGCTACAGGAATTGTTTTGACTGGTGCTCCTGTCTCAGCAGCTTAAAGCTTTCAGGATAGTTTAAAAAAACCTGCCAGAGCAGTAAATAAATGATCAATAAATCAAAAAGGCCCCCAGGATGTGCCTTCAGTAGCAGGGGTTAGGAAGAGGGGCTGCAGGGGAGAGAGATGCTCAGCACTGGAAAGCATTATTTCAGAGAAGGATTTCAGGGATTTTGTGTCCCGGTTGCTGCCTGCTGGCCCTGGGGTGTGTTGGGGTGCACTATGTGCTGGAAGAGAGATAGGCCCTGAGGATCAGAGAGAGGGGCTCTTTCCTGGGCCCAGAGGTGACCCTGGGAGTGCATCCAGGTCACTGGAGACTGACTGAGAGAAGATTGTGTGTTTATGGACAGACTGGGCCTATGAGAAGTGTTAATTGTAGTTTGTGGCCTTATGGGGTATTGTTTGCCTATTACCATAAGTGAAATCCGTGTAATACCCCAGGTGATTGGGGGACACTGTGGTGAACATCTTTCCTGTTTATATGATGTTATATCCTGTTGGGTGCTGGTATTTAAAAGATTCTTACTTTGCAATAGACGGCCTTTGCATTTTCTATCTGATGAGCAAAGCCCTTACCCATGTGTCATTACTGCAGGGTGCCTCGGGCTGGCTGAGCACACAGGCATGGGTGTGGCAATTGAGGCTGCAGACAGATTTTTCCATGGAAAGCAAATAGCTAGTAATTTTTCTGAATTACATTCATGACATAATTGTCAATTTCAGCTATTTCTTACTTCATTCAGGGCAACTCCCTAGTGCATCATGTTTTCTCAAAGGATAGCTTCTATCAGTCTTAACTACATTGTAAATTAATGGGTAAGATACCTTTCTGCTGACCAGAGAGGCACTATTTTCCAATTAATTAATACATAATGAGATTCACATATAAAATCTGGGTTTGAAAATTAATATTTTCATTTCAAGGTCCCTCAGAGAACTACGATTGGGATGTTTTTAGTCTGCACACCACATAACTGAACAGATCATAAGTGACTAGAGGCAAAGGCAGCCAAAATACACAGCATCTGTAATAACTGGAAAGTATACTGATGAGGGCAGTGCTGGAGGCAGCACTGCACTCTGCCTGAAGGGAATAATCATGTTTGCAAGTAGAAATCTTCCGTTCTTTTTCCATATGGACTGTACAATATAGTGTGACAAAAGTCACAGTACTTGCTGGACATTCTAGAGGATACAAGTGAACGTGTCTGAGTGAAAACCTCCCTTTGAGCAGAGTTGTTGAGAATTTAGCAGTCATATGTCAGGCTTTTTTGATATCTTTTTATACTCTCAGTGATGTCTGATCCATTTACAGTTCATAAGCTGGTTGAAGCTTTCCTTTTTAAGAGGGGAAAACCATCCAACAGAAGTTCCCCTAAATAAGTTAAAGTACACATCAGTAATTTAGGTTATCATGGAGGAAGGATGTTGTACTGGTCCTCAAGTCAAGCATAACGGAACTTGTGGTGTCAGCAAGAAGATATCCCAGCACCTTAAATGATGCAGCTGCAGTACAGGGTCCCAAGGACCACAGCGTTATCCTGCAGTGCCACCAGGAGGAAAACAACAAAATGCCTCTGTAAAACAAACAGCAGGTCATCAACAGGTTTTTAGAAGGAATATCGAAGTAACAACTTCCAAAACTCAGCTCAGCAGCAGAAGCTGCTTAAATTACCTCTTAATTCATCTCACATTTTCTACAGGCCACTGTAGCTGCTCCTTGGTCTCTTTGTCAAATTCATAAATTGTCTCACAACTGGCTTAACCTGAACATTGTGTAAACAGGATGTTCCACAAACCAGATTCTGAGCATTGCAGGGTCAAGGTATTTACACCAAGCAGGAACACAGCTGTAAAAAGGGCCTATATGCACTCACTATACCACGGTATGAAAGCCAAAGAGCAGCACGCCCCATAATCACATTGTGAAACCCCTTGCAGAACCCTGCTTCCTCTATAATGGTTGCAATACTGCTGAACCTAGCAAATCAAGAAAAAAATCTAACAATCAATCAATAAATGAATGAAAAGTGAAGGGCTCCAGAGCTCATGAGCTGGTGTCCAAGGCGGTGCAGGAGCTCTGAGACAGGGGTAAAGATTTCAGTCTCTGCTTTTGGATTGTGCCTCGAAACACTCAGCATGACCCCTCCTGGATACAACCTGGGGCACAGGCTGAATCTGCCCCTCCTGACAGCTCAAACTCGCCATGTCCCAACACACTCGTTCTCTGCAAAGCTTTCCAGTCTTACAGCCCTCAGAACAAGGCTTCATTCCATACATCATTTCACTAAACTCCTCTTTCTTGTTTCTTTTTAACTGGTATATTTTGCACAGGGAAATATTTTCACTTTTATTTATCTTAGGCTTTTTTTCTGTAGCATCCTGTTCTGTAACAGGAGCCCCCTCCAGCACTGCCTATTCATCACACAGCTACAATGGGAGAGGGCAGCATTAATACCAGATCTAGAAGTTATTTATAAAATTCATTCAAACAGTCGCATCAGGATCATTGTCACCCTCAGGTGTATGTTGACTTTTCACACTGGTGACATGCTAGTAGCACTCCAACTTCCTCATGAGGGGAAAAGAAGGGGCAGACACTGATCTCTTCTCTGTGGTAACCAGTGTCAGGGCCTGAGGGAATGGCCTGAAGTTGTGTCGGGGAGGTTTAGGTTGGATATTAGGAAAAGGTTCTTCACCCAGAGGGGGCTTGGGCACTAGAACAGGCTCCCCAGGGGAGTGGTCACAGCAGCAAGCCTGACAGAGTTCAAGAAGTGTTTGGACAATACTCTCAGGCTCATGGTGTGACTCTCGGGGCTGGTTCTGTGCAGGACGAGGAGCTGGACTTTGATCCTTGTGGATCTCTGCCAGGTCAGGATATTCTAAGAATCCATGATCTCCACCTCCTCTCAGGCAGTCTGCTTGCTAGCTGGTTATGATAGGGTAGCCAGCATTTGTTTGGACATTCCCTCCTATGGGTCTCAATGTACAGTTTTTGGATACTGGCTGTGTTTCTCTAACTGTGCTTTCTTTAACCAGCTTGCTTCCTGATTTAATACTGAGCAGATGTATTTGTGAAACAGCAGTGAAATGCTAAATATCAGCATAATGCTGAACTGAACATCATGGGAAAGTGTTTCCTGCCTTGTTGCATTTGTTTCCTGTTCTTTATGCATGTGCTTTTTAAGAATTATAACAAGTAATTCGTAAGCACTGGGCTTAAGCTATGCACAGGTGCTACAAGCAGCACGGGCCCCACTTTATTGCTTCCAAGTAGGAAAAGAACATTTTGGATCTTGTTCTCACATTGCTTATAATCACTTTTTATGTCATTTTTAACAGCAGATATCTGCTGGCTGTCAGAGATTAGCAGTTTTTGTAACAGAAAAAGGAACTGGGCCCATACCAGGGTTAACCTTCTAGCTCTGCCTGGCAAGGAAATGAGAGCTCATTATTCAGCAAGCAATAGGCACGGTGATTGCACAGGGACAGAGAGAAGGGGACCTTTGGACCCATAAACCCCAGTGTGCATTAACCAGGACACAACATTGGAAGGAGGGCAAACTCATAGTTAGTAAAGCAATCTAGTAGAACAATTCCTTTCCCACATGATAGAAATGGCACAGACAAAAAAGATTGTTTAACCACCCTTCTATAAAATGGGACTATAAAGAGATGTTTTGTGTAGTGCTACTCAGAATGATAAGCAGAACTTTCACAATTCCACTGTTCCTCTGGAAGGAAAGGGAGAACATGAGGAGTCATAAAGGGCGAGATGGACACGATCCAGCACTGCTGATGGTCAGGCAGGGGCTCTCTGGGCTGCAGAAGGAGCTGAATGCAAAGCAGCAGCAGGGACCAACAAGACATGGACGAGCTGAAGGTAAAACATGCAGGTGCAAAACATGTGCAAAGCTTACATTCTCAGGATTGTAGGATAATTCAGATAGGAAAAGACCACGGAAACCATCCAGGCCATTCAGGATTCCCTCTCAAAGGAGAGTCAACTACAAGGTCAGATTGCATTACTCAAGCTTCTATACTCCTGCATACAGGCAAATATCCTAGGAAAGTGAGGCTCATCCTCAAACCTGGCCCTCTTGAACAGTCCAAAGCTCCCGAGGGCAGTCAGGGGGAGAGGTCAGGCAAGTATTAAATACAGAATGTGCTGACTGGCAGCAGGAAGCAAGAAGCACTGCAGCTATACACAGAAAACCCACTGTGAAGGTGTTCCCTTGATGAGGTGCTCCTGCTGAAACATTTTGGAGTTCAGCCATCCAAGCACATTACAAAAGTGTAAAATCAGAAGAGATTGTCTTCTCTTCAGTCATGTTAGAATCTCTCCACTACTGACTGATAACTAGCATGGGACATGCACATTCCTCATACCAGCGTTTATGCTCATCTTAGAGACAATACTGCTACACACACAATTATATATTTAAAAGTCAAAGGACTAGGTGGTCCAGCTGAGCATGTGTAATTAACTTTTGTTTAACTGCAAAAGCCATAGGAAACCTGCCAAAGTTTTTGGTTCATTCATATGCTGCAATAGCTTTCTCAGTCTCTCCTGGGCCCAGACATCTAGCACACAAATATGTTTGGCTAATAGGACACAGCAAATCTTTTCCAACCATGCTTTCATATTTTTTTTTCATCCTGTTAAACAATTGTAATAGTTTCCTCATTTTGCCCTGATGTCAGGATAAAATTCCTAGATGCTGCATGTAAGAGAAACTCATGCTCCCTCCACTTCTTTGAGGCTCACAAGGACAGAGAGTTCAGGGTGGCAGCTCACCACCTGTACCTATGGATCTTTTAGAAAGCTTTTGCTTTTATAATATACCTAAAACCTAAAACGCAGACTCACAAAACAAAACAAACAAAAAAAAAAATCAGCAACACTGAAACTCTTTGCTGCAGGACTGACCAGTGTGGCAAAGACCAGATCAAACCAGAGAGCCACCACACTGGCTCTGGTTCCCACTCGGTATTGCTGACACTCCTTGAACCACAAGTGCTGGCCAATGCATGGACTCCACAACTGGGAATTTTCTGCAATTACAATAGGTTTATATGAAATAATCAAGGTTCTGTGAACCTAACTTATTCTCCTGGAGAAAGTACTAGTAGTTGTACAATTACTAACAAGACTCAAATGCTACTTATGTATAGTTTTAAAGGAAGAAGATAGAACTGATGCATGAGACTTCTCCCACTGGGAACAGTATGAATTTGTGAATATTCAGATCTACATTTGGGAAGACATCTTCTGTGTTTGATAAGACAGTTTCTGCATTTAGACATCATGATGCTTACCCAAAAAGAAGACACATCCAGTGCCTTTTGGGAAATATTTCATTGAATGAGTCTGAACAAGACATATGAAATGCAGCTTTGGAAGCTGGCGAAGATAAAGCACATAGAGCCCAAGCTGTCTGACAGAGAAATAGTTTAAAAGCACGATGCTGTTGATTAGACTGACAAATGATGTTTTAATCTGGGTAAACAGACACCGCCCATTCTCTGAAAAAAAAACCTGAGTAACATTGAACAGGAATAGGAACAAAGGCTTTATTGTCCCCAGGGAAGCACTGCCAGCTTCTGAACAGCAGAGTTTGTTTTTCTAAATGTTGTTTGAAAATTTGGTTTAGACATGATTATCCTACCTGTCCTTGAAACACTAACCATGTTTCAGCTATGATTTCAACAGAGCCTACAGTGGAATATGTGAAACCTGCTGTTTTCAGTGGTAAATGTTCAAGTGCTGGTGAAACACTCTCCTGTGCTGGGAAAAATTTCAGATCCTCAGGTGTGATTTTAATTTAATTTAGGATTAATCCCTACAGACTGGTCATCTGGATTACAAATCTGGGAAGGATATAGGCTCCAGTTTACAGCCACATCCTCCACTTGAGAAATAGTCAGAGAACAGACATTTAATAGTACTCCCATGTAGGTACTAAAAAGCTGGAAGCGGAGAAATTCTTCAGCCTTTTCTCAATATTCTGTGAGAAGACTGTCTTTCCCATGCAAACTATTTTAAACAAGGTCACAGTTTCATAAACTTCTTGCACCTGCAAGCTGTTTTGCAAGATTGTTATGGCTTTAACTTTGAAAATATTTTGGAAGAGGTATCTTAGAACTTGGCCAATCCTCTCAAGGCGTGGATGGCCGAGGAACCAATTACCTATTGCCATTCAACACACTTTTGCGATCTATCCTATAAAAGTAGTTGGAAAATTATTAAAGCGCTTCCGCTTCCACTTGTTCATGAGCCTGGACTCTGTGTTGTTTTCTTTGCCCGTCTCAGACGCGACAGCAACACTCCCACATTTAGAGTAACTAGGTTGAATAAAACACTCATTTAAAAAATTAATTAGAGAAATATCTATTTGTTTTGATTTCTGCCAAGTACTCACTTGGCCTTAAGTTAACATTTGTGTTAAATCCTATGTTCTCCATCTCCAGGGGCAGGAAACAGGAAGACAGCACTTAAGAGCACAACATTTGGGTGATTCCCAGTTAAGAACTCATGTGGGACAGTGAAAGAAAAAACCAACAAAAATCATAGTCCAAGGTTTTAAAATGGCAGGGTACTAATGCACATTAATGTAGGTGCTAAAAAGCTAGAAGCAGAGAAATTCTTCAGCCTTTTCTCAATATTCTGTGAGAAGACTGTCTTTCCTATGTAAACTATTTTAAACAAGGTCACAGTTTCATAAACTTCTTGCACTCACAAGTTGTTTTGCAAGATTGTTATGGTTTCGACTTTGAAAATATTATGGAATAGGTCTCTTAGAACTTGGCCAATCCTCTCAAGGGGTGGATGGCCAAAGAACCAATTACCTATTGCCACTCAACACACTTTTTGCGATCTATCCTATATAGTAGTCAGAAAATTATTAAAGAAAAGCCTCGGCTTCCACTGTTCATGAGCCTGGACTCTGTGTCGTTTCCTTTATGCACCTCGGACGTAAGAGCGACACATTAATTCCTAAGTCTTTTTTATCAGTTCTTACACAGAAGGAAGAGTCAAAACCTTGACTCCCTGAGACCATGCAGGATCCAGATCTGTTGGGGAACACTAAAAGCACAGGGTGGAACTGGGAAGTAGCAGCACCAGGAGGCTGATCTTGTTCTTTAGGTGATTGAAGCTATTGACAAAGCTCCTTTCCTTGCAGTCAGTTGGAGTTTTATCCTAGGAGGGGAAAGGAATGAGAAGGTGGCAAGGAGTTGCTGGAAGCCAGGTTAGAAATTCAAAGAAGCAAACCAGCCTTTTTGACTTCAGGATGCCAAAGTGGTGGGTTCACAGACATCACAGTGTGGTTTTGTACAACTGAAGAACGGCACTGCAAACTTACCTGCAGTAAGTACTGTAGGTACTTAAGTACCTGCTCAAGTAAAACAGAGCTTAAATGAAAGAAAATAAGAGAGCTGCTCACATTAACTTTTTGTTTAATAAACGTTCCTGTAAAACTCCCATCTCTATTCAGATACAAATTTGAAATCCTGTATTGCCACGTAGTCATCTTTGCAAAAGACTGTTCACCTCTGTGCAAAAGTGAAAAATAAGATAGTGACTTCAGCAACACTCAGAAGACAGTTGGAAAGCTCATGTTCCTTTTCAGACAAGATTGCTACAAATAATTCCCTCTTCTACAAGTAGAAGATTTTTCATGCTTCTTTAGCACAACTAGCTGCTGGAGTCTCAAGCCACCTATCCATCCTACCAAACTGAGAAGTATTTTAGCACTAAATGATAAAACCTGGTTCCAACACTTGCTCTGGAAGTGATTGGCTTTAGGCTGACTTTAAAACCTGTTGTAAGCCAGTAAGTTTACTGCAGACAGCTCTGTCTGTGGGATCATAGTCTTCAGCTCCAGCTGGTACCAGGTACTCCTCAAACAGCATTTTGCAGATCAGGTGGTGGAACTATTGACAGAAAAAGGAAACTAAAAAGAAAGGAAAAAGATGGGAAGATTTAAAGGACAAATCACACCTCCAAAGAAGGGAACACCTTAGCTATGGCAAAAGGATTGACACTTTCTTATCCCCACAGGTGTGTAACACAGAACTGGATGATGCTTTGGTCAGTACAGTGCAGGCTCCAGCACTTGGGGCTTCAGACTCCCTAAATAAATCAAAGCTTACAGAAGAGCATTTCTGGGAGAGGAACGAAGAAAGGGGCTGTATTTGTCTTGTAGTTTTGCAGCAAAGGAGGAATGTTATACGCAACAGAACAGGGGGCTGAAGAAGTCTGAAAAGAAGAGTTAAAAGGAGAGGGTGTGGGTCACAGCTCAAAACGACATTGGGTATGAATTCCAGTGTTAACAAAAACATACACAGAACTAGCCTCCCTGCAACACTCTTTTTACTAATCAGTGACAAGAGAACCTTTACAGTTTATTTTTATTGGCATTTTAAGAAGTCTTGCAGGACTATATATTAGAAAGCCAAAAAAATGAAGATCTCAGGCTACATTTCTGAATTAAATAACCACTTTTCCTTTAAAAATGCCAAATATCAGCCTAACGCAGAAGTGAGGTCCCACAATCCATCTGTTTTCCCAAGTCTGTGTTAAATTTCTTTACATGTGGAACAATGAAAATGTTCGCTGCAGAGCTCTGATTTTCTCACTTATTCCTCATATTGTCAGAAAAAGCTCCTCACCACCAAATTTCAGGAACTCACGGAAGGGCTTAGTTAAGGTGAAACATTGTCAGAAAGGAAGAAAGGCTGCTAAACATTCAGGAACAAGAGCTGGAATCAGCAATACACAGGCTTATCTTCCCTGCAGCTTAGAACAAACTTAGCAGTTCCTGGGTGTAAAATGTTTACATACTTTTTAGTTGGCACTAGTGCACAGGCAAGAGCTCTAGGAAAATTCCCTTGAGCCAGTGAAGCTTTCTGTGAGCTGGCTACGAGAGCTTACCGTCATTTATGGATATTTCACTGTGCCTACAACTTCTGGTAATAAGATGGGTGAGCCTGTTATATATCAATATTTAAAAAGCCCTGAAAAAACAAGGAAAGCAAACACACACTTCGGAAACAATTTTTCTCCAGAGTAGCAGCTGTAGCTTCTGCTTTGCTCCGGCACTCGCATTGCCCTGCAACGTGCTGGATGTAGTCTGATCCTGACAGCAGCACCACATAAAAGCATAACCTGCACCTGAAACTTGAGAGGAGCTTTTATGGTCTGCTCAATTGGCTCTTGTTCCCTTAAATATGCCAGCTTTTGAGCTCAGTTAAACTGGTTGTCACCTGCTTCCTGCACTTTGAAATGAAACAGTCAATTAATCCAGGTTAATGGTATTAGCAGGGTCTATTACAGTACTTAAGGTAATGACAAACAGCTGTACTGAGCTTGTGCCAACACCTTGTCCAACAACCAGCGCTCCAGATGTAAAGACACCTCCCAGCTGCCTAAGTGCCAGCACTTTTAATGCTGAATGCTGTTCTGCACAGACACCTAGGTTAGAAAGCATAACTTTTAAATCTTAACAGGACTTTTTTTCAGAAATAAGATGTTCACTGAAAGAATAAATCCTTTTAAAAAAAAAAAAGTGGTTAATTTTGGACAGTCTTGCTTTATTTTTGAGGTATCGGTTGTAGTCAGTTCACTCAGGAATCTGTGATAATACGGAGACACTGAAGAATCAGGACAATGCAGAAACAACTGCCTGCTTATGTGAATCTGAATCTGGTACTAGCACTTACTCATTTTACACTTTAAAAATCTACTATCTTGGTTTTCTGGGTAGCTTGCTATTTGTTAATAATATAAATATAGAATCGGAATCATAGCAAGTGAGAGAAGCTTTTTGAATTTCCTGTACCCACCCAAGAAAAAGAGTAAGAACATTTTTATTGGACTACACTGTGCTGCTATGCAACACCACTAGCATGCAGGAGGGGTAAATGAAGACAGACATGAACTGTGTATGACATAACTTATTTTATTTATTCAATTCTCAACTTAATTTTGATGCTAAAAATTCGTCAAAGGCACTTCAAAGAAGGTATTTAAGAAATAAATCCTTATGGTGACCATTCCAGACAAATCACCAACTTGTATCTGCCATTAGGAACACAACTACCTATAACTGCAAAGTGAAACATTCACAGGTTTTAAGTGGAGCACACTGTCCAGCAGCAATATTCAATTCTTTTAGACTATTAATAACATTTGTGGAATCTTTTAAATACAATATGGTAAAACAAAGCAAATTACACTTTCGGAGTTCCACAGAAGATTTCTTGACAGAAAAAGGACAAAACTGCCTTTCCCAGTGGTCCTGTATTGGAGGGGTCTATTTCCATCTGTGCATGCACTATCAGCATCAGTAGCAGGTACAGCAGAGAAATAACCCACACTTTTCTGTCATACAAAGACAAAACACCCTGCTCAGAAAGCAAAGTGTTTGTAAGGTCTATCAGCTACTCACTGAAATTTATACTCCTGGAAGTATAACAGAGCAAATGGCAACAGGTGAAGAAAAAGTGACTTTTAATATACACCCCCACCAAAGCAAAACAAAGAAAGTGTCCTTCAAGGCAAAAGCACTGTGAAAAGAGCTTCCACAAAATGCGAGATGGTGCAAACATCACCAGCATGTAACCTCTCAAATAACACAAATACAGGCTGAAAAAATGAATTGGGAGTGAAAGAAGATTAAAATTGGTCTTTTTCTGCAAACAAAGATCAATACTCTCTTCTGCAAACAAAGAATAATACTCTCCTCTGATTAAGACCTGTGATCAGAAAGTAACTTCTTGCCATTCTCAATCTTTCTGAAGTGAAACCACTTAATACAAGGTTGAAATGTTAACTCTGTCACAGTAGGGGACATTCCCACATCCACTGCCTAGTAATTTCAAGAAAATAGTCCAGAATTTTTAGATGGGTCATTTAAATCACTAGAGTGCCAATGGAAGCTTTTAGGTTTTATAAAATTAAGAAACCGGTTTTAGAAGCCAAACCAAACCACAGAGCAATAATCTGCACGGCCTAAGTAAGCTGTGCTTCAGGAAGTCTCTCCATCTGAAATACAGTCTCCTTGGGCTGCAAAAATTCTCAAACTCAATAAATACTTTCTCAAAGCACAAAGACCTGTGAGTGAAATAACAGACTACTAATAGTAGTGTAATATTGTACATGAAAATTATACTAACTGTTCACATTCCAACCTTGTCCACTGAGGCTTCTGAAGACAGTGAGATAGAAACCAATTATTCCAGAGGTACCAGCTCATGGTTATGGCAACACAATTCAACAGAGAACAACAGGTCTCTGTTATAATCACAGAATGTAAAACCTGATACTTTTCTAGCTTGTCTGGAAAGAAAAAAAAATTCTTTGTAGTGCAGTTATAAAGGCAAAAGAAGTAGATTCAGAGACCTATGCACAAGGACACTTTAAAACAAAGAATGGACGTTTGAAGAAAGGGCTACTCATTTCTCCAGACAGGCCATCCATTTATCTCAAGGTAGTAGGTCCTTAGCCTTATTCCCTTCAGAAAGGGAACTTGCTCCTTTACTTTTCCAGTCTCTCTGAGGTCCTGCACGTTTTGTGGAAAGGGATATTCCTGCCTGCTCTGCTAAACCCACAAGCCCCAGCTGGGCAGCAGATGAGAACTAGAACTGCTGCTGAGAAAAGGCTTCACCCTGAGCTCAGCAGTGGCTGGTTTACCTTGTTACCCCAGCAAACAACCTATGTGGAGCTCAAACATCCTGCTTCCTCCTGTCCACCTGAGACTTATGCTGCATGAGACTGGAAAGCCAGAGACAGGATAGTCAGGATAGTAAGGAACATGAAGAGGAAATGATTTTGGTTCACAGGACAGCACAGGGCAAACATACGACACAAGTCTGCAGAAAATACGCAGGATTAGTTCTGCCTGTTGTGGTAGAAAATCTTTAAATCCCCATGGATGAACTGAAGAAGAAAGCAGAAATAAAGGAACTGTACAGTAGTTCAGCAGATCTTCTACATGGGCTGAATTTACGAATAGATTAGGTTGGGATCTCAATTTCATTTTATAACTTCTTAATCTATTCCTGAATATTTTAACTTCTTGTTTGAGCAATGCCACTGGAGTTATCAATTCCATATGGATTTCACAATATGATTGGTTTGTGCTGCATGGGGGATAAACATTTAGCTCACAGAAGGAAGCACCTTTCAGCATGTTAACATCCACCATCCACTGGACAAGCATCCCTCTGACTACAGCAAACTGGAGACTTTTTTCTTTCTTAAACCAATGCAGTTATAATTAAGTCTACTTAAGCCAATTAATGTAAAATAAAGCTCGTGTCCCTATCAGTACTTCAGAAGCAGTGCTGCTCATAAAGACCAACAGATTCAACCCTGCAGGAACTATTTAACCAATACTTGATAGATGAACTCGGCCTACATTCAGGCAGAGAAGGTGTGTGCAGCATTTCAACACCGTGAGCTGTTTCAGTAATTACCATCGTGCTGCAGAGCAATGGTCAAAAAGAAAGTAATGACTTTACTGCTGGACAACAGAAAGAACTCCAATCTGTACTAGAACTATCTTTGGAAAAAAAAATTCCAGTACTTTATATTAACATCATCTTCCAGGAACATCCTGAAGGACCAGCAGTAGTAAATAAGGCTGTCTGCTACCACTATGTGCCCTTTTCAAAGTAATGACTGGAGGTAATTAGGTTATGTCCAAATTCATCAATATGATGAAGGTGAAAAGTAACAAAAAGATGAAGAAACTTTTGTTCAAGTGTGGAATAAAAACACACTACATGTCATGCTTAATCCCATTCTCCATACTGCTATTCACTCAATTTGAAAAGGAGAAAACCAGAAAGTTTTATATTAATTCTATAAAACATATATTTGGCCTCTGAAAAAAAAAATCAGTAATTAAAACACCTATTTTGTCCCACACCAAGAAAGTGTTTCCAGTTAAAAAGCAGAGATACTTATGAAGTAGTGGAGAAAGTTAATGCACTTTGAAAGATCCCTGCATTCAGGCTTGCTTACCTGAATAACTATGTACTTCAGCTTCAAAAACAGTGAAAAAACGATCATTTAACACTTTATAGTGAAAAAGGTAATAAGAAGCAGATGAAGAAAAAAAATTTTTGAAGTGGAAGAAAAAACTGTTCAGAAAAGTGAAATTGAATACTTCAACCAAATAAACTGGCTTTGATGCAGTTTTAAAATAGGACATTTCTGTATCTGAACATTTTAACCTCAAGTGAAAATTAAAATGGAAACAAACTAAATATAATAGTGGCTGAAATCAAGTTGTTACAATGCAACTTCACTAAGATACTATTCTTCCTGGTTTACGTGGCCAGTGGGATGGAACACAGACTTCTATTTTCAAAAGCATCTACCTTATGCTGAGAAATGCTAAGATGAATTTTTATATCCATTGAACCAAAAGGATAAGTTAATAAAAGGAAAATAAAAAAAGCCACAGGCAAATATGTAAGCAGCTTGCATCACCTCAGCAATTTAAACAACAGTAACTGTTTCTGGGCTTCTCTCCAAAAGAGTATTTGTCCCCAAAAACTTCATATTGTTTTGCACAACACAATTTAAAACTTTGTAAGTAATTCATAGCAGTGAATTCCATTTCTGAAACAATTCAGATTACTCTTGGTGGTAAAATTCTGCCACTCTCTTGTTAAGGCAAAGCAGACCGGAGACTCTAATTCCGTTTCTCTGCCTTACTTTTAGGGCAAGGTACACAAAGTAACTTCAAGATGTTGAGAAAGTTTAAGAAAGCCATCATGAAGTGTTTGACTGGGCAGCATCCAATTTCTAATATTAGAATGGACTTAATAGAAAGGAAATAGAGAACAGAAAAAGGAACAGAAATACGGCACGATCATCTGAGAACCTGTCCACTGTGGTTTTTATACAAATTCTTCCAGACATTATTGTACCAGAGTAACCTCCAATTTCACAGCTTTAGGGCCCCAACTCTTTAGGGTGAGCAGGGCTGCGAGGTCACACTATCTGAAACAGTCAGAGCCAGCACCAGACTCTGTTGTACAGAGGGTGACAAGAAGTGCTGCCAACTTGATTTTTGAAATAAGAATCGCCAGGAGTAATTTCAGTCCACAAGCTTCATGCAAAAGTTTGAGGAGCCTCTTACTCATTATACTGGCTTCTTTTTGGTTTTTCCAAAGTCCAATTAGCCCTCAGAAATTTTTTCCTTTAGCTTTTGATTATCTTCCAGTGCTTCATTTTTGCTCTGCTCTTCTGGGTTCTTTGACAAATCAGGATTGTACCTATACAAATACCCATACGGACGAAGATGATAAATCAAATATTCCAAATGATACATAGTCACAGAGTCAACATAGTGGAATGAAACTGCTAGATCGGAGCAGCATCCAGGACCCTGAAACACAAAACAAAGCAAAACAATCAGCAAGAATTGCAAAGCATGCCCTGGATTAAATATCCAGGGAGAATTCAAAGAAATACTTGATTTAGTGGTAAGAAATTCACTACCATCAGTCATACATAAACTTCAAAAGTTAATGTTAGGCAAGCAAAATGTACCAGACATAGCTGCCAAGGCATCTTTCCAAAATAAAGCTGACAAAGTCTTTAGCTTCTGTGATCAAGCCAGTGAAAAAACTAGCTGCCCTCATTAACGTCAGAGGTTTTCTGCTTTTCCATGCTTAATTTTTGATGCTGGTGTTTAAACAGCACCAAGAAGCAGCAAGCAGGCCTAAACGGGTTACATTTATATATGAAACTACACGTGCCCGTTACTTATGTCAGCACCCAGACAGAATGTATAAGCAAAATGTGTGGGTACCTGCACCTGTGTGTGCTGACACATTATACAGTTTGGCATATTGTCAGTATCTAACTTCCTACTCACAGAAAGTTGTAACAAGCAATCGCAAAATTTTGTTTTAAATGTATTGATTTCATTGACTTTTCATTATTAAGAGCTATAGGATCATTGTTACATTGTTGTTTGTCACAACTTATATTTTATAGCTCAAATTCAGCTTTGAGAACACTTTTCTGGAGCATAGTTCTGGGATTTCTGTTTTCAGCAGCTTTGATTTCAGAGCTGCTAATATTTCTACTCCAACTGGAACTAGGATTAAATATTTAAAGATGCCAAAGAGAACAATTGTTCTATAACTGTCATTCTTTCAATACCTACTAAGTTTGATCAATACAGCTTGATTTTGATACCAGATGAAGTAGTCTCTATCCAAGCACAGGTATGACAGGACAGGATCCAATAGGCAATTTCCATTATGAATCAGTTACAGATGGAACTGTCCACAGCTCAGCCACCCATGCACTGCAGCCGTAGCTAAAGCTGCTGCCTCCTGACACACTAAATACAGTATCATACAGCTGGTGTAAGCTACAGAAATGCTTTAGCTGCTGAATACAAGTATAAAAATAGATTGCTGCTTTACAATGAAAAAAATCTACTGAAGAACTAGACTCTCTTTTTTTTCAGCTTTAATATGTAAAAAATTCCAAATCCTGTTCTTGAATTCTTCCACCTAATGCTAATTCACACATCACACACTCGCACACATCATGAGATGCACTTGACAAAATGGATACCAGGTTCCTAAGTACTTACCTCTACAGCAGGATAGTAATTGTAATTCCAGTACCAGAATGTTTTTGGTAGGTATCCTCTGATTAAGTGATGTTCTGGAACAAAGGGATGAAAGGTTTCTCTACCACTTGTATCCCTAGAATCTCCTGCTTCCACATTGATGATCTCCATGCATTTTCCTAGTGCCAGATCTTCAATAGAGGAACTGTGAGAGCATTTGTTTGTTTTAAATGCAGCAACAAATCTCTTCAGAGCTTCTTTGCTCAGAACATACCCTGCTCCTCCACTCATGTAGCCCTGCTTCACATAAGGCTTAAACCTTCTTCCAAAGTATATTGGTTGTTCAGGACTGTATTTTGAAAGGAGCCATCTCAAATTGTCCAATATAACATATGTATCATCATCTGCTTTCATAAACCAATCAGCATCATCAAAATAATGATCATATACATATTGAAAAGCTTTAATAGTCTTCCAGTACAGTTGGTCCCTGCCTTCTTTGGTTTCGAGGCCCACAGTTGGGAAGTCTTTATTTTCCTCAGAGCTCATAAAAAGTACTTTATTACAGCGTTGGGCCCAAGTGGCCTTAACATGCTTGGCTTTCTTTTCTAGATTTTGAGGTCCAGTCATGACCCAACACAGTATTTTCACCTTGTGATAGAGTCCTTCTGCAATATTTTTATCCTCATCTAAAAAAAGAGGAAAGTTGTAAAACCATATTAGATGTGACTGCCAAACAAACTAAGAGCAACCTCCCCCTTCCTCAGATATTCTGTTTCTAGATCACAAAATACATGCAGACAGAGAAGAGGCTTTTGCTTCCAAATGTACCAGTTAATGAACTCCATGCTAGACTCTGGAAAGAAACAAACAAGACTCTCAAAGACTAAAATTCTTAAACCTATTTCAATTTCACAAGATAAAGGAGAGTGTAAGAGTCATATCAAAATGGGTGTCTGTTCAGGAAAGTGTGGCTTTAGCAAACCTTGATTTGTACATAAAAACTGCTCAGAGGCAACCTCTTTATGGTCTTGGAAGACTAATGAAAATTTAAAAACAGAATATTTTTGCCACTCACAATGAATACAACTTAATGATTCCAACACAGAAAGGCCAAAAAGCTAATAAGCTCTTTTAAATATATTCATGTTAACTAACAAAACCCAATGAATAGTTCTAAAACAGGAATATATGTTTTAAGAATAAAGCCAATGGTAAACCAGAAATTAACAGATTAAAAACTTAGGATACTATGACACTACTATTATTTTTGAAGGAACATGTTTTTATTTGCCAGCAATCCAGCGGAATAAACACAGTTATCTGAGGTGTGTAACAATGTTTTTCAAGCTACCAAAGCATTCATTGGTCTCAAAGAAACATTTTCACTTGATACATACAGAAAGATTTTAACTCATGTAAAAGACTATTTCATGGAGAGTGAAATCTGTATAACTGGTACTAAAATATTCCTGCTTGCACTTTATGCAACTATATATCAGATTTCTTTGTAACAATGTTCTACAATTACGTGTGAAACACTCACAAACTCATCTTACAAAGTCTGGAGTTTAAATATGTCTAAGTAACAAATTACTTACTAACATCTTCAGCAAATGCACTGCAGTGCAATTTTTCTCATCCAAAATGTCCCTACTCAAACACTCTATGTATTTGGGATTTAGAATGAGCTCATTTAATGGAATATATCAAGTATAAAAGTATTCCTGAAGTATCTGAAGGGTCTACCTTCTCTGGAAAAATAATCAGAGGGCAAGAGAATTTCTCTGGCTTTGACTGCAAACAGCAATCTGTGCCTGGACTGCTGCATAATCAGTTGAAAATCATGCCCACAGTGACTCCCTTTGCCCCCCTGCTCCAATTCTGTGTTTTACTAATTGTACCAAAAAGTGGGTTTTTTAAAAATTTTATTTTAGCTTTATCTTAGAGGCTAGATCAAAAGTTAGAAGTGGTCCAAAATTAGCTTCTTAAGGCTAAAAAGCAATTCAGCCACACCTACAATGCCAGCAAAGATACCTGCTTAGCAAAACTGCCATTGGGTGTCAATAGTTCATTTGAGAAATCCCTGCCCCAGACAAGTCTGGATACAGAAGTTGGACAAAAAGTTGGACTCTAAGGAAAAAAAAATTACTACTGTATTGTAAAGAAAACCACCATTCAGTAGACCTCAGGAGAAAAAAAATTATTTAGATGTAATCTGAACATGGGGAAACTGAAAGAAAATGATTCATATAAATTCTTGGCAGTGAAGAAGCAATGTTCTGCAATGCATGAAAAGGGAGGACATTTTCTAATCAGCCAGGTGTAACAAAATACCTTTATGCTGTCCAGCATCTGCATTGAAATTCATTTGTCCTTGCAGCTGATTGTTGTCAGTATCTGCTGAGTGCTGACCATGTGGATCATTGTGAAGAACATGAGGCTGGCTCTGAACTTGTTCTTCTAGTATAATGCTAAACAGAAGATAGCAGACGAAAAATCCTATTGCTGAGCCAAAAGTGAAGGTTAGAAGGTTCATCAAAGACTTAGAGGAGGCCATCTCCTGAAGGTGAGACACTGTCAAAACCAAATGAAAAATACATTATACTTAACATAGAAATCAAATCTAGAGCTATAGGAAGAAATCAAGGACTAAATCTCTAAAAGCAGAGAACTCAGTTCTAGCTCAGATTCAGCTTCTCTGGGCTTGCACAGAAATTTAAGTACAAGAGAAATGCAAATATCAATATAAAATTGTACATCCATTGACAGTGGCTGTACATAAAAAAACTATTAATTATATTTATACAACATTCAAACAAGAATGTATACACTGAAGTGCAGCGACTCTATAAAACTGTAATACATGTACACTTCTTTATTTTCTTCAGCCTACAAATCTGCACTTTAAAATATAATACCTAAGTCTTTTATGAAGGTAGAAGATGATGATAAATGGCAGTCTACAAGTCAAGATAGAACATGAGCACAAGATGTTCTTAAAACTCCAGCCAAAAGTATATTACAGGAATTCTTAACAGATGTCAATCACAAGTAGATTTCGAAGCAAAAAGCAAATCTACTCCCAAAGTAGGGCAGTTGTCCTTACACTTTTAGGAACTACTGAGGATTGACTTGCAGAAGAAAGAGTAAAATGACATCTGAATTTTCACACAGAAACCCTCATTTTTAAAAGGAAGAGAAGAAGAAAGTACATCAGCCTTAAAGCCTCTTCTACGCTTCAAAAACTTTGTATTCCAGTAATAAAAACACACTTTCACATCAGCCACACCCTTGCTCCTCAAAAACTAAAGGACTTGGCTGACCATTTTTATTGAACCAAATCAGCAGCTATGCCTGCATACAGGGAGTTTTATACATCAAAAAAGAGGGTGAATTTTAATGTATTAAACACTTGAAAACCAATTTCAAGTTCTTGAAGACTTTTCATCTTCAGAAAGAGTTGAGCTATTTTCTAATAACTCATGACTAAACTACAAAAACATTGACTGTTAAACACATATTGAATTCAAGCCAGAGCCTTACAAACAAGTCAACGATGCTCCCTCCATTAGGATCATTATTAATGACAGTGGGCAGAACCCAATTTAGTTCATTAGGGAGCCCAAAAAAGAAAATTATGGACTGCACAGAGCATCGACAAAAAGCATCGATCAGAGAAGAGCTGCAGCCACCAAAACAACTTATTCAGCCTGCACCCCCTCCTCTCACTGGCTGTGCAGTCTATTGGAAACAGGCTGTCCTCAAGCAACTGCATGAATCACTGTGCAGCAACATGCACTCCAAATTCCAGCTTTCTGTCTGTCCTTCCACTCTCCTGAAGGGAAAGCAAAGGACGGAACGCACGTGTGCATGTTGTTAGGTTGGCACTTTCAGAAATCCATCAGATTTACTGTATGCATGCAGATCAAGATCATTTGAGAGTGAAGCAGCTCTCACACGTGGTAATGCTTTTCTTTCCACACTGCTAGAAAAAGGAAAGAAAATTGAAAACACAACTTGAAGCACAAAATAAAAATCAAGAAATGTACAGGGTGTATAAAACCTACGATTACAACTGCGGTTGATAAGGAGCTGTCATTCTTTAATATGAACAAGCTCATTATATAATTTTTTAATTGCACATTGTCTTCCCTCAATTCAGTACTACATCTTGGTGGAGACAAATGATTGTCTTTAGACATCATATCACAAAGTAAAAAAGTGACTGTATAATCATTTGTGATCCAGGCCTTGAAAAAATTACTTGGTTTCCAGGTTTATTTCTATTGTCTTTTAGGCCACTAAACTGAGAAGAAAACATGTATTTTGATCAGGTGCCTAAAAAAAAAAAAAAAAAAAAAAAAAAAAAAAAAAAAAAAAACACCCAAAAACCTT
>VZTI01000069.1:85290-98096 GCA_013397865.1 Struthidea cinerea | reverse complement strand
CAGCCACGGGAATCCGCCCCTTCTTTCCCGTCCGCCGGGAGCGCGCCCACGTCGCTGGGCCAGGCCGCGACTAGCGCCCGCGCCTCCCGGCGCGCGGCGGTGGGCGAGGGCGGGCGCCCCAGGCCGAAGCCGCAGCGTGAGAGCGGTGGCCGGTCTGTCTGCCGCGCTCGGTGGCTCGGCCAGGACTTCCAGGGGTGCGGGGAAAAAGTGTCCCGGGGGGAAGGGGAGGGCGCGGGAGGGACTGAGGAGCGCAAAGCGGCAGCTACCCGGAGCTCCCGGCAGTCGGTAAGCGGCGCGGCGCTCCCGCGGTGCCTCCCCAGGCACAGCCAGCGGGGAAATGCCCCGGGCAGCGCAGTCCACCCGCCCTTCCACCGCCTTACCTCGCTCTCGCCTGCCTGGTCCTGCCTGGAATCGGCTGTGCCGGGCGCTCAGGCCGGGCTGCGGAGCTCCGCTGCGCTCCAGCCCCTCATTCCCCTCACTTCAGCCGGTCTGGAGCCGCCGCTCTTGCAAAATACCATTAGGCAACTGCAAGGGATGTTGCTAGGATACCGAGCCCTCTGCAATCGTTCCTTATCTCCGCGTTCGAACGCTGCCTACCTTTCCAACAGCTCTTGACGTTTATCTCTTGGTGGTCTCCTCAGGAAAAAAAATATATATTAAATAAGAGGAATTGTAGATTAGGAAGATGTTTTTCATTACAGCGTAACTGAAGAATAGCATTTTGCAAGCACTAGGTAGATAATGGAGCTCTGCAGCTCATAGATAGAGAGTTTGTGTTGTGGTATGTTTTGGGTTTATTTGAGGGGGTTTTGTGTGTGTGTTGTTTTTTCAAGTACTGGGTGCAGATACGTGTAGAGAAGAACAGGTCCATGCTGAGGGCCACGAGTGTTTCTGTAAATGGAGGTCACTGTACACACTGTTCTTGATTTTCCCTCTCTCCTTCATCCTTCCTCCAGCCTCTCTATGGGTTCAGTCCAAACCATAGGTTTCCCTCACAGCTGTAGATGTGTATATTTTCCTTCTGTACCCCCTCTCTCCAAAACAATTATCACCTCAGGGGTGTGCCCTTTCATCTCCATTTTCATGTCTATTTTTACTTCTTTTTCTGTGGATGATGGGTCACACACAGAACCATTTAGGTTGGAAAAGACCTCAAAGATCACTGAGTCTGAACTGTGACCAAACACAACCTTGTCAACTAGACCACGGCACTAAGTGCCACATCCTGTCATTTCTTGAACACCTCCAGGGACAGTGAGTCCAGACCTCCCTGGGCAGTCCACTCCAATGTTTTACAGCCCTTTCCATGAAGAAATTCTTCCTGATGTCCAATCTGAACCTCCCCATGTGCAGCTTGAGGCCACTTCCTCTTCTGTTGCTGGTTGCCTAGGAGAAGAGTATGGCCCTCCCCTGGCTTCAACCTCCTTTCAGGAAGCCGTAGAGAGTGATGAGCCTTTTTTTCCTCCAAGCTAAACACACCCAACTCTCTCTGCTGCTCCTCATGACTTACTCTCCAGACTATTCATCAGCTCCATTGCTCTTCTCTGGACACGCTCCAGCACCTCAGTATTCTTTCCTGAAGTGAGGGACCCACAGCTGGACCTAGCACTCAAAGTGTGGCCTCGAGTCATTCAGGAGATGCTGGCTTTTTTACCAGTTTAGGCAGCTCCCATGTCCCATATTACTCCAGGTCATAGTTTCTCATTCCCACCCCATCCCACTCTGCTACCCACTTTAAATAAAAATTACAAGAAACTTCGTGAATAGTATCTTCTTGAACTAGTTTCATCAGAAGAAAGGGCAGGCTTCTTGTAGGGAAGTTTGACTGGCATTAAGAAAATCAACAATAAAAAGTAACAAAGACAATGGAAATTGCAAAGGCTGTAAAACAAAAAAAAGTAATGTGTCTGTCTTCTTGTTTCCCTTTTTTTCACCCCCACCAAACTTGGATAGAATTACTGTCCATCCCATGTCCAGTGCATGTTTTAAATTTCCAAAACAGATGAAGTGAAGTTTTCAAACTGTTTTATATTACAGATAATGCAGCATGTCTGGGCTGAATACAATACTTCCATTTTTCCTGGTGAACTTTAAGGCCTGGTCTTGCATCACAGGAGTTCTTCTATCAAGGACTGTGGCCCATGTGTATTACATACCCATAAATTTATGCATGAAGTGCTACACTTTTTTCATACTGACATTTTCATTGAGCTGTTTCATTCTGTTAGGCTAGTTTGAAAGGGAAATTTCAGAGAGAAGCTAGGATGTGCTGTAACTTAACAAAAGCCACAGCTTGCCTATTAATATCGGTACGGAAAGTTTGCTTTAACAAATGGGAACTGGTTTGGCCATGTTGTAATGGCTGTTTAATATTTTATGGAGATATTTACTGCCACACATAGTAGCAGCTTTTGTTTGGTTTATTTTTTTTTCATTCAGGGAGAGACGAGCAGTCTCTCTTACAACTCTCTAGCAGTAACCTCTTACAGTTCAGGGTAAGGAAACACGCCCTCCAAGGAACTGTCTTGCATGCGTAATGGTAACAAACACTTCCACAGCTTCTGTGCAGCACTGCTTTGCTCAACATGCTGCCTCTGGGTGGATGGTCCAGAGAAAAGCCATTCTTTTGCTCTCAGTCAGAAGGGGGAGCAGGCCCGGTTCTCTCTCTTGCTTCCAGGATGTGCAGATCTACTTGACCACACTCCCTTTCTATACAAATGTACTACTGCTATGGGAGATTCTCCTCAGCTGCTGAGAAAGCCCAGGAGTATTGGGGGACACAGTCGTATCACAGTAATATGGCAAGGAGATCCACACTACCTACCTTCTGGCACATGTGGCTGGGAACAAATGAAATGGAAATTAAATTTCTGGTATTTTAATTTAAAAAGGAATCAATCACTTTGGTATTCATATTGGTAAATACAAGGAATGAGATCTTTCTCTACATAGGAGGGCCAGCCATATTCAACATAAAGACTGTTTTGAGCAGGGCAAAAGCAGAGTAGCAGGCCCTTAATCCCTCTGCTCATCACTCTGATCATAGGTAGATCTCCATTAAATAATTGTCTGGGCATTTCAATGCTTACACCCTCTGGAGAGCACTCTGGAGTATGGACCTACCATAAAAGCCCATTCACAGATCAGCTACTGTTCTCTACTCCCCCCATTTCCACACGCAGGAGTCTGGGAACACAGGTTTCTAGATAGGAAAGCTCACACAAAGTTAAGGCAGAAGGCAAAATGCAACAGCTACTGTGAGGCTCTGCAATTTGGCAATTGACTGCATACCATTTAAATATGTAATTAGGTATCCAATAAATATCTATGGTGAAACTGATTGCCTTCTGCAGATAGCTTTCTACAAGCTAATGGCTGTTAAGGAATCATGTCTTCTTAACATTTTGTTTAATTTTAAATGGTCTTATATTAAGTCCATTTATGCCATTGCTTTTATGGGTCATCAGCAAGACCATAAATATATACTCTATAAGTAATTTCCATGTATTTTGACTGAAAGCTACTTTTGTGTTTTCTTTTCACTCCTATTTGATCAGACAATCAGATTAAATTGAATGCCTTACTTGTTTAATATTATTTATAAAAGATCTCACTAACCTGACCATTCAATTTAACAAGGCCATTATTCTCTAAAGAACCTTTTACCCATTCTGTGCCCGCTTAAGAACCCACAAATTGTAGTTGCAGGCACACTGGACCAGATCAAGTCTGAGTATTACACATGCCAACCCTAATTCCTAGAACAGAACAAAGGCCTTTAGAAACGTGAATGGAGTTTCAATTTACCACCACACCTTTGCCCACTTGACTTGGGGCAGGACGCACTAATTTGGTGCTGAGGTGTCCTGGAACAGTCAGAACAATGTATGGAGCTGTAAAAGTAAATTATTTACTGTGGTAAGATTGCTGTGTGAGATAAAGTGTAATATAATATAATAAAGAAGTGCGAGAGTACCACCCCACCTTCTTTTTACCTGTAAGAACACCAGCTGGCTAAAAGTCTGACATCCTGTTATGATACAGAACTTTAGTCACCGTGTTTCTTGCACAAGCAATAGTGGAAGCACCAGCAGTGGAATAATACACATTACTGATCAGTGAAGGTAGAAGTACTGTCTTCATTTAAACAATTGTACAATCTTTATGCCACTGTTCCTACTAACCAGATATCCTTGCAACAAATAGTTGACTTAAAACAAGCCATTGTGAACTTCCAGATTAATATTCAGTGTAGATTAGTATTCAGCATGTGTCAAAAACTCAGGTTGTACATTTCAAGTGGCAGAATAAGGAATTAATCACTGGATCTTGATAAAATGTGAAATTCAAAAGAGCACTTCTAAAAAGTTTGAAGTAAAGGGAATTTGTTCGTTATCAAAATAAAAAAAAATATTAAATATCTTTGTATTTTCATTGGAAATACCAGACAAAATGTAATAGACTCATTCTGGAGACTCTGCAAGAAAAGCACTTGTCACAATGTTTCTATGCTGCTTGTAGACCTGCCCCAAAGCCCACTTCAAAATGCTCTGGGCTAAAGCTGTGTTTCTATAGATGAAACAGTGCCAGGGACCAGTCTTTGACAGAAATATTTCACCATTTTTCAGTTCAAAGTAAATTGAAAGCTGTGTTGCAGCCCATCAGAATGAGATTTTCATATAATGAAACTGAGAAAATGACACTCATTTTCAGTGCTGTAAAATGTGATCAGCAGGCACGAAGGAGCAATGATGGGTTAGGAATTCTGCTGGGATTCCGCAGGATGAACCAAAACCTCAGCCTTGTCCATATTACTCTTTAGAAATAACACTTGGCAAGTGTTACTCTATTACCTTGCCCAGAGATTTTCTTAAGGAAATACTACTTGGCAAGGACATGTCACGCCAATGAGTGTGTTAATAATTAGCCTCCCATACCTGAATTTATTTTCTGGCCATGATTCATTTGTAGAAATAGCCTCATAAACCTTATTTAAGCACTTAAGAAAAATGTGTCTCTCTTTATTCTTGTTGCTGATATATTTCTGTATAGATAAATGGTTTTCTATTTATTTTACATATGCACTGTCCCAGTTTGAAGCCAGGCATCCACGAAAAACTATTCACTCATTTTCCCCTGCTATAGTCGAGCAGAGGAGGGGAAACGTTCAAAACTCAAACAGTATAAAGAAGATTTATTATTAACAGAATTAAAAGTAAAAAGGGTAATGAGAACCAAAGCGAACTTTCAGAACACCTTTCTTTCCCAGTCCCTCCCTCTTTCCACTGACTGCGCAAGGAAACAAAACATGGGGTTTTGGTCAGTATTTCACTTCTTAAAAGTCTTCAGTATGCTTAAGGAAAAGAGTTTCTTCTGCTGTGCAGTGGGATCCTTCCCACGGGAGATAGTTCTCTGCAAACTTTTCTAGTGTGGTTTTTAACTTTCACAAGCAACAGTCCCGCCTGACCCACCTGCAGTGTGAATCCCTCCCACGGGTCAAGCAGTCTTCCCACAACTGCCTAGCGTGGGTCATTTTAGTTCACGGGGTTCCGTCTTTTAAGGATGAGCTGATCTAGTTTGGAAGCAAAGGCTCTCTATCTCTAAAAGCAAAGGTCATCTCTCTCTGTTCAAGTTCCTCACTAAATTACAGCTCTTCAGCATCCAGGCGCTCTAGCGTGAGTACTCTTCTTCATGGGCTGCACATGGATCTCTGCACCCCCTCCATGCACCTCATGAATTATAGGGAAACAGTTTGTTGTATTATAGTCCTCACCACAGCTTATAGAAAAAATCTCAGCTCCGACAGCTGGCGCACCTCCTCCCTCCTTCTTTTCACTGACCTCGGTGCCACCATGTTGGTTTTGCTCACATGTCCTCACTCTTCCTTTTTCTTTGACTTGGAAGAAAATTGGTGTCTCTAAGTTGCAGTTGAGAGGTCGATCTTGTCCGGGCTCCGCATCGGGGAATTGCTTGCCGTGTCTCTCGCGCCTGGCCACATGGTCCCTGCTGGCACTGCACGGCCAGACCTGGCCGCGTGGTTCTCGCCAGCACCCCAGGGGCCCCGGCCGCGTGGTCCCAGCCTCAGGATGGCCCCAGCTGACCCCGGGATGGGTGCCGGCAGCCACCTCACCACCCCTCAGGAGAAGAAAAGAGAGAGCTTCCCGCGATTGTTCCTTTCTTAAATTTATGTCATCACAGAGGCCTTACCAACTTGCCTAATTGGGCTAGTAACCTGCCCATAGTCAGAGCCTTCAGAGACTGGCTCTGTGCCAGACACAGAAGTTTCGAGCAGCTTTTCTCCCGCTCCCACTAAAAACCAGGCTGTCTTAAGCCAACACATGTACACAACTTAAAAGTTAGGCAGGACAAGTGCAGATATTTCATCTGACAAATCCTACAATAGAAATAAAATAACGCATTCTCTAATAATAAAAACTCTAATAAGAGAGAAATTTCAGAACAGATTGAGGAGTAGCCAACTCTTGCGGACAGATCCTTTCCTTTGCCCGTCTGGTACCTGGCAAAAGCAAAGAGGTTCTGAGGGTTGCTGTCAACTAAAACAAGATTCAAAGTAATGCTGCTATAAAGTATAATTCTTATATAATTGTATTTCTATGAGAATTGATAGAAGATTTTAGTTGGCTCAGGTTTCTTTTCTTTGGGAAAGAAAGCTTCATAAAAATGTTGGCATTAATACGGAAAAACACATTCTTACCTGGCATCCACAACAAGAGATGAGCTATTGTTCAGTAAGAATTAGAATGCAGAACTAACTCTTCTTTGCAATCATTCATTATTTAATTCTTTTAATCCTTTTGAATGGATACTGCATTTTGAGCTCCTTTAGAATTGGTTTTCTTTGGTTTTGAATCAGGAAGATGTCTCTTTATTCTCTTTATATGTAAAAAGACAAAGCTATTTTTATTAAATCTGTTGTTAGTTTCTAGCTAGGAAAGAACTGGGAGGAGAGACATTAGATTTTACTGTTTATATGAGGGCAGTAACAACACCAAAAGTTTACTTCTGTACAGAATTCAGAATCAATTCCTAGTAAAAAGCGAGAGCAAGTAGCTATAATAACTATATAACCTTTGAAGAACTTAGTGATGGTGATTTAATACAATCAGTAAGACATACCATGAAATGAACTCTATTTTAGTGTGTGCTTCTGTGAGAAAATGGGGGGAAATTACTTCCATTATTAAATTTTTTTCTTTTACAGAAATAATTTACTTAGTGTGTGTGGTAGTGCAGCTGTTCACTTTCCACACTGCAAAGGTTACATTTGCCAGTCTAATTATTTCACTGCAGACCTTTGATGTATTTGTTCTACACGTCTATTTCTGGTAACAACAGTACTAGCAGGGTGACGGCTTCTCATTTTGAGGTAATAGCTCGACCTAGTGATCAGAAAGAGCTGCTACAATCATAGATTTTAGAACAGTTTCTCAATCTTTTATAAACCAAAGACCATCTAACTTTCTTAAAAAAAAAATTTTCATACAGTGTCCAATAACTGTTACCATTCTTCCTCTATTGTTCTTAACTGTATTTAGGAGAACATAATTGTGCCTTTTTAGCACGTTTTACTGAACACTTTTTTTTTTGTCTTCCAGAAACAAATCACATTAAATACACTTTAAAAGACTAAAGCAGCACAATGGAGGGTGTTAAAATAACTTTTTATTAAAATTATGCCCATTTATTCCAGCTGAAAAAATAGATATCAATGTATTTTAAAACTCAATTATATATGTTAAAGCATGAATTTAGCTGTTACAGTTTTAGAACAGCTAACCATCTCTCTTACTGTACTGAATTTAGCTGTATTCTAGGTGAAAAGAAATCTTGTTTGTATTAAACAAAATATCTATTGAATAGGGCAAAATTTCACAATGGGTGATTTACAATGACAAAGTGAATTGAAGATTGTAATTTGCAGTTAATCCTGCTGTATTGACTGCAAGAGTTAGTTTAAATGCTAATTCAGCTGACACCTAATCTTTACTACCATATGAAAAAGAACCAGAATTTAAATTAGTTTTACCATTATGGTTCTAAAATCTCTAGAGAATTATGTTGTTTTATGTTTCAGAGTCAATATCAGATAGCTAATTTTTCTTTCTTATGCTGTAAGTGGTTAAAAAAGCATATATATATACACACACATATATAAATATATGTATATGTGTATATATAGTGCTTTGGTTTTCTGGTTTGTTTCCATCTCCGCCTCCCCAGGAAGAGCATAAATTACACTGGATTCCTCCTCATTAGCCAAGACTACTATTGAGTTAAAGTCAGCAATGTTTCATTCCTCTGTGGTCCTGGGCCTGGACAATAGAGCCATTGGTGTGCCATATGCCATGCCTGCCATGTGCACTGTATGGCCAACAGCTCTTTCAACAACCCTTTCTTGTCTGTGCTAAGAAACACGGGGGATGATGGAAGGGCTGGGATGTTAAAAAAAGGATGCAGCAGTGGTGAAAAATGCTTAGTCTTTTGTGCAGGCAATAACAAATCACCTTACTTTGTGTTGTCCCTTGCTGCTGCACTAGCCATGCCTTCCTAGTACTTTACCGAAGTCCTGAATGCCCGAGCTCTAGAGAAGATTTTCTTTCAACACTCAGCAGTGCTGTGACCTCTCTAACTCTGAGGTCAGAGCAAGTCTTATTTGTTTTGAAGCTTAACATAATTAAGCAGGAAGAAAAGAAAAAGGATTAAATAAGGGAGACTATAGCAATAGGAACTCCCAGTGGGAGAGACAACTACTTTTTATACTATGAGAAAAAAGATTTTGTCTGGAGGAGAGACAAGTAGACTGTATGTCCTTTAAATGTCTTCGAAAGGAAAAGAAGAGGGGAGAAAAAAAAAGGAAAAATAAATAAATTCAAAATTATAGGAACAAAGAGCTCTGTTAGGTCAATAAGTTATTTAAAAGCTGCAAGCTTGCTGGCATGTGATACAGTCCCTCTGGGTAAAAGCCAGACTAAATGAAAAAATGGGAGCCTACCTTACTTCAAGCTACGGATCTTCAAACAGCTTTTGAATTTGACAGTTTCTCTTTTCATTTTTTTCTCTACTCAGGAATTAAAGTATGGTTCTGCCTCAGAATTTGAGTGCAAGCACTCAGACTTTAAGAGCACACAGTGTTACCATCTCTTGGGGAAGGAAAACCAATATAGGCAAAGGCCTTTGCCCTCTGCATATGCATATCCTTGACATACAAACATGCATTTCAGATGTCAGATGTGTTAGCAGAACACCTGTCACTACAACTATTGCCGGGTGAATGTACATGTATCCAACAAGCCTCTATTTTTGAAAGATAGCCAGGTATGAGATATGTTGTTTATGTCAACCCTTGTGACTGGGGAGGAGGAACTGATTTCCACCTTTCCCTGAGCCCTGCCCACCACTGATCTACCTCAGCATAATGGGCTGCCAATGCCACCATGGTATATGGATCTTTCTGTGTAGCTCCATCAGGAGAAACAGCCTTCTGCTTTCAAGCTAAGTCCCTGTCCTAGAAAACATTCAGTTACTGAATGCTGAAAAGGATAGTTTGAGGCATCTGGAAACTTGGAATTGCCTATTCCCACACCTCCATTACTACACAAGTTAGGAGAAGGAAAAGACAAGTCTTGCTATTACAATTTGGGATGTATTCAAGGTCAGATTGAGAGCAGTTGGTCCAAGCTAAAAATGGATACTGGTTGCAAAGGAAGTCCTGAAAGTGTACACGAGATACATCCTTCTCCTTCCCACAGCCAAAATCTTCAATTTTTCAAAAACAGCATTATCTTTATTATCCCTCAAATTGTTGGTGATGAAGCATTTTAAACAGTCCATGACTAAGTAGGTGGCCTGGTAGGGTGCAGAATGCCTCTTCTCTAGTAATTTCTGTGCAAAGGGCTGGTGCAAGGCTGTGCTGACACACACAAATAGAATTTCGGGTGTTTTACAGTCCTGCCCATCTTAATGACCTGGCCCATTAATCCACTTGTGGCAACTTTCACCATCAGCAAAGGGTGTTCAATTCCCACCTGAGAAACTCCAGAGAATGTGCATTGGATGATGGCAGAAAAGGGGAAGTCTTTCTCTAATATTTGAGTCTTGCCATAGTTTTCCACTTCAGACCTTGTTTACTTGCACAGCTCCAGTGAGAGCAAGCGATGAGAGTAGAGAGCTGGGAGAGCCACAATGACAAAACCAACTGAAATATGTTCTCTAATGCAAAAATCCCTCTCATGAGGGCTATCTTCAGGGGACTATGCCCTGTAAAACCCTCGGTACCACAGGCTGGTAATTTGTTAGTCATTGCTGTGAAAGCAAAACACCTTCACCATATGCCTTTGTTAAGCACAGCCTCCACTTCTCCCCTTTCCCTCAGTTCTGTCTCCTCTCCAAACACATTTTACTAATCTCACAGAACTTAGATATTTCCAGTCTTCCAAGCATGCTGGTGGCACCACATCCAACAGATGTAGCAAAGATACTCATATTTAATGGGACAAAATGAAGACCAGAGACTTCACTTATGAGAAATGCTCAGCTGAGAGCTCAGCTGACAGTGACCAGTTCAGTGTAAGTCATGAGGCTGCACCAGTTCATTCTACATTGTATTCATTTACCTGTTAGCTTTGGGTTAACTGTTAACTGTGACATTTTACTCATTTACCTGTTGCCTTCAGAGAAACCTCTTAGCCTTTCATCTCAGCTGATTAGAAAGAAAACTAATGCAAGTACTTCCTAATTAATTAATCAGGAACTTTCTTACAGTGTTTTCCAGCCATTATTAAATGGTTTTAGTCTGTGGCCAGGTGGTTATTCTCAGGTACTAAATACATATCACAAAGTGGAAGGTCTCCTAGCTACTAATGGCACCCAATATTTACATGCAAACCTGTTCTCTCAACACAGCTAGAAGCAATTTAAATTTCTTTCAACAATAATGTAGGGAAAAATCAGCTTTAGAGGAGTAGAGTGGAGAAGACAATGCTTTGGAGAAACTATTACACGATAATGTCTGCAGGAATGAGAAAACTGAGAGGGAAGATGTGACTTGAGAAGAACACAGGTGAGAGACTGAGGTGTAATTACATCTAGTGCTGTCTGTGGATATGCTGAAGGAAAAGACTGGATATTGAAGAATGAGACTTAGTATAAACAGACTATAATGGGCTACTTGACAATAGTAGAGAAAAGGCCAAGGACATATCAGGTTTTTCTTGCGCTTTTATAACTACCAAACACTAACATTGCCGATATTAAAAAACAGATTGTGTGTAGTATTTCTGCCAATAGTCCCATATATAACACCATCAACTTCATTAAAATTTGGCATTAAAGATGCAAGACATAGTTAAAGGCAGCAGTTATCCCTGTTATCCCCAGTTTTCAGAAGGGATAGTAAAAGATAGGATAAATATGTGGCTGTTACCCAGTGCACCCTAAGGATGCAGGCTTAATGACTACTTTAATGAGGACTTGGGAGGTTTTGCTCTACCCTGGCTGTGCCTATCCAGCCTTACCAAGTCACTTTCTGGAAGTCACTTCTCACTCTCCCTGCTTCAGTTTCTCCATTAAAAGATTTTTATTGTACCAAATGGTTTGTGACTTACTATCATAAAGCACTGCAGGAGATCTAGCTATGAACCAGGAATTCAATAGTTATGAACCATCAATGAAAATGCCCAGACCACAATTTGAGCCTAAGCAGACCCATCCAAAAATCTCTTCTGCATGGAAAAAAGAAGTAAAGATGTAAAGAAGGGCTGCTTACAAAAGCCTCTGACAAACAAATAAACAACCCCCCAAAACAACCTAAGCTAGTACAAGGTTTGTCTATTATTTCTTGTAGCTTTCCAAAATGCAGAGTGACATTTAGATCTCTGGAAAAAACCTCAACATATAAGGTGTTCCTCAGCACAACCATTCCTCTTCTGTGAGTGGTGACTCCATGTGCCATTGCACACACTTCAACCCTGCCCTTCCAGGCAGTGCACAGCTCTGGGAACTGCACACAACATATGCAGGCTGCCTGAATTCAGGTGAAGCTGTACTGAACAGAAACGTCCTACATCTATTCCTGATCAGCACTGGATTCTACTTCTCATGCACAGGATTCTTCAATAGATTTTTCTTTCTGAAGCCTAAAAATATCCTTTTAATGGCTTCTTAAAGATCCTTTTAAAATTCTACACACAGACCACACTTACTGTTGGCAAACTGCATGACCTGAAGAACTTTATGCACAGCACTGCAGTTTTACAGTAACTCCACTAAAGCTGCCTATGAAAGCACACTGCATGCGAATTACTAATTGCTCTCTTGAAGTATACATGGAGAATTCGGGTTTATATTTAGGACTTCACATCCTAAATTTAGAGTTGAATTTCATTTACTTTAGCACTCTCCAAGACAAATAGGCAAAACGGTCCAATAACGAAGTTCAGGTAAGCACCAAAATCCTGTTTTACCCATGGTGTCTATGATTCAGAACTTAATTTTGCAGAGAAAAATCATACGTCCTCGGCAAATGCTTCCAAAGGTGTGAGCTTCGCATGCGCTCACTCCTCTCAAACTAAACAAAGGAGTTTTAAGGCAGTGCCATAGCTCTTCTCGCTGGACACCACACAAGGCACGGCTCGGAGCAGACCGGCAGGGATAGGATTTCCGATAGCTACAAATCGCCCGCCTGAACCCGCAACGCCCAGAGCGCCCAGCGGTGCCTGCCGGTGCCCGCTTCCCCTCACAGCGGCGCGGGGGAGGTGCCGGGCCGGCACTGCTCGGCCTGCGAGCCG
>VZTI01000069.1:63197-84976 GCA_013397865.1 Struthidea cinerea | reverse complement strand
CCGGGGGCCTCCGGGGGAGCTGCCGCGGTACTCGGCCTCCTGCCGCCGGCTGGCGAGAGGGCGGCGGGCCCGGGATGCGCGGCAGCCGCCGGGGGAAGGGGCGGCCGTGTGGAGGGGCCCGAGGGGAGCGGGTGTGCGCGGAGGGAACCTGCCCTGGGTGCCCGCTGTCGCCCAGGGACCGCGGGTTACCAGAAGGACGCTCCAGATGGTGGGAAAGCCCAGCTCCATGTGGTGAGGCTGAGAGCCGCAGCGCCATCGCTTGTCCAGATGGGAATGTGGAGGGGGAGCAGTGTTGTTGCAGTGCCGCGCTCCCCTTGACACGCCTTTTGCCTCCCCAGGGTCCCTGAAGCTGTAGGCTTTGTGGCTCCCTGAACCTTAACCCTAATGGCCGCGTTGGGCTGATGTCTCCAGCGGCATCACTTGACCTGGAGATCCCCAGCTCCAGCCCAGCTGCACTGTTAGGGTTAGGGTTCAGAGAGCTACAAGGCCGGTGTGTATCTCCAGCGGCAGCGGGGCTGCAGCAGCGTGCTAGGGGGAGCATGCCACTGCAACAGCAGTGCTCCCTCCACAACTTTGCCGTCTGGGCCTGCCGCGCTGCTGATGGGGAACTCCAGTCTAAACCTATGCTCCTTTGGTTCGAAACAGTTCCCCCTTGTCCTGTCACTACAGGTCTTGCTAAGGAGCCTCCTTCTTTGTTATAAACACCCTTTGTATGTAAAGGCGACAAACTGAAAGGACGGTTGATGTTTCTGCTCAAATGATGTTCCTTCAGCAGATCATACTCTATGACCAGTAATGATTTGTTCTATTTGTGCTCTGTTAAAAAAAAAAAAAAAAAAAAAATCATAGGCAGCCTTGCTGTATCTAAAGGTAAAATTTAAACCTAATTTCTTGCTGGCTAAAATTTGCTTATCATACTTTGAGCAAGCCAGGTTTTACTTGATGTTAGTAAAGTCTGCTATTCTTTTGATCAGGCCTCTTGACGGTTAAGTGATTAATAACCTACATCTGTTATCTGTGGTTTTTAGGTGTGTAGTGGGTTGACCTTGGCTGGATGCCAGGTGCTTGCCAAAGCACTCTATCACTCCCTCCAGCAGGATGGGGTGAGGGGCAAGAAAATATGATGAAAAATAAAAAACATTATGGGTTGAGATAAAGGCAGTTCACTTAAGGAAAAGTGAAGATCATGCACAAGCAAAAGGAAAAAACAAAGATTTTATTCTCTCATTCCCATCAGCAAGTGATGTCCAGCCACTTCCTGGGAAGCAGAGCTTCAGCACACATAGTAATTCCTCCCCCTTTATCCTCCTTTCCCTTAGATTTTTTATCTGGGCAGACATGAGATATGGAATATCCCTTTGGANGACCTTGGCTGGATGCCAGGTGCTTGCCAAAGCACTCTATCACTCCCTCCAGCAGGATGGGGTGAGGGGCAAGAAAATATGATGAAAAATAAAAAACATTATGGGTTGAGATAAAGGCAGTTCACTTAAGGAAAAGTGAAGATCATGCACAAGCAAAAGGAAAAAACAAAGATTTTATTCTCTCATTCCCATCAGCAAGTGATGTCCAGCCACTTCCTGGGAAGCAGAGCTTCAGCACACATAGTAATTCCTCCCCCTTTATCCTCCTTTCCCTTAGATTTTTTATCTGGGCAGACATGAGATATGGAATATCCCTTTGGATGGTTTGGGTCAGCTGTCCTGGCTGTGTTGCCTCCCAAGATCCTGTCTGCCCCCAGCCTTCTGGTGAGGGGGTAATGTTGGTTTGCATTGATGCTGTGCGAACACTGCTCAGCAGTAGCCAAAACTCCGCTGTGACACCAACACAAAACACAGCACTATGAGGGCTGCTGAGGGGAAAATGAACTCCCTCCCAGCCAGACCCAATGCGTAGTGTCAGCTCTTGCTTACAGTGTTCGTGTCTCTGTTGAACAGGTTCTCCACTTGCAGGTAGAACAAGAGCCTCACAATGTGTGGTATCTGGGCCCTGTTTGGGAGCGATGAATGCCTTTCTGTGCAGTGTCTAAGTGCCATGAAGATAGCACACAGAGGTCCTGATGCGTTTCGTTTTGAGAATGTCAATGGTTTCACCAACTGCTGTTTTGGCTTCCACCGCCTGGCGGTTGTTGATCAGTTATATGGTATGCAGCCTATCCGGGTGAAGAAATTCCCATACCTGTGGCTGTGTTACAATGGAGAAATCTACAATTTCAAACAGGTAAGTGTTGTATACATAATAAGGCAATTTAAAAAAAAATTATTTCTTTTTTTTTTTTTTCAATTTTAAGACTAGTGGATATTCAGAACATCTTTAAAATGTGTTGGACTAGAATATCAGAAAAAATTTTGAAAGTTAGCAAAGAACTAGTATTTAAGAGGGAGTAAATTATCTCAATGAGCTGTGAATCTGGTAGCTTATTTAGCAACGTACTTAATCTTTAATACTGAGAAATCGCTTTTTAATTGACAAGAAGGGCAGTAAATATTTGCATCTTCAGGTTTGTTCAGTTGAAAGTTAAGACACATTCTCCATTATCTCTTGGGGAGGAGAATTCCAAGCCTCTTTCTCCCCTTCTTCTCTCTTCATAGTACAAATGCTTGTAGACTGTCTTGCTCTTCAGTTGTTTTGGGTTGTCCTTCTCCCAAGTTGTTGAGTATTGCATTTTTATTATTGCATCTCAATGCAGATGGGATATGTCACTTAAGATATAGTGATGCATAGTATGCATGCTTACGTACTTATATAAAAGCAATAAGCCTTAGGGAGATGTTTCCAGTATGCCACAAAAGTCCTTAGGTGTCTGCAGCAGAAGTCAGATTTTTTGTGGGGTTTTTGAGAGCCGCCTAAGTCTCTTAGGCACAAAACAAGCAGCAACTCTTATTTAGTTCCAAAAGTTTCTAAATGTCCCTGATGGGCGTGATGCTGTTGCTAAACACTGTCAGTGTTCCTCAGTCCCTGTGCTGAGATGTCCATACTGCCTGTGTTACTTGGCAAGATGATTCAGATCATCCAAATTTGATGTATAAAGCAGCTTAAAACTGTGTCTGATTCTGAATCATGCTGAATGAATGTGTAAAATGTATCACATACTAAGTGTGGTAGCATCAGAAATGTATGAATAATCTGAGATATCACAGCATTTCTAATATTAATGTTATGGCATTTCTAATGTCACATTTTTAAAGACAAGTCAGGCTGCTGTCAGTCACATCAGTGACATCAGTAACGTCATTGGGAATTTGACTAAATAGTCAGGAGATTTTTTTTTTCCCAGTCTTCAAGTATCTGGTTGTTTAAAGGGTGAGACTTTGCCCTGCAGTACATGTGAAATGTATTGTACCAACAGTCTGTATTACTTGCAGGGTTTTGCATTGTGGTTTTTCTGCTGTTGAAAGCAGTAAGAATTACTTTCAATCTTGCTACACATGGTCCTAAGGGTACCTTAATTGTGCAACACTTGCATTCTACAGAAATTTGTTTGTTTGTTGTCACTACATTATGTACCCTCTTTCTTTATAATGAGATTTTTCTTTCAAGCTTGTGGCTGAAATCCTTTACCTAGGAAAGGGTCATTGGTGAAACGTGTGCCTTCCTTAGGGCAGTGACTTACTTTTTTTAACATTGACTCAATTTGATCTAAGACTGCCCCATAAGTAACAATTAAAACCAAAGAACTTGAACTGGCATTGGTTTTGTGGGGTTTCTTGGCTTGTTAGTTTTAGTGAAACCCTCTCTTTCCCTCTGTTTTGTATGTATTGAAAGGACTTTTAAGAGTAGCACCAGAAGAACATGAAGAATGTTTGGTCTGACTTAAGTCTGACAGCTAATTTCTTCCTCCCCCATTTTATATGCACAGGCAGAGTGAAAGAGCTAGTTTGAGGAATGGAGGAAGATTAGGCAGAAGGAAATTCTCTGCATAAAAAAACGCTGAGGAATTGCAGTGACTGCATAAGTAAACCAAAGACTATATCCAAAGTACTTTATTCTGCAGAGATGTTGCACACGTCTATGTGTTTTGAGTTGTTCGGTGTTTTTTTTAGACAGAGCTAGTGCTTCTGAAGACCAGTGCTTCTGCACTGCTGGCTAGTGCAGTTTGGCATCCTCAGATAGGAATGTATCCCTGAAAACTTGCCTTAATGTGAATTGCTTAAGACTGCAGTGCTAGTCTCATTGCCTAAGAGAAGATCCTGGGTAAAATTTTTGTAGTGGGTTGCCCCTGACTGGATGCCAGGCACCCACCAAAGCTTCACTCCAACAAGTGGACAGGGGAGAGAAAATACAACTTATGTTTTGTGAGTTGAGATAAGGACTGGGGGAGATCACTCACCAAATACTGTCATGGGTAAAACAGATTGAACTTGGGGAAATTAAATTAAATTGAATTTATTACCAACAAAATCAGAGTAGGATAATGAAAAGTAAAATAAACCTTTAAAAAAACCCCTTCCCTCCACCCCTTCTGCCTTCCTGAGCTCTATCTTCTCCTCCCCAGCAGGGAAACAGAAAATGGGGCTTATGGTCAGTTTATCACATGATGTTCTGCCACTGCTGAAGGAGATTTCTTCCCCTGCTTCAATGTGGGGTCCCTTCCAAAGGAGACAGTCCTCCACAAACTTCTCCAGTATGAGTCTGTCCCACAGCAACAGTTCTCCACAGACTGCTCCAGTGTGGGTCACTCTTCCATGGGGTGCTGTCCTTCAGGCACAGCCTGCTCCAGGATGGGTCCCTTACAGGGTCACAAGCCCTACCAGGAGACCTGCTCCAGCATGGGCTCCTCTCGCCACAGGTCTGCAGGCCCCTGCCAGGACCCTGTTCCAGCATGGGTCTCCCATGGGTTCACAGCCTCCTCTCAGGCATCCACCTGCTCCAGCGTGGGGCTGCTCCACAGGCTGTGGGTGGATCTCTGCATCCCCATGATCCTCATGGGCTGCAGGGTTACAGCTGCCTCACCATAGGGTGCATCATGGGCTGCAGGGGAATCCCAGCTCTGGTGCCTGGAGCACCTCCTGCCCCTCCTTCTGCACTGACCTTGGTGTCTGCACAGGGCTGTTCCTCTCCACATATTTTCACCCCGCTCTTCTCTGGCTGCAATTACATCTGCACAGTAACTTTTCTTTCTTCTTAAATATGTTATCACAGAAGCATTACTATCATTCCTGATTGGCTGGGCCTTGGCCAGCGATGGGTCTGTCCTGGAGCTGCCTGACATTGACTCTGCCAGATGTGGGCAACACTTCTGGCAGCTTCTCACAGAAGCCACCCTTGTAGTCCCTCCACTACCAAAGGTTGGCCACACAAACCCAGTACAGCTTTGAACAGAAAAGTTTTCCTTCTTTGGCAGAAATATTTATATAACTTCTAAACTGTGGTTTGACATACAAGATTATTCTTATGAAACAATTACTAAGCAGCCAATGTTTGCAAATGCTTATTTATGTTTTTCTTTATATTTTTTCTTAGCTGCAGAAGCAGTTTGGATTTGACTTTCAAACATTAGTGGATGGTGAGGTTATCCTTCATCTATACAACAGAGGAGGAATAGAACAAACAGCATCCATGCTAGATGGTGTATTTGCTTTCATCCTTCTGGACACTGCAAACAGAAAAGTGTTTCTGGCAAGAGATACCTATGGAGTCAGACCACTGTTTAAGGTGCTGACTGATGATGGATTTTTGGGTGTCTGTTCTGAGGCAAAAGGTAAAGCCAGTTGTGTTTAGTGCCTAAATAATCTTAGGTATTGTTGTTGGAGACAAACTTCTTTGTCAGGCTTTTCTTCTTAGTGTGAAGAGAAAATGAACTGTAAGTTCAGTAATATATGAGCTATACTTAGCAGTATAAGAACTAGACATCATTAAAATAAGACCATCCAAGATGTTTAATTGTCCGTAATAGCTCTAAAATAACTTGCTTATTTAACGAGAATTCTTTGTGTTCTGGAGTCATAGAAGTATTGAAATCAAGATGTTTTATGTTAGGCCAAAGTTAAACATAGTCTATTGACTTAGACTAGACTTACGCTACAATAAATTATATTAGACTTTGGTCTTGGTGTTATGTAATGAACTAAGTAGTTATGCCACAAGAACTGCTAATCTGTAAAAGCCAGGAATTTTGAAACCCTACTGAAATTTACTGCAGCATTGGGTAATTTCCCAGAATCACATACTTTATTTGATGATGATTTTTTTTCTTTGAGATGACACATCACTGCTCTTTCTTTTAGAGCAATTATCTCTAGTCTTGGCACTATCATAAACAAATCCAAACAGTGTCAAAAGGGAGTGCCTAAAAGGTGCTTTGGCTAAAATAGACTTTTATGATTATTTCTCTCCCATTTATTGTCTGTCTATTTTATTATCAGACTCCAATGTAGGTTGACTCTTCTAATAGTAGTACTATGCAGTAATACTAAAAGCTGGACCATTTCTGTTGGTTGGGAAGGAAGAAGGGAAGTGAATGTTTTGGAGACTGTGTCCTATAACAATCACAGTGAATTACCAGTCCCTCTCTAACAGCAATTCAATGTCCCTTTTGAGGATGTCCTCAAGAGGCATCCAGGTAACCAGCAGGTGCAAAACATCCTCTTTCACATGGGGAATGGAAATGAGGTTTGGAAACAAGTCTGATACCTGGCATTCAATAGCAGTGGAGTAGATCAGCTGAGAACCGATGAGTTTTGAAATCACTAAATATATGTCAATTAAGCAATCACTACAATGATGTTGTTTTATTGCAAACCCCTTGTTAGCTTGACTACACTTAATTTTAAACAGAAAATTAGTTTATAATTGTCATTCAAATTCTCCTAAGCATACAATACCTTGCCCTGGACATCATGTAGTCAGTTAGAAAAGTGCTCTTCCTAGTGCTCACAGGGATAAATTGCTACTTGCCAATTAGTAAAACTTGCTGGTTTGCTTTCTCTGCTATCTGCCTCAGCTTGAGTACATCTGCCTCAGATCTATGTGTACATCCCACCAGAAGCAGAATTGTGCTATAGCCAGGACTGATGGTGACTCAAAAGGATATTTTTTTTTAATACCAGGTTTAGGATCCGGAGAAAATATTTGTGTATAGTTTTAGTAGAGAGGCTGTTGAGTGAGGTATAACTTAACCATTTTAAGTCCAAAACTCTGACATTTTTCTTTTTTCCCATTTTATGTGCAGGACTTATCAACTTAAAGCATTCAACATCCTTATGTTCTAAAGTGGAACCGTTTCTTCCGGGTCATTATGAAGTGTTGGATTTAAAGCCCTCTGGCAAGGTTGCATCAGTGGAATTAGTAAAATTTCATAGCTGCAAAGATGAACCACTCCATGTTGCATGTGATACAGTGGAAGCTCTGCCTTCAGGTAGTATAGCAAAGATTTTACTCTGATTTAAAAGTGAAAAATCATAATCTTTGAATGGAGATTCAGACAAATATCTTTGTTTCCTAGTTAGTATCATCCCGCAAAGTCTAAGTAACACTTTTTGGACATTTTTTACCCTTCTCTTTTCTTTTTTGAGCAGGTTTTGACCTTGAAACGGTGAAAAGCAACATCCGTATTCTATTTGAAAATGCTGTTAGAAAACGTTTGATGGCTCACAGAAGGATTGGTTGTCTTCTGTCAGGTAGGTAACAAGAATCACAATTATTCTGTACCTTCTCTCTCTTTTCCCCATCTTCTACTAGCTAAAGGAAAGTATACTGGGTGTTCTGCTGCGATGTACCTGAAGTGATCTGAATCTTCATTTGCATTTTAGAACAGGCAACAGAGAACTTGTTAGTTTGGAATAAAGTTCTCCAATTTACACGTATCTTGAAAGTCTTATGCTTTTAAAGTTTACTCTGGGCTGGGATCTTGGCTTATTGAGACACTGAGCATTTTGAAATAAGGCAAATAAATATAGTATTCCTATTGAAAATCACTCAATGTATTCTTAAATACATAAGATTTAGGGTTAGGTTGGTGTCTAAAAAGAAAATGTAATTATTACGTTCACTTTGTGCAGATTGAACCTAGAAGAGAGCCTTGGCATGTTTCAGAAGCAGGAAGAAGTGAAATTCTTACTTGCCACCTTTCCTTTAGTCTTCATCCTAAACTTCCTTAATTTACCATATTACAGGAGACCATCTGGACCAAAATTATTTGCTACACGCTTTTGCAGATAAGGTAATAGCTTGTGGTACAGGAAGTTGTTCACTGACTTAGCTGATCACTGTTGTGGTCTGATGGTTCAGTGTTTCAGGTGTAAGGCTCTGTAACCACGGGTCTGACACCTTATTTCCTGTGTTTGTGTAGCACTTGGTACTTGTGGTTAGAGTTCTGGAATGGTTTCCATGCATTCACTGAGCAACAGTAGTTACACTCATTTGTCATGAGCCCTATTAAATGTGCATCTGAATGAGAGAACTGACCAGGAAATGCTGCTGGACCATTTCTTTACTATGCAATCATAAAAAGTAGGAAGAAGGTAAATTAAACAGGAAGATACACAGAGTTGAAAGATCTCAGTTTCAGTAAAAAAGCTTGTTTAAACCCCAAATTTCAAATATCACATTAGAAGGCAGTCAGCAGCTCCTCAGATGCACATGCAGGAAGCAGCAAAACTAAGTGCCTGTGCTGGTATAAATAATGCCAGAGTATCTCAGTGCTTCAAAATTTTGAGTGTGCTTGGAACATCACAGAGAATTGCTTTTGTTTCCAATCACAGAGGGAATTCTCCAACTTCACAGTGGACACTTGGGTTTTTATTTTCCTGAGCACTCTGTTTCTGTGCTCTCCTTTTCTCAGAATTTGCGTGTAATTTCGACAGGAAATATTTTCTTTTTACAAGACAGCATATCCACAAAGGGGATCAGGGTGGGAATTGATGCTAATGCACTTAGCTGAAAAAACACGTGCAGACTATAGGAAACAAAGAGAAGAGGGTTTTGCCTCGTGCTTATCAGAACTGCGGGCAGATGTGGGCAAACAGGTACTGTGTTTTGCTCCGTACTTTGTAGGAGAACAGCAAGTAGAGCTAGCCAAGGGTTAGCAGAACTAGCTCATGATAATAAGAAGACGGATCCTTAGAGTACATCTAGGGAGCTTGTGCATCTTTTGGTTTTATTTTTTGCTTGTTCTCCAAACTGTTCAAATCCTTTCACTCTCCTCTAGAAAGGAGGGAAAAAAAGAATGATTGGAGAAGAGTGGAACCCTTACACTAAGCATTCCATTCTTTTACTTAATTCTGTTCTTTTACTTACAGCAAACAAAAAAAAAATCCATAGTTCTATCAGTAGACTATCAAATGTGTAGGTAAGAGGAAGATAGGGAGTGGTTTTGAAATGAAGACTAAACCCCATTTTAGCAGAGCTGAGAAGGACCGTATTCTCTAGTGGTACAATGTGTTCAGTACACTTTCTGTTTATCTTAAAGAAGGAGTTCCACTGATGCTTCTGACACCAAAAGTACTAACTGTTACTGAAGATGTTCCACTAGAGTTGCCTGATTCTTTTATTAAGCAGAGGTAAATGTGCACTTGTATGAGCAGTACCTTCACACAGCTTAAAAATGAAGCCCACTTACAGGATTCCTGTATCTAGATTCCTTAAGGAGGAAGCAAAACATCATTCAAACACCTAATCAGATGATTTGTTTTGTTGGCAGGGGGCTTAGATTCCAGTTTGGTTGCAGCCGTTCTTCTGAAACTGATGAAAGAAATCAATGTTAATTATCCATTACAAACCTTTGCAATTGGAATGGAAAACAGTCCTGACTTACTTGCTGCCAGGAAGGTATCTTAAGTGTTGCTTTCAGTTTGTTCTGAGCTACTGAATGCTAAACAGTGTATATTAATGTGCTAACTTCATGGTATGGCATTAATAGTAACGCTGTGTATTCATTTATTGCTATGATGTAGATCAGTTCGCAGTAAGTCATTTGGTACAGCGTTTGCTGTTTAATCTTACAAAAGAGGCAACTGGAACCTTACCTGTTTTCTCTTGCATTTGGAAGACTTTCATGATGGAGTCCCTGTTGCATTGTTGCCAAAAGGATGGTACTTTGGACTTGTCTCAGTTCTCCCTCTGGGTTTTAGGGTAGATCTCCATGCTATCGTTCCTGTACTAGGCATTTGTATATTTGTTAAGTATTGTAAGTTAATTATCTGTTTGCTGAATTAACAGCTTGGTACAAACTGTTTGGCATCTGGGGTACTGTGCAGGCTTTCATTACTTTTGTGCTGCTTTTTCTCTTAAGGGCAGATATCTGGAATATTTAGAGTCTCTACAGATTCTGTTAATGTTTTAGGCAAGCAGTTGGATGGTCTGTTGCAATTGTGATTGAACACTGTAATTAAGGAGACCATGTTCTCTCTGGTGAACACATCACTGCAAGTCAAAGAGCTGCTAAGTAATGTCTTTTCTTGGTCTAATGTCATAATTTTCACTGTAGCAGAAGGGAGCTGGTGCTTTCAATAAATGTGTTTGCTTTAAACACGATGTATGTTTATAAAATGTTTTAGTTGAAAAGTGATGCATTGTTTTGACTTTTTGCAAACAGGTGGCAGCACATATAGGCAGTGAACATCATGAAGTAATACTTAATACTGAAGAGGGCATTCAGGCAATAGAGGAGGTTATCTTCTCGTTGGAAACCTATGATATAACAACAATAAGAGCTTCTATTGGTAAGATTTTTTTAATGGCAATCTTTGGTTTATATCACCCAAATAAAATTTCATGCAAACCCACATGGTCATCTGCTAGATCCTTTAGTTAGCACAGAACCTGGGGACTGGGACTCCAAAGTTCCGCTCCCCAGTCTTATCTGTGATACCACACTGAGGCACAAGCAGTTATTTGCAAGTCCCTGACTGCATAAAACAATTGTCAAGAACTGTTCTGGAAGCTTTGAGATGAAAAACAATGAGTTACATAAAGAAGAAACATTAGATATGCAGGTCTAAGTTTTCTGCTCTAGTAAGTATGAACCTTGGAGGAAGGGGGAAATTCACAGGTTTTCTGAGGTATTGAATATTATGGTAGCAAAACATAGCTACCCTTCCCTTGCATAATTTTAATACTAACGTGAAGTATTTATTATTGCCCTTTAGTAACATAGGTTTAGTAACACAGATTACTAAATAATGTTTGTTTGATTCTGAGGAGTGAAGGAAGTCACCAGCAGCTTCTAACAAAGCAATGCCAGCCCGATAAGAAGGGAAAACACCTAATCCAATGGGACCCTTTGCATAATGCAAGATACAGCATTTTACCCAGTTAATCTTGGGTCATCCTAAAATGTCGTAAAAGAGTTATGAAGCCAAATAGGCAACACAGTTTTTGAAACTGAACTTCCTGTGTGGAATTTTGTCCATGTAGATGGGATTTAGCAATGCAAAATAATGAATGCATTTCTTTAAAAATGAAGGCAAACTTTTTTCTGTCATTTTTTTTTTGTGATTTGCTGCTTAGTATAAGAAATAATGAACTAGATCCTTTTCATTAGATTTGTAATACTTTTGTTGTAAAAGCATGCCATTCAGAGAGATGCATTGAGTGGAAGGCATAATTCTGTTTAATAAATAATTCTTTACAAAAAAATTTGAAAAAAGGGCTTCATCCAGTTCAACTCAGTGGCAGAGAGTTAAACAGCAACTTTTGCTTTTCTCCAAGGCTAGAAGGGTTCTTCGGCACTGTGCTGGAATTAATAATGCGCTTAATTTCATATTGGGTCAGAACAACTCCTCTGTGTGTTCCCATGGGAATCCTCCAGTGTTCCCAGGATCACAAGTAGACACATCTTTCTGATATTTTGAGGGCCAAGTGTAAATACACAGTTTAGATGTATTTGAAGCACCAACTTCGTGTGGCTGTTGGTTGCTTTGAGTAAAAATGAGATGCTACTTTACATTAGTTGTTTGCTACAGAAGAAAGTAGTGTAGGAGACAAATTTCTAAATGCTAAATTTAAAACTACTACCGGTATATAGCATCATGTATGTAGATGTACTTTAATAACTTTATCATTTTTTTTTTAAGGTATGTATCTTGTCTCCAAATATATTCGGAAGAAAACAGATAGTGTGGTCATTTTTTCAGGAGAAGGATCAGATGAGCTGACACAAGGATATATATATTTCCATAAGGTAAATATATTCTCTATACAGAATGCCCTTGAGCTGCTTGTTCTGCCTTTCAGCAGAATATCTCTGAAATTTCAAGGTGTGATGTTTGAGAGTTGTCACAACTGTGTATTTGTTGAGTTTTTCTTCTGGGGTTGCTTAAAATCCAAGGGATAATCTCCAGCATCATAAGCACCTAAAAAATAGCTTTCTTAATCTTCAGCAGTTCCTGAGACTGTTATTTCTTGTACATAGTTTTTGCTGGGTTTGAGATCACTTGGTGATCACTACAATTCAAATGCAGGACAGCCAGCCATGGCTCCCTCAGTGCAGCTGTGTTCCACCTGTGTGCTCCATGCTGTGTTTTTCAGGCGCCGTCTCCCGAAGAAGCTGCAGAAGAGAGTGAGAGGCTTCTGAAAGAGCTCTACCTGTTTGATGTACTTCGTGCAGACAGAACTACTGCAGCACATGGGTAAAATGTATTCCCTTGGATGCTGAACACTCACAATTTAAAAGCAAAAGAAGATTAGGCAGGAAAAGACTGCTGAGGATTTGTATGGCAACATAAAGTTGTAGCCTGAAGGAATTTGAGCACAGTAAAGCACACTGCCAGATTTAATCTGATCTGTGACTATAGGGCCCACTGTGTTGCCAACTGAAATATTTTTTGTCTGGGACTGTACTGGTCTTTACAGAAGCAGTGAATTAGAAATACAAATATTCAGAGTTAAGGAGGGAAGGCAAACTTGTATTTGACTTTGGGGTCTTTGGAGATTTAGACAAAGAGGAATCTTGAATCCGATGATCATCAGTACTAAAACAACATACTGAAAAGAGGAAAAGTACGTGCATTAGTCAAGTAGCTGACTGTAATAAGGAGGTATCAGTATACAATCTGTGTAACTGATACCTTAAAGAATCTCCAAATTGAGCGCTGTAGAAAAATAGTATTGTTTTACTAAACAGAAGCATTTTACTAAAATAAATACATTAATTAAACTGAGAATAATGTTGGAAAGCTGTCTATAGATAAGAAAAAGATGGTACCTTTGGCAAAGCAAACAACAGCTATTGGGAAGCTTTTGTTGTGTATTGATCCTGCCACAAAATGACTTGCCCAGCTTTTTACAATTTTCTTATGTTTCTCTTTCCTATTAAAAAGTTGGGTAAAGTGCTGGAGACCTGCCATTTTCCTCATCATTTGTTTTGTGCTGAAAATTTTCACCACACTGTCAAGGCTGTTTAGTATTACATGCTGGCTGCTTTTGTTTTTCTTTGGTCCCTGCTGCACAGCACTGCTAGGAAGAAAAAACCCTCTTTAACAAATTAAAACAGAATTTAAGGAGTTCAGATTTATGGAGAAAAGGGAGAGGAACTAAGAGTAGAGAGGAAAGGATGAAACTACCATTATCAGTTAGGAACAAGAATAACTATAAGGAAAGACTTGCAGTGCAAATCTTGTCAGTATATGGAGAAATTGAGCCCTCAGTATTTGATTACTGACTACTCAGTATTGGGTTCATTTGGGGTTTTTTTGGTAGGGTGGGTATTGATTGAGGTAGCTGAAGCTTTTTATCAGAGTAGAAACTAAAGAGACAATGAAATTACTAGGATGCAGTATAACATCTTTCACTTGTGAAGCTGGACAGCATAATGTCTCTTGAGGAGACACACTGAGAGGGGTTCTTTCTGCTGAAGATGCAGTTACTGTCATTTTTTTGTTGCTTTCTGTGTCCTTAGAAGCTGTGGTATACAAAAGTGGGAAGGCTTTGTATGTATATATCTGCCACTGGTATAGGAGAGAACTAGTGTGAATGCTGTAGGGCTCCTTTTTGTTGTTTCTTGAAAATACAAACAAACATGGATTTCAGAAATGACAGCAGAAGTGCTTGCTTGGTTCTATGATATGTTTACAAATGCTGATGCCCTCCTAGTGAGTGACTTGGTAGTTTTCCGAGAGGATTTTTTAAAATGTGCTTTTGCATACCTGTTGCAATGGTTATTGCAGATCCTATAGGACTGTAGTCTGTAAACTCAGGGCACTATAAACTGCCCAGCATATGGCATTATAAAACATCATAGTCTTTAATTTATGTAGACCATACACTTTACAAATTGGTGAATTAAAATCAGGTAATCGTAAATATGCAAGTGAAATTTCTTCTAAGTAAAAGCAGAAGACTTGGTGTTTATGTGAAAGACAGAAAGCTTGGCTGCTGTGGAATTTGTAAGTAGATGACTTGTTGGATTAATTCAGTATCTTTTCTATTTATTCCCCCTGCTTAGCCTTGAACTGAGAGTCCCATTTTTGGATCATCGGTTCACTTCTTATTATTTATCTCTGCCAGCAGAACTGCGAATCCCAAAGGTGCGTAAAACTAGGGTTGGGTCCAAGTGTAAGCTTACAAATTCACTGATACCATGTTCTAAGCATGACCAGATTGCTGAATTCGATGGTTAAGTCCTCCACCCAAAGTCAAGCATGCTCTTAAATATTTTACTGAGTTGTTGGGCTACTGGGATCCCCTTTCTGAGCAAAACTTCTGAAAGGAAGCCATTTCATAAGAGTTTAAATCCAGATCTTTGCACTACAATTCCTGAGACTCCTGACATTGTTTTTTGTTCTGGAAACAGAATGGAACTGAAAAATACCTTTTAAGATTGTCATTTGAAGATTCCAATTTACTTCCCAAAGAAATTCTGTGGAGACCCAAAGAAGCTTTCAGTGATGGTATAGCATCAGTAAAGAAATCCTGGTTTTCCATTCTTCAGGACTATATTGATCAACAGGTACAATACCACTTTTTTTCCGTTCTCACTTAGGTCTATTAGATATGGTTGCCAATGGGAGGCAGCTCGCATGCTTAGTTGAGAGAATAAATCTGGGTATAGCAGTTAACTTGAGCTTCCTGGTGGAGGAGTAAGATAAATCTTAGTCAGTGTGCTTCTAGATATCTGAGTTGGTTAAAGGCATTTGTGATCCTAGTTACAAAGAAATGTTAGACCCTGCCAGAAATGACTGTGTGAGGAAATGAACATCATTTAAGTGTCTGGATTGCAAATTAGATTGTGCATCAACAAACACAATTTCTGTGTTACAGGCAAAGCAGCTGCTTCAGCTGAAGGCACTTGCATGAACTTACTCTGCAGCTGAGTAACAACATAATGACTTTATAATGTACTTTCTTGTTTGCGTCATTCGTTTTTCAAAGCCATCCCTAGCTAAGCCTTTTTGCTTTTTAAAGCCTCTGCTTGCGTTGTTAACCAGTGAAGACTTACAGCATTTTGACTCTGTACAAGGGATAATCCTCTCTGGAGTGTAGAGGTAGTTTATCATGGAGAGGAAGGAATAACACCCTATTTACACCAGAGCTCTGTAACATGGAAACACATGTAGTCAAGCCTGTGGATGGGAGCTTGTCTGTCCTACCACCAACTCTTTGTTCCCCATTTTCTTTCTCTATTTCCTCAGGCAAGAAAGTAGTTGGGTCAGGCAACAGTATTGTGCTGCCTGCTCTGGGCCTGTACTGCTGTCGGAGCAGCAAATGTATTTCACAGACATGAAAAGTTAGAGAGCATGTTGGCAGTGGAAGCTGCTCATTGAAATTGCCTCAGCTGGTGCAACTATTTATCCTCCCTTTCTTAGCCAGCTTAGCAACTGCGGGTGTCTTTGCCTCTGCATCCCAGGTTTTTTGTTGCTAAGAGCATGGTTATACAAACAGTCACCTGTTCCCCAAGCTATGAAAACAACCTAGGAAGCCACTTGCATGGCAAAATGACTGCTTTAAGTTTTTCCACTTGTTTCACAGCAAAGGAAGGGTAGGAAAGAAGTGTCTGTGTCCTCACTAACAAAGGTGGTTGTGACCCAGAGAAATGGGCTTCACTTGTCATGCAGAGAAATACCAACAGCACTGGAAATACATTTACATATTCATAAAGATCAAGTGAGCCCGTGACAAAGGTTTGACCTGTCTAACCTGTGCCTCTAGAATAGACTTGTTTTTTTCAAAACTGTGGACATTCAGTGGTTGGTGCATCCTTGTGTGTCTTTAAAAGGTAAAGATATTTGCAGCTTAACTTGAGTTTTGCTTATGTCTGTAGGTTGATGACCTTTTACTGGAGAAGGCAGCGGAGAAATATCCTTTCAATCCTCCTAAAACAAAAGAAAGTTATTACTACCGCCAGATCTTTGAAAAGCACTACTCAGGGCGGAGCAGCTGGCTGCCCCACTACTGGATGCCGAGATGGGTTAAAGCTACTGATCCTTCGGCACGCACATTGAAACATTACAAGTCGGATACCCAAGAATAGGCTGTTCAAATAATCCCCCAATGAAAGTGCTACAAGCATTTTGTGTGCACTCTGCTCTAAGAAAACCAAACAAATGGTGCAAACCTAAAGCTTAAATCATCTTTAAGATGTACTTTGACAATGCTATTGGAAATCACAGCTTTCTGTTGTTAGTGTACTATTAAAAACTTATGCTGCTGTACCAAAACTTTGTAATTCATGGGAAAATACTTTCCCAAGGGACTACTTTATTTGACAGCTCTGTTCCTTATGTAACCTTGATTGTATTCATTTTCCTTGAAGTCATTTAATATATTTTAATGTGAGCTCTGTTTTGAGGACTTGAATCAGGCTGAGAGATGCAAACTGCTGCTGACCCTCTGAGCAAAGGGGAATTGGACCTTTGCTATCTAGTGATTTGTGTTCCTGTCTGTGGGACTTGGATAGTCTCTATATTATTCTATTCTCAATGTCCTTCTACACACTCCTGAAAACCTTGTTCTAGTTTTCAAAAAGTATTTAGATATTCATAGCTATGCAGAGATGCTTACTATAGTTTATAATAGGGGTGGTGCTGGGTGTTAATTAGAAGAATGGCAATCTTATTTGTACCTCTGAAGCCACCAGTTGGCTGTTCTGTAAAGAGCAGTCAAAAGACTGTTATCAAAGAGCAGAATGGATAAGAGAAGCCAAGTTATGTCTTTGTTTCTAACTCAAGGACTTCCATTTTTAAACATATTTATTGTTCTTGAAAAAATAATGTTAACTGGGTGAAATGTATCAGTCTGATGGAAATTGCATGAGTAAGTATTTCAAGAAATTTTTCATTTGTTGTGAGAATTTTCCCACCTGTATGATGAAAAGGTCGACTGTTGCTGCTCAACTGCATGTGGCCAACTGTGGGTGAACCGAACCTGTCAACCATAGGCTGTAGTTGGACAAAGCATCACTGACAACAACGGGATCGGATGCCTTGCTTGGAAAAATGGGGGAAAAGCTGCTTCAGAAATCACAAGAACTTCTAATACTCTACTGAAAAAAACACCTGATTTTTTACCCAGGGTAACTTTTTATTAACTACTTAGTCATGGGGGTTACTTTTGTGAAGGTAACTTAAATATAAGGGTGGTCAAGAAGTACATGTGTGTGCTGCAGATTTACTTGATTTTGCATCATGTTCTTTATGAAAACAAGTCTGCTTTATTGTCCCTCTTGACTAGGAAACCAAAGCCATTTTTTATTTAAAAGATAAAATATAAGCTGTTCTGATTGAAAACCTTCACAAAATGACTGGTTGTCTGTTTGTTGCTCTGCCCTAATCCTGCATTTGAGTCTGTATCCCAGAAACTTTACTGAAACCTTTTGGTGGCACCGCTGCACTTGAGAGCTGTCTGTAATATGTTCCTGCAGCCTTCTTTACACAAGGGCCATGTGCTTGTCTTTTTGGATTTCTTTGAAGCAGTAATGGATATTTTGAGTTGAGAGGAGAGTTTAGAGTTCGTGGTTAGGCACTGATGTGTAAAGATAAGACTTACTACTCACTGTAGACTTCCAAGACTGAGATAAGGAAACAGCATTTTCCTGAAGTGAAAATAGGCTAAACATTTTGGGGTCACTGCTCAAATACACTTTCTGCTGCAACATTGCAGCAGTCAAGGAAATCCAGCTAAATTTTTTAAAATTCCTAATACGTTGGAGATTTATATATCAGGGGAATATTCTAGACTGATGATTCAGTTATTTTAGCTTTTTACTGATGTGCAGAGGAAGAATACAGTACTTGCTGCCTTGTTAAAGGCCTTTTGAGTGTAAAACCCGTTCGTTTGTTCTCCATGTATGGAATTCTACAGTCTTTTTGGTTTCTGTGATGCTATATTTTCTCTTTTTATCCTTTAAAATAAAAATTGAGGCAAAAAAAGACAAAAAAGGAAAACTTAAGACAAAAACATCCAGCTACTCTGAATCATCTGCTAGCTGCATGATGTTTGTAGTTTGTCACAGGAGGGAGCGGGATACAGATCCAGGGTGCAATGCTGTCTTGTCTACTTTTACTCTAGCTTTATTCCTGCTGTGGTGGCCTCTTTCTCACTCTGTTTCTTTTGGATAAAATTAAGCTGGACTCTTCTGACAGCTTGAGTGTATTGGTTTGAGCATTGTGTCAGGTGGGGATGGGGAATTGAAGTTGGTGGTCCACATGGGGAAGGCAGAGATGAGTAGTTTCTTATCTTGCAGGGCTGATGAGGGCTAAGGGAGAACCTATAGGGTTCTTGCAAAGTGGCTAAAAGGATGTAGGGGGTTTTTCATTGATTTGAGGTAGTTTTGTTTTAATTAATTAAGTTATTAAATTTTGTTTTCACAGCAATCTTTCCTCCTTTTGAAGAAGGAGAAATTAACAGTTCCAAAGACAGCGCTGCAGGGTATGAGACCTACCAGGTGCTTAAGGTTGCCCAGTGACACCCATGCCCTTCATGTTTTTAATGAAGCCTACGTGCTGTTTTAGCCTCCTGTTGGTTGCTTGTGTGGAGCCTCACTGGCTGTGCCACATCCCAGTGTCCCTGACAGTGGCTCTCTAGAGAAGCTCCCCAGTACAAACCAGCATGCAAGATCCAGGGAACACTTGGCAGGACTTTAGGGACCCTTAGTCCATTGGTCAGAGTTTTTTGGTGTGGGATGGTTTGAAATTACGTAAAATTTTTGGAACTGTGTTTTAAATCACAGTAAAGTGTAAAAGCAGTCTATTTTAATTAGAGTCTTTGGAGGGGTGGACTTACTTTGTTCTGATACAGACCTAATTTCTGGTTGCCATTAACAGAAGTTGTGGAAGGAGGATTTGATACAAGGTAGGCCTGTGTTGAGCTGGCTTTTGAACAGTCTCCCCAAGGGAGAGAGTGGCTGAAGTGTGGGAGAGGCTGCTTATTTAGGTAACTAGTTACACTGTGTTCCTCAGCGCCTTTCCATGGGATAGCCAGAGCACACTTCTCACCTGCACCATGCGTGTCACAGTTCCTCATTTCGGAACTTTGGGGCCTGTTGCTTTTTATTTATGTGTCTTCATAAACATTGTGGTTGATGGAAAGGCTGCAGTTAGGAAAGTCTGAGAAAATTTTGTGTGAGCCTGACTCTGGATGCAGGTAATGCACGCAATTGTAATTATTTTTATTTTAATTTAATAATTTCAATTTATTTTAATTTAAAAGAGTAATTTTAAATTTTTATTTACAAAGCTTGTTGCCAGGAAAGGGACAAAGAAGAATGGAGTAGGGAGGTGGTCTTTGCTGCTGTGCTATCCTGCAAGTTGGTAGGGGTTAATAGCTAGGGGAGGTGGTGCATTAACATCTGCTTTCTAAGACCTGTTTGTGGTATTTCACCCACCCCTCTCTGTAGTGCCCCTTTCCATCTTTTTGTTGCCTGGAAACTCTTTCAGTAAGAGAAAACTAGCTGGGCAACCAGTTTTCTCCAGCACTATGCTCACGTTTGGATCTCTCAGTCACCCTAGGAGCTACAACAAAAGATGTTGACTACCCTGGAGTCCACCTGACTCTTGTGTTTCTTGCATGCAGGCGAGTCGGGGCTGACTCTGCCCCCTGTTCTGTGTCCCGGGAAGCCAACGGGCAGCCACGTTTCCCCCAGCATGACACAAAGAGTCTGTCAAAACCTGAATTCGGATCGAGAAGTTGCTTCCGGGATGATTTCCTATTTTTTTTCCCTAATTTTCTTTTTCTAGCCGGCAGATGGCAGCCTCTAGTTAGCGCGTCGTGCAAATGAGCTCCGCATCCCCGGGGAAGATGCTCTCCATCCTGCTCTCCTTCCTACTTTCTTTCGGCTTTTAGTATCTTCCTTCACAAACGCTTGTCACTGGGATTTGTGCGTGAGCCTAATGGAATTTAATAAGTACTTGATTAGAATAAGGATAAAGCCAAGCATGAAATAAAATGCTTTCAATTTGGTCTTGCTCAAAAGATGTTGTGCAGAGCGTCTCATGCTGGTGCTGCAGGTAAGGCGGCAGCTAACAGAATGCATTAGTATTGAAGGCATTTAATATTCAATTTAGAGATAATTCAAAACTAGTTATATTAAAAATTAGTAATGTGAGTTGGAACAAGTAAAAAATGTCAGTTCTAGGGAAGATGGAAGGCAATACCAGACTAGGGAATAAGCAGAGTTAATTTTACCTCTGAAGTTGTTAGGGCTTTTAGTTTTTCCTTTTTTCTTCGTGATTAATGTATGGATCACAGGATTTCAGATAGTCATACAAAGAGAACATTATGATAGAATCATAGAAAAATTTGGGCTGAAAGGCACCTTAAAGATCATCTTGTTCCAACCTCTCTGCTGTGGGCAGGGATACCTTTCAGTAGACCAGATTGCTCAAAGTCCTATCCAACCTGTCCTTTAACACTTCCAGGGATGGGACATCCACAACTTCTCTGAGCAACCTGTTACAGTGTCTCCCCCCCTCACAGTAAAGGATTTCTTCCTTATATCTAATCTAAACTTACTCTCTTTCAATTTAAAGCCATTACCCCTTGTCCTATCACTAAATATCCTTGTAAAACACCCCTCTCCAGGTCTCTTGTAGGCTCCCTTTGGGTACTGGAAGATGCTATAAGGTCTCCCCGGAGCCTTCTCTTTTCCAGGCTGAACAGCCCCAAATCTCTGCCTTCATGGAGAGGTTCTCCTGCCCTCTGATCTTCTTCATGGCATCCTCTGGACTCGCTGGAACTGCTCCACGTCCTTCCTACGCTGAGGGCCCCAGAGCGGGATGCAGCAGTCCGGGTGGGGTTTCATCAGAGTGGAGGGGCAGAAACCCCTCCCTTTATGTGCCGGCCACACCTCTTTTGGCGCAGCCCCGGAAACCATCAACTTTCTGGGCTCCGAGCACACATTGCTGGCTCGTGGTGAGCTGCTTGTCCACCAGCACCCCAAGTCCTTCCCCTTGGGGCTGCTCTCAGTGCATTCTCCACCCAGCCTGTATTTATGCTTGCGATTGTTCCGACCTAGATGTGAGGCCTTGCCCTTGGCCTAGTTGAACTTCAGGAACCCACCTCTTAAGGCTGCCAGGAAGTTTTACAGGAGCACATCAGAAAGGCTTAGGCACTTGTTGTCTCAAAAGTATTATTTTAAAAATACATATGCATTATTAAATGAAGTGCATAACATAAATTCGGAAAGATTTCCTGTTTATGTAAATGGTCAATCCAGTTGTTTTGTGAACTCTGTGATGATAAATTGTGTATACCTGAGCATCTAGACTTGAGCCCTCTCAGGAAAAAACATCCCCCAGTGACCATTGGTGGTGTAGTTGCAATATGGAAACACACACAGCCTTTCGCCTACTCCAGACATGCTCTGCATGCTCTGAGAGTGCTCTTCTGCCTTTTTTTTTTTTTTT
>VZTI01000069.1:3272-63177 GCA_013397865.1 Struthidea cinerea | reverse complement strand
TTTTTTTTTTTTTTGTGGTACAGGGTGCTTAATTGATGAATTTTCATCAAGGAGAAAATAGCGTAATTGAGTTCAAAATAGTACTTTAGAAAATTATAATACTGGGTACATAAAATTATTTGAACTGACCTCAATTCCTAAACCATAATCATTTTGCAGAGGCCAAGAGGAGTCAGATTGTTCTGGTTGCAAAAGCAGCCTCCATTTTTGCTACTGTCAAGGACAGAAGTAGTTGTCTATGTTAATAAACTGTATTACTTAACATCTTTCACCACTGCTCTTGAAGACTGCCTTTAACACCTGGGGCAAAATGTATATTAATACAAATTACTTTTGATTAAAACCGTTATTATTTTAGCACAAAAAGGAAGGGGGTGGTAGAAAGGAACGTTCTCTTTTTAAATATTTAAATACTCATTATACCAAAGTGATACAAATTACTGGCTGACTGACAACTTGCTAATAATAGCTTAAAAATGCAAATAGGGCTATTATCCCAATTGACACTAATTGGAACTCCTTTGGCAGCCTGGGAGGGCAGGACAGGAAGGTTTGATTGTTTCCTAGAGCTGGAATTGGGCTGGTAGGGAAGCGTGGGGAAGATGTGCTGTGGATAAACAGGTTTCCTTCTGCACACATCAGAATTCATTATGCTGTATTCCAAGAAACTGCTCTGAAGTGCTGTCTTGTGCCTATGTACAGTTTTGGTGAGGTTTGTGGTGCACTGGGCTGGTCTTACTCATGCCTGCACAGTGCAGGCTTTGCCCAGGCTGAGTTAGCACTGCGGGAATCCAAGCTGTAAATGCTCAAGTCTCACAAAACAGCTATGATGTCTTCTGGGTATTATGAAAATTCACAGTTTTAAAATTCACTGAATTATAATTTTTTTTAATGTAGCCTTAAGAGTAACTACACTGTGTGTATGTATTCCTTCAGTAATTATTGTGTATCTTCTCCAAGCAAGGTTTGCTTCCAGAGGGTATTGCTTGAATTTCAATGCTTTGGTACACAGAAACAAAATGTGGCTATTGTTTTCTGAGTGTTATAACAGTGAAAATTAAATAATTTTTATGTGCCAAAATTGAATATCTGTGATTAAAGGTGTTCTGTTACTCAGCTAGATGTTTTCAATGCTAACTAGTTTATGAAAATAAAATGCTGAAGGTATATTGACATGTGCTGGTGCTGAGGCACTCTAGCTCTGATTGAAAATAAAAGGCATGAATTTATGCAGCTCTTTACCTGCCTCACACAGGTCCACCCTCTCTTGCCTTCGGGCGGTGTCTCCATTGTTAACATATGGCTCTACTTGACTCTTAAGGGTCTTTTCTGACCTAAATGTGTCTATGATATGTTGGTGCAGGTGTATCCTTTAACTCTTTCACAGCTGTGCTGCTGAAATAACAATGTAGGAAATTGTTTAGATAGGAAAAAAACAGAAAAGGCACCTTTGTCCCCCCAAATATTTTCGTAGCATTTAACATTCTTTATAATTCATGAAGTTTCTTTGCACTTAGGTAGCACATTGCAGAAGTTGCTGGTTAGGTACACGGTGTGCACTGCATTTCTAGCACAGCCTCTGTTGTTACATCTGGCCAAGCCATCTCACCTTGCTGAGCTTCCTCCCTCCAGGCTTCTGGGAGAGCATGAAGCACCATGACAGATGAAGTGTTTTGTTGTCTAACAGTCTGTTCACATTTCACTTCTTCCTTATGCAGTAAGTGGTAACTGTTTAATTTGGAGATGGATGTAGAAAACAAGAGGTGATTTTTTTTCACACGCTCTGTGTACCTCTCTTTTAAAAGGAGTTTCTGAGCCGGTTTATTCTAAAAGAAATCAGATATCTATCAGGAATGGAGCAGTGGTAATTTTTAATTAATGTCATAATGAATTTCACACAGCGTCTCCAGCTGACAAATGTTTCAGTCTCTATCAACAATATTAAAAGAATAATGCACAGAGTATCTTTTTTTCTTCCCTGAAGGATGTAGGTTCAAGGATGTTTGTTCACTTGCTAACACCAAAAACGAAAACTAAAAAATCATTACTCTTCCAGTAACAAATATTTTCAAAAGAGCTCACTCCCCTTTATAGAAGATAACATGAGGACATGTGGCTGTATCTGGCACTGCAGGTGGCTGTATGCTGACACAGTACAACTCCGTGGAAGGAGCCACTGTGTGCTCTTGTCCTGTCGCTCTGTGAGATGTTTGTCAGTGCAGTGTGTAATATTATGGCTAAGGGAACTGCTTGGCCTCATCAGAAGAGCATTTGGTTGTTACCAAAGTTTGCCCTGGGACTTGCTCGGTATCTCTTATGATAAAGCAGTCAGACATAGTTTAAAGGACAAAGTTTGCATTTAAATAATGGCTGTTGGTAGCTCTGAAGGAGGTATTACTGGAATACTCTGAATAAACATAATTTTAAAGAATCACTTTAATAATTTACAAAAAACCTCTTGATGTTATTCTGCTCTAGCTCATGATGGTTAGGGGCTGGGTTCCTCCAAGATGCCCATGCCTAGACATTTCCAGATCCTTCCTTTTCTTTTGGTTAGGACCATGCTGAAAAATACCAGTCTCCTGACACGAATAGAGCAAGGACTTGCTTGTGGCATCAGAGTTGGGAAAGTGCTGCAGAGCCTGAGCTCCCCAGGTGAAGTGAGTTGTGGGGGGCCAGACCCCCCTGACAGCTCCCCAGTTCCTGGGCAGGGTTTGTGAGCAATGCCTCTGGCTTTGGCTTGCCAGGTTAAGTTTGGCTGCCTCTGCACCATGGACAACCAGTCTCCATGCAACGGCAGAGAGATGGAGATGATGGGTAGAGCTGCTGGTCCTCTGTGTCACTCTTGGGCAAGACAGGCTCCTGAGAGCTTGACTTTGGCATTCCCGTCTGGGTGGAGGGGAGTGCCTGTGTGTAAGGGAGACAGTGCCTACCAGAGGAGCAGCCACACCTCACAATGCAGATGATTGATGTATTTCTGGGGGAAAAAAGAAGCAAAAAGGGTGCTGAGCACGTTGGAGGTGGGATGTGATGTCAAACTGCCTGTAGCATCTTCAGTGGGGATAATTATCAGCATTATCCTGGGTTTACTCTCTATGCTTATTTCCTAGAAATATTTTTATTGCTTTATTTAAAGCTTGCTTGCATTTTGCTGAGAGATGCCCTTGCTGCAGTGTTATCGATTATCTTATGCAGCCTGATGGATGTCAGACTGTTGCCACCAAAACCAGCTCAGTCTGTGTCACAGCTGTGGCTGGCTGTTGTGGAGAGAGTGAGGGATTTTAGTGAAAGCCTCTCCAAAGCCTGCAGTGGAGCTGGAGAGTGGGCACTGCCCAGCGATCCAAGGCACGAGAGGCCCAGGGCTACAAGCAATGCTGTCCAACACATAAAAGTGTTTAAAAGCTGATGGAGCCCTAAAAGGCAGATTAAAGACCACAGAAATTATCTAAAACTCTCTTTGAAGTACTCAATAGTCGATAGACTATACTGCTAAAGACTAAAGGCTGATAAAAGATATAATTCCTCTTTGAGTCTCCAGGATCCCAAGATGCCTGTGGAGGCAAATATTGGTATGGGGAGGTGTTGGGAGTGAGTCTGAGGTAGGGACAGGCAGCTGGGCCTGCAGATGTGTGCAATTCATGCACCTCTACCTCTGCCCAGGACCTGCTGGGTAGGCACAGCCCCATAGCCCCGACGTGGCATGGCCTGAGCCATCCCTGCCAGCACTGAAATGTGGGGAGGGTTCTTTCTTCCTGCCAGCACCGAAATGTGATGATGGGTTTTCTTGTATTGCTGGTGGAGTCAGCTGGAACATTTCAGACTATGCCTTTTGGTGTGCTTGCTTTATTTCTAGCTTGGGATATGTCTACACAAACATATAAATCAGTGCCAATTTGAAACTTATTGTTCAAAACCCAATTTAGCACAAATCTGATACTATTTTGCCACCAGAAATTAAAATGAATTGTTTCAAATGCCAGATTAAAATCACTCAGACTGACATGTAAAAGAAGACTGTTTCGACGGCAGAGGCTCAGCCTTTCCTTCTAGAGTAAATTTTGATAATGCCATTGACATGCTTGAGGGAAGGAATGCCATCCAGAAGGACTGTGAGAGGTGTGAGGAGTCAACCTATGTGAATTTCATGAGGTTCAGCAAGGCCAAGTGTAAGGCTGCACACCTGGGTCAGGGCAATCCCAAGAACAAGTACAGGCTGGGCAGGGAATGGATTGAGAGCAGCCCTGAAGAAAAGGACTTGGGGCTCTTTGTGGGTGAGCAACTCAACATGACCCAGCTCACAGCCCACAAACACAACCACATCCTGGGCTGCATCAAAAGCAGTGTGGCCAGCAGGGCGAGAGAGGTGATTCTGTCCTACTCTGCTCTGATGGGGCCCCACCTGCAGTGCTCCATCCAGCAGCTGGTTCCCCAGCACAGGAAAGACATCGATCTGTTGGAGCAAGTACAGAGGATGGGCATGAAAATGATCAGATATTTATGTTGAAAGAGACACTTAGATTGGTTTTAAGGAAGAAATTCTTTACAATGAGGGTGGTGAGACTCTGCAACAGGTTGCCCAGAGAGGCTGTGGATATCCCACTCCTGGAAGTGTTCAGTGTCAATGTGGTTGGAGCTCTGAGCAACCTGGTCTAGTGAAATGTGTCCCTGTCCATGGCAGGGGGTTGGACTAGATGATCTTTAAAGGTGCCCTCCATCCCAAGCTATTCTCTGTTTTTTCTAGAAAATTCAGTCCTACCTGTTTACTGGATGCTGTTACTTAGTGCCTCTGTTGTCTTTCAAACTCTTGAAGCCCACTGTGTGTTTGTGGGCTTTGCAGTGGTTTCTTCTGCAGGGAGGTTTCTGAGATGTGCAGGCTGCAGGGAGTGGATGGTGTGGCTTTTGCTTTTCTCTCTGTGTCTCACAATTCAGCACACATGGACCGTGAGCTCTGAGAGCACCAGGGACCTCCAGGCAAGGGTTACAGAATCTTAGAGCTTTTCTTTCTTTTTACCCTTCACTGAGCATTATTCAACAAGATTTCCACAGTCCTTCTGCTGTGCTGCTAGCGCAGCAGTCAGCTTCTCCTCCTCATTGAGCTCAGTGGGAGTTCATACAGAAGTTTATGTCAGAAAATTAGCCTGGAAAGACAAAGAGCAGCCAGAGTGCCAGCACAACCCCAGTGTCTCACAGCAGTGTGGTCCCTGCCACAAGTCCACCTCAGTTTTTCCACCATGTAGCCCTCCACCTTGCTAGGTCTGGCTTCTACCTAGCTGAACGTGGGATCTGTTTTAAGCATGGGCAGGCTTAGGTGCTGCTTCTAACCTAGCAGGAGTGAGGTCCTGCACCCACCTGCTCCTAATGGGGGTAGTTGTGATGATGCCTTAGGTAACCTTGAAAATGGAGGTTTACAAGTTCATTTCCAAAATGGAAAACGACAAGCAGTGAGTCCCTTTTTATTACTTAGTTTTAAATTTAGCTTGTATACACTGTTTTTATTGGTGATTCATCTGCAATGAAAGTTTGCATCATAGCGTCAGAGAAGTACAGCTTGTAGCAGGGGGAAAGAAGATAGAACTCCAGATGCCTTGGCATCTGGTGAGATGGATTTAGCATTTTGGGACTATCCTGGATATATAGCAATTAGATATTCTAATTAAAAAGATTATTGCAGTCACTTTTTTTTTCTTTTATATTGCATGGATTCACAAAAACAGGTGCTTTTATTATAAATCTGAGGGACAGAGTTTATTAAGAGATTGGCTTTCAAATAATAAAACCTACAATATTGGATTAATTCCACAGCAAATTATTCCCTTTGGGGCTGGGGGATAGATTATGCTCTTTCCATTCAGTCAGCATGCTTCATGACTTCCGTCGGGTTTAGAAGGGATGGTACCTTGTGTGACCTGGAGCAATCCCAGGAACTCCTATCTCCAGTAACAAACCCCTCAAACATTCACCAAACACACAGGAGGAGGCTCACAGCCTCCCTGCAAAAAGAAAACATTAATTTGACATTTCTTTCCAGTCTCAGACCACTGTTGCTTGGATCCAAATCTCATTCCAGACCAACACGGGAAATAACTCCATTACTTTCACCAAAGGAAGTATGTTGCAAAAGCCCCAGAGTAGTTTTTATTTAAAATGTTACTATCATAAAATTCCAGACTATGAAATGAAGACCTGGGATTCCCATTCAAACATTACCCATCCCCTTTTTTAAAATATATTGATATATAATCACAGAACATAAAACATGCTGCAATGATACAAATATATTTTTTGATACAGAAATTACAGTACATTATAAACCATGAAAACAAATTGAGGCACTAGACTGAACATCAGTTCTGTTCTGCACTAGCTGTGAAGCTGATAGACTGGCTTTCAACAGACAAAAGAATACTTGCTTGTTTAGTAAACATAACTTTACAGGTCATATCAAACAATGTGCTTTGTTGTAAGACATCACCAGGGTCGCTGGTCCTTTCAGAACCACAACACACCTACACAACACGTATCACTGCCACAATATGAAAAATAATAATTTTATTGAATGTACAACTCAAAAAACCAAACCCCTTCAGTTATCAAATAAATAATTATTTCATACAGTGGTTAGTTTATATTACACTGCATTGGCCATCAGAACAAAAGAAGTTTAATAAATAATGCACGGGAACGTCTCATTTACGCTTCTGTTCGTAATTCTGTGCTATGCTCCCTTCGGAGGACCCTGCAAAAAAGAAGCAGATTGAAGCACAAGGTACAGCCTTGTGTAAACCCCGGCAAGCATGAGAGGTGTCAGAGACCTGCAGCCAGCTGGGGCACCACCAGACCCCAATGGCATGTTTGGAGCAGAGACCAGGGCTCCTGGCCCAGCCCTGAGCTGCTTTGTTCTGGTTTTACCTCTCAGACTACACTGTCTGAAAGTCTGAGCAGTGTTTTCTACCTCTCGTCTGCTGAGCTGCTTGAAGCACCATTATCTCAGAGCCACTTTACATCCCAGTAATTCATCTAAGTGATGGGATCTGAGCATTCAGGTCAATTTGTGGTAGAGGCTTTCTGCACGGACATATCCACCTTCATTCCTGCACTGTCAGCTCTTTGAAACTCTCCCTTGTCCACAAGCCCTGCACGCAGGGATAATTTTACTATATGCTGCGGCAGGAGCCAAGGTCCTCAGATGTAGACTACCACATCAACTAGCTGCAGGCTAAATTAGCCATAAGTAACATATTTTATGTTTAGTAGTGGTAGTTCTCTCCTTCTTGCTCTTTTAAAATGAGAGAGAAACCTGGAGAGCCCTTCTTGGGCAAAGCTGTCCCCAAACCAGGGACTGAGACACCAGCACCCCCTTACCCTGCTTTGGCACATGAGGCTGTAAATCAGCAACCTGCTCACGCCCAGAGGGACAGCGTGAACTCCCGCAGATTGCCAGGGTGCTCAGGGGCTTTTTGCAGAAGAAAGCCACAGCATGGGGTGAAGGTCGGGCCCAATTAAATATCTTCCAAAAGGGAGGAGTGAGGGTGGTCCTAACACTTACTATTCCTGATCTTGCTTTGATTACACAGTCCTTAGGACCTATCTTCTCCTCCAGTGGAGCAGAAGCGACTTCTTATGATTTCCCCCTCAAGAAATCAGGCAGAAAAGCTGTGAATTCTAGTTTTACCTGTCAGACAGGTATTGCATAGTCCAACAGAGTAAAACATCATTATTCCCTTTTGTTAGAAATACCACATAACAGTATCCTGACTATACCAGCAATTTTGAAATTAGGGCAGTAAAATCTTTGCATTTTAAAAAACATTTTCTGTACTTTACATTCTCATATTAACGTAAATGTAATCCCACTGGAAACCAAACCCAATTTATTACTTACAGGCTATTTACTTTCGTGATAGCAGATGTATTTACAGGTATTATGTATTTAATAGCTATTGCCACCACAGAAAATTGTACAAAATTATTCATGATACATAGCAATTTGCAAAATAATGCAGAGAGCAATATTACTAGTCTTGAAGGGGGTTTAATTGAAAATAAAAGTTACTGACAACCATAATTGCAGAACATAGATCACAGCATGTATCCACATAATATAAAGGTGTCAGCTAGTAATTTAACTTTTATCATCCATTTAACAAAACAGTGAGAACTATTTCAGAGACATGAAATACACATTAGGTTTTTTATTTTTTAAATTCTCATCCTGGAGAATCAAATGATACTTTATGGTTAACAGTGAGGGATTTCCTCAGTACAGCCCTATAGCACAGGGAAGTTAGAGCTATGGGGAGTCTCCGGTATATCAGAGGGGTTCTACACATGAGGGGAGAAGAGAATTCTGCCCTGCATGGATGCTATGGGAAAATAAATTCACAGTATCCACTCAGAGTAAAAAATACTTTAGGTGAAGGGAAGAGCTGGAAGATGCTGTGAATGTTTAACAGCCTGATCTGCAGAATAAGCTGGTGTTAATGGCAAAGTTCCGTTCTTTCACCTTCTACTCCAAGTGTTAGGAATAATGGTCTCCAGAGAAGATATCCCTTTACCTGGTGAGATCTGGATTTAGACCACAATTTTAAATGACCCTTGCATTTTCAACCTCCAAGTTTTTCTTGATATGTCAGTAAAATTTAGGGCTTTCTCTTTTATTAGCACTTTGGGGACTAGCAGAACATGCAAGGACAGGGCAGTAATGAAAGTGCTCTTGGGAATTCTATCTGAGCTCACCTGCAGCTCAGACCAGCCTGGTCATTTCAAGCATTGGAGTGAAGGGAACTCTGAAATATCTTGGGTAATAAAGAGAACCCTGACTCTTTTTCACAGAACTCCGGATCTGCACTACATAAAGACTGCTTCTTCTGTCCGCTGGGAGAGAGAGAAGAGGCAGCGGAATGAAGAGGCTGTGTATCACCAAGTATCAGATTTAGTCAAATACATACCAGAATTTAAAGATCTTTTGCCCATAAGTCCAACAAAGGAGTCTGTTTTATGCCCTGAAAAAATATATTTAGGGGTGTTTTATTACATTTTAACTAGGCAGGCTTTTAAAATAACAGGTTCTTGCAAGGAAAGAAGACAAGCTCCAAAACTGTTTATCTCACAGACCAGTTGTTCACATCACTTTCAGACAACAGAGAACAAACATCAATCTGACTAATCAGACTAAACAGGATAGACCAAGGCACAGGCCAGTTAGTGGACATCTTCTCATTAGCTTAGGCAGACATTTGGTTTTGGGGTCTTTTTAAGTATAATGGAAAAACAATGGCCACTAACATATTTCTCTCCCCATACAATTCCTATTTATCTGAGCAAATGCACATGAAGGCAGTGTCTTGGTATAGCCTGCATCTGTGTGATGCATCTCTTCTACCTGTTGTTGTTTTATTTCTGTAACGTGGAAGAAAATCCTCCCTTGCAGGTCAGGTGGAGCCCTTACTGGAGAAGAAGCCAATGGGACTCTATGTCTCGACATATCTGAGCTAGACAGTCTGGCTCTATTTTTGGAATATTTATAACTTCAGGTATTACCTTCCTAGCCATTAGTATTTCTCAAGACACTGGAAGTGTAGAGGATAAATTACTCCAAGTTTAGGCCTACAGTACATATCAGGTTATAGTAGTAGAAACTATAGCTATAGTTTCAGATAAGGAATGAAAATGAATCGTTCTTCTTTATCTAAACCGGCTTTTGAGACAAACTTAGAAGTTTCTCTCTGGAAAGAATTTTGCTTGGAGAATTCATACACAAAACAAGATCCTCAGACCTCACATGTGTTAATTCAAGCTGAAGCAGTTTCAGAAAACTATAATTTTTTACTTTAGCCAGCAGATAATTTGGCATGAGCTTTACATCAGACTCTTTATTTGGTTTTCCAATACAGAGTCCTAGAGAAAGCATCTTGTGGATAATAGAACACTGGGACAGTTGTTGACCTCTGGGGACAGAGGAGGTTTCACAGAATGTAAGACCATTTTTACTTTATAAAAATCTTCCAGTTTCTCTTTAAACATCATGAGATAATTTCAGAAAATAAAACTACCACTGCGCAGAGCAAGGTAACACCACAGTGCTGATACCGTCTCCTGCTTGGTGGTGCACAGAAGCAGAGCAAGGCACACTTATTAATGGGGAAAGATATGGCTCTTCCTATGGCAGCACATCATCGATCAGCCCCTACTGTGAGCAGGGGTCTGATTCCCAGCCCGACAATGCTGAGAGCACAGATACAGTATCTCGCATGTGAGGACATGGGCGCTCCCATGAAAGCGTTCCTGGGGACTTGGGAATTCATTATTCTAATTTTCCAGATTTTGCCATCTTAATTGCTCCTCTCAGAGTCTGGCAGTAAGCCTGCCTTGCCAATGAGAAAGGCTTACAAAATCCCCCCCGCTGGGAAATAAGAGAGAGCTGCAATATCCGCACATTAATATGGATTGAAATCTCAAAGCTCGCAGCAGCTCAGATGAGATACAGGCTCACAGTGGCACTGAAGGGGAGGTTTCAATTCTTTAACAGATCATTTCTCCACCAGCGGTGCTGCCAGTCCCTAGCTGAAACCAGTCACCTTCTAAATAAGCCAGTCAAATACACTATTCTCTATTTGAATATCTTCTAATGATTACTTAAAATATCTGTATTTTTTAAACTTACTTTTGTGAGAGATCTGGCCATATCCTGATTGGAAGAGGAAAGGAAAGAGAAAAAAGAAAAAAAGAGTTGTTAAAAAAGGATTGGCATATACGTATGATGCTACTGCAGTGCTTTGAAAAATCAAACAAAAAAATGAACCTAAGCATATTCCACTTAAGGGAAAATAAGGTGATGGTTCACAACTGTATTTTTCTTTGAAGAGACTACAAAGTCTTGTTTCAGCTTAGCCCACACAATTTAGATTAATTTAGTGTCAATTTCTTAGATCAATTCTTGGTGCAGTAAACATGTAGAAAACATGTCAATAATTGTATACTCAACCAATTTCCACACTTGGGTCATTCAGTGGCATGTATGCTGACCTATGAGTTATCATGCCATTCCTTACTGGGATTTACATGCTGTAACTGGTGCACACTTAAAACTTTAAAGCCCTCTCTTTTCCAATCGGTGAGTTTATCTCATATAAAACTTAAAAGAAACAACCAAACAAAAAAGCCTAAACCCAAACTACCCCCATGGCAGCTTATGAAAAAGATGCAACTCATTAAACCCGAGGGATAACCGTGTAAACTTTGGGCAGGCACTGGGAGAAGAGGCGTGCGGAGAGGCGTGAGCAGCCGCCAGCCCCCCGCCCCGCTCACCGGCATCCCGCTTGCCCATGAGGCCGAAGAACTGCTGGGGCCGGGGTCTCCGGGCCATCCTCTGCAGGAAGTGCTCCAGGGGCAGCGGCAGCTCCTCCTGCGGGGCGACAGCGGGCGGCGCTCAGTGCGGACCCCCCCACTCAGACCCGCCCGGGGCAGTGCCCGGCACCGCAGAGCCCCTGGCACCGAACCCCTCGCGGGCTCACCTTCGCCTGGTCACTGTCGGACCAGTCGGACCAGTAGCTGAGGTCGTCCGTGGTTCCCATCTCCTCTCCCAACGCCTGCGCCGAGGCCAGGAGGAGCACGGCCAAAGCCAGCGGGAGCCTCATCGCCGCCTCGACGTCCTGCGGGGGCAGAGGTTGGAAGCCTGGCAGCCGGGGCGGGCGCGCACAGCCCTGCACGCACTCTCACACAGCCGCCCCGGGGCACACCTGGGCGCACGCTCCCTCTCGCGGATAGCCCCACACCCGCCGAGTTACTCCGGCACCCTGCCCCTACTGCTACAGACCCCTCTGGATGTACACACCCCCCACCCTTACTAGAGTGGCACACAGCTCGGTGTGCGCCCCAGCGCGCAGACACACAGCCACGCACAGCCAGCGGTACCCCTCCGCACACGTACATACAGGGGAAGGCATCAACACACCCTCACACGTCTGTGTGCATCTAGGCATTCATACCTTCCCAGATATACACACGCTGCCAGATACATCCCCCTCATACACGCATCCAGGTACACAGGCATCCACTTACAAACTCGCACAAAGAGCTACACACCTTAAATGCCCACACCCAGGTAGGGAGGTAGCTGTCCACACACACACAGAGACACATGTCCAGAGGCGCGCACTCATCCCTTCGCACATCCAGATAGGCACATAAGGACAGGCACAAAAACATGCTGGCACATCCAGGGACAGGCACGTGCAGACACACAAGCGCGTATAGGCACCCTCACCCCCCCGCAGAGAGGCACACACATAAAGACCGGGACAAAGAAGTACGCGCGCACAGCCCCTCACAACCACTGGACAAGCGGACCCCTCGCACACAGGCACGGCCGGCCGGGCTCCCGCAGCGCACGCACCGTCTGCAGCGGGGAGGGCGGGCGCTGCTCGCCGAGCGCATTGGCCGGCCGTAGGAGCGCTCCCCACTTTATATACCTGGAGACGGGGAGGGCCGAGGCAGCCTCATTTGCCTAAATGCAATTACCCTCGGTTTTATGGTCCCAGCCCCGTGACAGCCCCCGCCCCGGCGAGCAGCGCCCGCCCCCCGCTCCCGCGGCACCTCCCGGCTCTGCCCGGGGCCAGGCAGTGCGGGGCGGCCGGCTGGCTCCCCCCGCTCCCCCCGCCGCTCCCTCCCGCCGCAGCTCCGCGCCCTGGGGGCCGCCCCGGACCGTCCGCGGCGAAGGCGCGTCCCGGCGGCGGACGCGGGTGCGGACGTGGGGTGAGGGGGTGGATGTGGATGCGGGTGCGGATGTAAGGGTGCAGATGCCGCTTCTCGCTTCTGCCACCCCGCCCCGCTCCCCCAGGGCACGGAGAACTGCTCTCCGCTGCGAGCGGCACCGCCGGGAGGGAGAGCAGCGGGTAGGGGCCGGGGGCCAGCGGGAAGCAGGGTGCCAGCCCCCGCGGCCCGACCGGGGGGCAGCCTCCCGTGCCCGGGCCAGTTCCTCCTCCGGGTCTCTCTCCCCCGTGCCGCTGCTCAGGTAGCCCCAGCCCATCGGGACAAAATGTGAGGGATGCACGAAGCTGAGGAGGGCCTGACCGGGTGGGTGCCGCGTCTGGGGCGCCGGGTACCCCAGGTCTGGTGTGTGTGTGCCTGCAGAGGGTCTGCCGCCACCGGGCAACAGGCTGGCACCGCTGCGCTCGTTGTAACAGGCGAACAGGCGAACGCCTGTGCTGGAAAGAGTACTGACCCAGTCTCTCCAGCAGCACATCCCTGCCTGCATCCTTCCCCTAGGACAGCTTTGGGCTGCCATTGGCATTCGGCTCGGATAATTGTTTAGGTTGTTATCTGTGTCACAGTTGCCCCATCTTACTTCTCCAGGGTCAACTGTGCATGAGGCTTCCCAGTTAACCTTGGTGGTCCCTCAGCCCCCACGTTATAAGCCTAAATCAGGCAGTTTGGACAGAGTTTAGTGGGAGTTAACAATGTTTCTTTTGATAAAGAACAGAATGCTCAGGAGCTCCGTGGTACCACCACTCTGCTTGATCCAGGATGCTACCATTAAGATTACAGTGGTAAACTTCTTCTCTAAGGAGTGTTAATTGGCATATAATTGTGGATCCAAGGGAGACTCAAAACCTTCTCTAAATAAAGGCATGATTAATATCAGGCCTTCCTGTTAACCAGAAATGCTCCTCAGAACCCAAAGCATTCCCCAGAACACAATCAGGCATGAGACTTGTCCAGGTTCTGAGGGTGTCTACACTTTGTCCATAAGACTGCACTTAAATAAGAAAGATTGTGACCCAGTGAGCTGAGGGTCACTCTGGTCAACATGGGCTGCTTGAGAAAAAGAGTGATTTGGAGAAGCCCAGCAAGGGACTTCATGCAGCCCAAGTACCTGAAGCTGGTACCAATGTTGAGACCTCAAGCATGGGTGGTGAGAATGCTCCTCATTCTGACTGTCAACAAGCTGGCAGAAACTGCAATGTTTATCAACTCTGGAAACCCAAACCATCAGATTTTCATGCTGCAGCTTTGCAGCATTCCCTTTGATGCGTGAACTTTGAACTCTCTTGAAGAAAAATTATTTTCTTGTGGTTTTTTTGCATTATGTTGTTTCTGTTTACTATAGTGACAACAGAGCACACATCAGATATATCAAACCAGGCTTGCAAATCCTACAAATGTTCCCGAAGCTCATGGCTCTCAGAAATCCTGAGAACTCCCAACTTCCTATGAAGTCAATTTCTATCACCTGAGAGTCCATGGAAAGCACAAGTTTGAACCAAAAAATCCTATCTGCTCTAATTCTCTAATTCAACATTTTACCAAAATGGATGTAACCATAACTTGACCTATGAAATAACAGGGATTTTATTTTTGAGAGAGCAAGAGAAAAAAAAATAAAAAGGGGTCCTTTCTAGTCTTCAGAAACTTTAATGAATTCAAGTACCTTATCTCAGACTTATCGAACAGTTTGGGTGGAAATGAAAAACTGATTAATATATCAAGCTCACTTTTCTCTTTCTCAATTTTAACATAAATTGGCTGTTTAATCTTTCCTTGACCTGCAATAGCCAGACATAGCACTATGAACTTTTCAGAAAGTGAGCAGAATTAATGGCTAATGAGCAAAGCTGATTCCTAGGAAGATTTTCTGAGTTAATTTTTTTTCATGTGAAAAGGAGGTAGAAGGCTCAAAAAAGGAAGCAAGCTGAAGTGCTTGCCTTTGTGCTGCCCAGTCTCTATCCTAGGAATGCACTAGAGCATGGCAGACTGCCCTTTGTGCACAAACAAAACCCCCTGTTTCACCAAAACTGCCTCTGCCTCAGACATAGGATATTAGCAGCTTCGTATCTCTGAGTACCCTTGTGAGTAAATATGTGAGCTCAAAGTCAGGTACAAGGTGTCTGTGGTGGATATTCCTTTTCTATCCATGCTCAGGGCACAGACCTCTCCCCTCTGCTGCAGCTAGACCATGTGATTTCTGACAACCAGCAGGAAGATTTTTGGTCTTGAATCAAGAGACCATTCTATCCAAATGACCCAAAATAAGGGTTGACATTTCCTGAGGAAGTGGCAGAGAAAGCTGCTTTCAGAGTCCTTATCCAGACACTTCCTTAACAAAGATTAGGAACTGGACTAAAGGCACTTGTTGTGGCTTGAATCTCAACACTAATGGAAAACTATTTGGGAAGCAATTGCTTGTGAAACACACCTCAGAGAATTGGTTTTTCAGTAGGCTTAATGTGATACCTCCTGTGTGATGATCCTTGTGAAATGTTTATTTGAATTTTATGATGATGTTTTGGTTTCCAGTAAAAAGTCTGATAGTTAAATGATAAGTTACGTTGGCTTCTATACTGTTACCTGGTGATTCTTATACCATTAACAAGCAGCTAATGTGCGATGGCAAAATAGCAAATTACATGTGCCCATGAAGACTTTGTGCAGAATACAGACTTGAATTTTTTGAGTATGCACACTTTCAGAGCACTTGACATGAAATGAATTCATCTGTCATTGTTCTTCAGTGGTCTTGTGCTTTACAATTGCATGCTGTATATTTAAACCTAGAGCCTAATTCTTGTGTACATTGACACCTATTTCATCACTTTACTAGGGATATTCAAATAACAGAGACAGCCCCAGAAGGGTTATTCTATGTAACTTCAAAAATTAGGGATGAGATGCAGTCTACCTGAGCACAGTGATCCTGTCTGTACACATACCAGACCTCAGCTCTGATTACAATCGTGACAAGAAGACTGGAAATGTTCTTATCCAAAGATACAACTTTGTAAACATTGGAAAGAGAGACCGTGATTGATGACCTCCTAAATTTTTTATAGGTATGTGTCTCCAGGGTGCATAGAATGATTTTGATCACAGATGAGGGCTCTTCGTAACACAGTGATTTATTTTGCTGCTGTAAGATTATTTATTGGCAATGCATCCAAGTGGCATTGGAAAAATTAGCAGAACTCACCACAGCATCCTATTTTCTAATTAAGTGTGGACAGATTATTGAATTAATCTTTCACCTTTCTTGTATTTTAAATCTTACATTGCAAATTAGTCATCTTCAATTTTTCCTTTAATGAAGGTTTACATTTTCAGAGCATATGCTCGTACTTATAAATGCATATGAGGCATATGTGGTAATTATGCACCTCTCTCTCTCTCTCTCATCCCCCGTCTCCATCTATAAAGAATGAGTTCTTATTCTTCTGTCTGTAAAATAAAACATATTGTGCTCACAGGCAGGCAAGGAGGGGAGCCGTGAGATCTGCATGCCACAGGAATGCCCATTCCTGGGCAGGCACAGGCAGAAGCAAGGCTGATCTCACAGTTACTGAATCATCTGGTAAGAGCTGAAAATGCAATGTTGGTCTTTAATTCTCACTTCGAAAAGTTAAAGGGTTTCCCCACTCTTCTCGTCACTGTCATCTTTTACACTCACATCACTGCTCTGCATCCCACCAATCCACTAGTATCACATCTTACTTAGAGTGAGCTTCTTTAACCATGATCGGAGGCCCACTTTTGTCCACAGTAAGTTAGACATGAAGCTGGGATGTGGGACCAAATGGAAATAAATGTCAGGGTATTAAAATGCTGAATGTAAACATACAATATAAATGTTGCAGAGAAGGTTATCCCCCCCTCCCTAATGTCTCTAGAGGCAATCATCTGCAAGGGAAGTAATTGCAGTCCTGTCAAGCTTCTTGGGCTCAAGAGAGAGCATGCCCTTGGAGGGGAAAAAAGCACTTACTTTAATCTGTTTGTAGATCTCTGAGAAACAAAGCTGTGCAAAACCATCTCTACATCTGCAGGGGCTGTGAGGGAATTGGTGAGGAGAAGGGCCTCTAGAGGAATTTCTAGATGTGTACTATTTCAAAACAACTGTGAGAAGAACTGGACTTGCTACTTGGAGATGCCTTGCCATAACTCTCCAAATGGTTTTCATAAGAGAAATGGGAGATATGATATTTGCTAATTTTGTTCAAAAAAGCCAACAGAGAATGACATTCGAACAGCACAGTTCAACAGCAAATACAGGACAGTATTCTTCTCACAGAGACTGTGTCTGTTGCTTTTAACCATGAAACCAGGGTTTTTTCACATTTGCCATCACCAACAAGATGGCCAGGGACAACCATGAAATACGGTACAAAATATTTCCAAAACTGAGGCAGAGTGTGAGCATCATTGGCCTGAGCTTGACCTGGGAAAACCTGCAATATGAACTCTCCTTGCAGTGCAAAGGGCTTAGAGCAGCCAAGAAGCAGATGCTTGAGATTAATTTGGGTTGTCACCCTTGGAAGAAAACTGCTGACATTGCTTTATTCTGATGCAGAGACCCTGTTTTGTCTCCTGAACACTTACTAGTTTGCAAATATATTTATAAATCAGTTGATTTGATTCAAACCAAACCTTGTGAGTCTGGATCTCACGCTCTAAAGATTTTTGCTTCAGCTGTCCAAGCTTATTTGCAAACTACCTCACAGTGACCTGTGAGAGTAAGGGAGGGTTTAGACTTACTTCATCAACAGGTGAAAGCAAAACCCTGGCTTATAATCTAGCCTTAGCATACCTTCTGTAAAGCTTTTCTGTAGGAAGTACAATCTTAGAGAACGACCTTGGCCTTAGTAAATGTTGCAGATGGATCATCAAAGCCAGGTCCTTGGACTGTTTTCAACGCCCGAGCATCTTCTCCTGCCACCAGAACCTGTCCTCATTGCTCTGGCCTCTGGCTGGCTCCTGCTGCGGACAGCAGCGGTGGAGGACAATGGTCAGGCTGGAGTGATAGCCCAGGAAGTGGAAGAGCCCCAGCATCACGCCATGGGAATACACAACAGCACTGCTTGTTTATCAGGAAAAGCCATGGACACATCACTGTCCCACCCACTCTTTTTGATCCCTGTGCAGCAACAGCCCTCAGTGGCTGGGCACGACGGGCCTGGGTAGCCCTGCCTGCCAGCCCCACTTGCAGACCTTCTCCCACAGGGATGATGAGGCGTGTTTTACACCGTCTCCTTCTGCCAACTCCCCACAGCTTCCCAGTGCTCACTGCAAGGGCAAAAAAGGAATAGCTGCTCATGGCTGCTACGATTTCTGATTAATTGAAACACTTTCTTAACTTGAGATCAAACACTGATGAATCATCCTCTTTTCTACGCTGTTTTAGAAACTGGATAATTTATGTGACTATATCTTCATTGAATATTAATAGTTTTCTCAGTAACTTGGTACATTTGAAAAACAGATTCAGACATCAGCAGGATAAAAGGGCACAGTTTTGGCAAAATTTAAATTAATTCTAATATTACTACAACTAACAGGTTTTTAGTAGTTATGTAAACCAACTTTTACAAATCCATAACACTATCTTCATTATTTACACTTTTGCATCTCAGTGTATCTCTCTTCTTCCTCATATATCTTCAGCAGAAGTTCACAATATCTCCAGAAGCCTTTGAAGTCCTCAAAAATCTCAAGTATGAATTTTCTTCTTTGTGTTTACTTCACAGTTTTTAGGAGACTTCATTCTAAATCCTTAATACGTATATGGAACCCTGTGCAACAACTTGTAAAAGCAGATTGGCATTTTTGGAACAAACACCCAGAAATTTTGTGTTGGATGCAGCATTGTGCATGGTGACATAAAAGTGAAGTAAAGTGCTTGAGGACGAAATCGGTGGGAGATGTAAGGAGCTCAGATGCTCAAATAAAAGAGAAAAAAAAGTTAGAGAAAGGGAGAAAATACCAAAGACAATTTTGCTGCTTTGATAATCATTTGAAGTAAAATATCTTTCTGTGGCCTGGCTGTCTTGTCTTCTAATAAGATTCTATTCAATCTTATGATATACCCATATTTTAAAAAACTGTCAAGTTCTAAACCCATATCTGTGACAAGTTCATTTTTAAGTAGGTCACTTCCTGACAAATCCTTCAGCTGGAAAGATAACAAAAAGTGTGAAATTAATTTATAGGGACTCTTTATTACACAGAAGTTTAACAGAAGTAGCTGCCTAACCAAAGAAGGGCTATTCATACTGGAATTCAAATGTGTGTCCTGAGGAGGAAGGTGACAGAATTGCTGGTGGATGCCATGGAAACCCGAGACTTTTTCATCAGATCGTATATCAGACCTCAATATCGTGAGGATATGTTGCCTGTTTGTCGCTGTCATCCTTTCCCGCTCACCCCACGCTGACTTCTGAGCAATTTTAAAACCTTGTCACCTCTGACGCAAACACTTTAACGAGGGCTGAGCCCCACCATTGTCAGCAAGTAAGACAGAGGGACAGCTCCTCACAGCAAGCCTTGGGGGGCCGCCTCCATGCCCACGGAAACTAAAGAAGCTGCCTTTCACCCCACAGCCCCCACTGCTTGATGCAAAGTCCTTGATATGGTAGGATTCATGCTTAGATGATTTGCATCTGTTTCTTCTAGTGCTCCTTTTGATGTGCATGATGAAAGACTTGAGGGCTCTTCGCAAAGAGCTGGAGGACAGAGCAGGAGTGTCACAAAACCTTGCGTTGGTCTACAGAAAGAGGCCTCCCTGTTGAGTGTTTGGGCCCTGCTGTGCCCTGTGGTGCCCTGCAACTCAGAGCTCTGTGAGAACCCTCTTCCTCTCCCCCCTTTTCATTCTTTCACATCTCACCCACCATTATGACTTTGCTCCCAGGTTCTCCCTCTTGCTAGTGGAGACCAGTGATTGGTGTGTTAACCTGGAAGCACCCATGCCTTTGGGAGCGTCCTCACTTCTACTGGGCTTGCAGTCATCTGAAATGAGATTACTGGTCTGCCTGAGACACTTGCTAATTTCTGTCCAATTAACAATTCAGACAGTCTTAAGAAACTAATTCTTTATAAGTTTGAGGTATAAAACAAGAAGCAGTCAAATTAAGAAGGTGAGAAAATCAAGGCCTTTAGGAATGCCTACCAGTAAACATCACTGGGTCATTACTTGGCTTGAAACAAAAACTTCCATCCCTTCAAGGAGTCACGCAGCAGACTGTGTCATTCTCAAATCTAAAGCCTGCTTCTGCATACCACCCAGCCCTGCTCAAATAAGGGCTGAATTCCTGAACTCTGCTGAATTTCTCACCTTTCTGGTCACTTGCAGCCATAAGAGGTGGGTCTCACCTAGGTTCATACCATTCCATTAAGGCAAAGCTGTCACATTTTAATTAATCAAGAGATGTGTGAGGACTTACCTCAGAGTGGCCATTAAGGCCCGTGCTCTCCACACCATTGCCCTCACAGATGCATTGTACTGTGTGTACACAAATAGTTTTGGTAGTTTGTATTGATTATAAAACTGTGCCCTGAACAGTTTCCTAGACAGTTGATTTACCCAGGACATCCAGAATAATTAATTCAGACAGAAATGATGAGAAAATTTGCAGCTGTGCTGGCTCCCACATAAGATGCCAACTTGCAAGTTCACTTGGCTCTCTGCATCCACAGCTGCACACAGAGCTGGGGGCATTGGCTGTGCTGTGCACAGGCAACACCGCCTATCTGTGGCTAGGAATGTGAAGCAGGAATGGCTATTTAGTAAAATCTACTTCAGTTGGCACAGTGTTTGTCCAAATGATGGAAGCATATGACATGCCTTGCATGTGCTCCAAATTGTGGAAGAGAAGTCTTCCTGTATTTTCATATGCAATTAGTAATAACAATAATAATAATCATTTTTATTATTATTATTACTAGTAGTAGTAGTAGTAGTAAAGAGGATTTAGGTACATAAAAGCATAAGGACTGCAGTGTTTAAGTTTCAGCTGCTTATTAGAATACGTCAAGGAAGGAACTCAGGTTCCTACTTCTCCTGACCAACACCAGGAACAAGCAGATGCTTGAAAACAGAGTGCAAACATCCAACGTACAGTCAGACCACCTGGAGTTAGTCAGCAGATAGTGTGGAATTCTCCTATCCTGCCCATCTTCAAGTTAATAATCTCATCAGCTGTTTGCTCTTTCCTGAAAGTGAAGAACAAAAGCACTCTGCCAAAGAGCTCAAGGGAACTGCTGTGGTCTTTTAAAATGATGGGAAGGATGCTGCTCATTTTAACTAATTTGAGAAGTGGATTACATATGGATCTACCATAATTGGTGTAAACTCACTGCACAATGCATAAAAGGCAATGCATATTGCTCTGTGATTTATTCTTAGTTTTAGAAAAGGAGGATGAAGGCATCAGCATTGACCTTCACATAAAGCTCTGGTTAGTGAAAACAGACTGAAAGGTGATACTTGCTTAGCAGTGCTGATAGATACACTGGTACTTCCATTGCAGCAGGGAAAATACTTTGCTGATGATGTTAGAATGATATAAGATTTATGCCAGAATAAAGATGTCTACTCTAAGGCAGCATGTTGAATAAACGTGGTCCGAGTGAAAGCTAGAGTGGTGGATACTTTCTTCGCCATCTTAGAATGAAGATAGCTTGTGCTTATAAAATGTTCACATCTTTCTTGAGTAGCTTATCCCAAATTTTGTGCAGCAAATACGAGAAACATGTTAAATATGTTTGGACACATCAAAGTTAAAAATATTACTCATAGATCTGAGGTCTATTACCTCAGGACAAATTATATATTCTGTTTTTCATATATTCTCCAGTATTTCATTAAACATTAGTGGTTTTCTACACTTTTTATACTTCTCCCTTGATATTTTCCTTAAGAAAAATGGAAGATGACAGCATTTGCTTTCTGAATCAAACTCTGTATTTTTATACTAACTTTTGAAAGTAAAGGTTTGTCTCTGGCAGATTGGTTTGATTACAATTCTTTTATTAACTGCTATTCTTTTATTAACATACAGAGTAAGTCTACACACATGGTCAAGTGTACAACATGGAAAACAAACATCAGGTGAGAAAAAGCCTTTTCTCTTAAAAACATCAATAAACACATTTGCTAAGGGCTAGACTGATTTCGCCATCATTATTACTTCTACATTAAAGGCACTTTATCTCTTTTCCATCTTTTTAGACCATAAATTATTTAGGTGTGACTTTTCACAGAAGTAAAGCAGAGATTAGGAGAGCGCATGCATAAACACCACTTTAATCTCCTCGATGTCAAAACATGCATAGATTTATCTGGTGCCTTCTCTTCAATGGAGATGAGTCTGTGATTTTTTTTCTGTAGCTGTGCATCGTGAACAGAGGCTCTGATACTACAAACAATTCTAGGACTTCTGTGCTCCAAGGGTCTTCACAAAATCCATAGTTCCTACACGCTCCCAAGACCAGTGGAAAAAGATGTGAGTTCTGTGCCTGAGGAACAGAAGGTGGCAAACACAACTAGAGTATGAAGGCCTTCATGAAGGAGCCACGTGCAGCCCTGTGTACAGGCAGTATCTTGCGTGCCCTAAGAGAAGACTCTTAAAGAAGTTTTGTTGGTTTCTTGAGGGAGGAAGATGCTGGTAAGTGGTCTCCAAAATGTCAAAAATCACCTATAAATGAAACCCCTTCTTCAAGTCAATCTTAGTCGTGTGGCCAGTCCTGAGGAGCAGTACTTGCACTAGACTGGTCTCATTATGGGAGAAGGGATCCCACCCTTGGAGAACCTGAAAGTGTTGGAAAAGAGGGAGAAAAATGTAGAGCAAGACAGGTTAAAAGCTAAATACAAAATTGCACCTCAGGCTTGCATGCAGGAGGTGATGCTTGGAGGAAACAGAAGAGTTTGAGATTTGGAGAAAGTTTTGAGAGGTGCTTCAATTTACACTGGCTCCACAGACAGAAAGTAGTGTCCCAGTTGGCCTGTTGGATGGCATCTTTGCTGTGGAAGATGATCCCTGTCCATGTAGTGATGTACAAATAACTGATTGAGAAGTGCAAGAGTGTGTGCTCTCAGTCTATCCATGACTAAGAAGTGCAGAGCAGGCTTGCTGTCCCTGATGTAACTTTGACTTTATCCTAGAATTGAGAAGGGATGGACTGGATGACATCCAGAGATACCTTTCAACCTAAGTTCTTCTCTGGTGGAGACGGCGATGATCAGCACAGTGACAGGGTGGAGCTGGTTTGGGAAACAGGTCTTTAAATCCCTTTTTCTTGCTATTCACCTGCAACATTGTCCCACATCTCAGATAGCACGGTGACTGCTGGGTGAACAATGCGCTGTTTTTGACCTGGATGCCTTCCTGTCACCAGTGCAATGGTCTATACCGAAGGATCTGTTGTTGTTTGATGCTGGGGTTTCTGAGGTGGTAAGGATCTGCTGCTTGATTTTGGCTCAACATTTCTGTACAACAACAGAGAAGCAGTCAAAAAAAAAAAAAAAAGCTGCTTTTAAATTAAGCTGGTTTTGTTTGGGAGAAACAGGAAGATGATGCATGAACAGTGAACCTGAAGAGAGCTCAAGGAAGATAACGCTGTGCTTCCTGAGCAAAGGGAGAGGTGGTGGGCAGTGAGTGTTTTTGCACTTTAGGTTCATGACTTAGGCCACATAAATGTGCCACTAGAGATCAGGGCTGCTGTGGTATATGTCCTTGGGAGAAAGGAACTATTGCTTGTCCAGGGCTTTGAGTACAATCAAGAGAGGGAAATGGTTATGGGGACTATTTCTACTCACAAGGGGAAAACAGATTATTTGAGTCATTCATCACTGTCTATTATAAAGTAATTCCACTGAAGCCATAGATGGTATGAATATAACATAATGTAGCAGTAGGGTAATATAAAAACAACAGATTCAAGATTTTTTTTCTTCCTTTCCAAAAAGAAGCTATTATATTTATAATTGCATAGAGCAAAAGTACTTTTCTGGTTTCTTCAAGATTCATGATACAAATTTCCTGCTCTGTTCTCATGCTTTTCTGACTGGCTGTATTTCACAGATGAGCATTTAGAACTCTTTTTGCTTAAAAAACACTCCAGGGTGGGATTTGTCCTATGGCAGTAGGGATGAGCTGCCTTTCCACAGGCGCCCTGAGTTTGTGTCTTGAGTCACCTTGTGATGCACACTGTGATGTGCCATGGGACTGCCACCAGTTACCCACAACAGGCACCTGTCTGCATCTTCTGCGACTCCTCTCCCACATCCTGGTGATAAGCACTTAAGTTTTGCTGTGAGACAGAGTTGGTACGTGGCTAAGTTATGTTCCTGAATGCAGGAATCTGTCTGTATCCCAAACCCAATAATATAGACATTGTCTATGTGATGGTATTTTACCATAACTAAATATTACATGGATACAGTTAGACAGCTTTACTCTATCTCAAGGGTCCTTCAAGCATCCTAGAGATCTTAAGATCATGTTACCTATGGCATTCAAACACTGGAGAGTGACTATATCTTCCATTTTCAAAAGAAGAGAATTACAAATTCCCATTTTCACTGAATGCTTTAATGCCTGGCCAATTTGCCCTTAGGGAGGTACAATAGAATTTTCAGGTTTCTAGAAGGAGAAGAAAGCCCAGAATTATATTTAAATCAGAGTAAATAGGAATAGTGAGGATTTGATCCTGTTGGTACCGAAATGTTTATCCTCCACATCTTCCATTTCGTTTTGGTAGAAAGTAGCCTTTTCCAGTGCATTCATAAATTACATCATTCTGTCAGAAACCCCGGATTTGGTCTAGATTACCATGTCATGTAAAATAACCTTACCTGTGACACTCTCACTTGAGATGATTTACCATTGTTGGTATACATTAGTCTGTCAAGTGCTGACAAAATCATCTTCCTGATAGTTCACACAGGCAGGATCTGGTGAATGTTTTCACTGGAAAGGTTTTACTTTAATAGAGTACGTAAACATGGAGGAAAAAAAGGAAGACTCATGAAATCATAAGCAGCTTGCCATGTTAGGTAAGCTGCACGGTTTACTGTGCTGTGGCAGGACATTATAAAATGATACAACAGAGGCACAAAATTGCCACGGTGCTCTCTCTGGCCAGCACGCTGCCCCTGCACCGGGCAATGCTCTACCTGCCCCGGGTGGGGGAATGGAAGCCGATCGCGGCGCTGGAAGGCAGGCAAAGCTCTGGCTCGGGTTTGCCTTGCCCACCAATGGCAGGGTGTGCAAAGGAGGAAGGAAAAAAGCGGAGGGACTTCCTCGTGGGACAGGGAAGGGTTTATTGGAGAGAAAAGTCACGAGGAGAGCCAATAAAATTAGGCAGGCACGGGGTTTTATACCCCTACATAATGGGCATGGAGAACATATAATAACCGATAAAATACCAGTTATGGGGTCTTACAAGGCGGGGAGAAGGTATTAGGGCAAATGAGAGAAGGAATGGGGAGTCAAGGAGTAACATGGGCCAATTAACTACCAAGGAACATAGAATTTTCTGGAGAAATAACCAAATACGAACCATAAGGGGGAGGGGGGGCAGCAGCCAATGGTCAGTGTGCTTTACCCAGCCTTTTGGGTGCTCACTGTACCTTCGAGCCCTTGTGCTGTGGAGGCATCAAACCACCGGACCTGTTGGTCTGCTTGGTCCAGCTGACCATGGCTCTGGCCACAGCTCACCACAACATAAAATATCTTCAAGGATTTTTTCACTCAAACAATCTGTCTTGGTGAAGAAATCTAACTGATCTTCAAAGCTGCATTTGCTCTTCCTAAAACATGTTGCAGTTTCTTCCTCTCAGTGATGGGCCATGCACAGTGTCTAAGCTGTCAATGCCATCAATGTGTCTCAACTGACTGCAGTCACTGTTCAACATTTTAGAGCAAAGAGGGGAAAACATCACTCTCAAATAAATTTTTCAAGACCATGTATCACAGTCAAGATCAGGAGTTGCTCAAGGAGAAATTATGCCATGAGAAGAGAAATGGACAAGAAGCACGACAAGAAAAATGAACAACTTCTGTACTGGTCCAAAACATCTGAGCTGCTTAAAAAGAGGAAGGGTATGAGAACTCATTGCGAATGTGTTGGGAGTGTCTGCATAATAAAGATGATGCACAAAGGCATTAAGCAAGCAGTTTTGGATTTATGCCACCAAATCATATTTGAATCGAAATGGGAGTGCAGAGTGGTGCTGTACTGTTGTGATTATCTGCAATATGCCAAATACGTAGCATAAGGTTGCTTTGTCAAGGGTGGACCCAGTTTCATTTAAAGAGACTTTAAATTTGGGGTCTGGAAGGTCTTTTCTCCCCTTCCTCCACCTCTACCACTATCAAACAATCTTCTCTGATTAAATTATTCCCTCCATATTAACATCTTATCTGTAGAATTTCGTTCTCTTTGCCAGTTTTGCACCAGCATTTATACTTCAAAGTAAAATAATATGCAGGATAATTAATTTATTAACTAACTCATTCTCAAATTAATTCAGGATTTTTCAGCTTTTGAGTCACTAAAACAATAGGAAAAAAAAGAAGATAAATGCTTTCTTATTAAACTGGTTAAAAGACTTACTTTTAATATGTAAAATAAAACTGCTTTTATGTTAACAGGTCTGTTATCTTGTCAATTAATAAAGAATTTATTGGCCTAATATCCCTTTTTGCTCATAAAAGAATAGATCATATGAGAAATGTGACTTGGAATGAGTAATAATTTATTAGTTCGTTGTAAGCTTTAGCTCAGCTTCTTAGGCAACAAGGCTTGTATCATCATGAGGTCTGTGTGTTTCTGCATCAGTCCTTCAGCCCACTCTGAACATTTTTCAACATGCTAGTCACAATGCCAACCAAATAGGGTAAAAGTAATGACTTCTGAAAGATTTTCCCCAGATATATCAGGAAAACAGAGTGCAGGTTTTAACAACACGGTTGAAATTACTGCCTTCCATTGGAGAGAAGGCCACAGGATGTGGCTGTGGAAAACTAAAATAGGCTAGAGGCTAAAGAAACCAAATGCATGTATTTGCCTGCTCACTAATCAGTTTGTACACTTGAAGAGCTCTGTATTCTGCCTTTAGACACCAGACTCATTCTCATTATTATAAATAATAAAAATATATAACAGAGTCTTTGCCGTCTGGTTTGAAGCCACTGAGTTCATAACGACAATTTGGGAGACTCCAGGTGAGTGGCAGGCAGAGGATCTGGCAATTTTTTCAGGCTGTAAGAGCTAAGCAAAGGGGAGATGGTAACAGTTTTCCATAGAGAGATGGGTATGGACTGGTTCTTTACTACTGTCGCCAGAACAAGGAGCAGGACACATTACAGGGCAGCCAGCAGGAGGAAGGTTCACAAGGAGTTGTATATCATAGGGGCAACTTGTGGACATCTCTTCCTGGGATGCTGTAAAAACATTTATTGGGTTCATTAACAACCAGCCATGCTTCACAATCAAAAGGGATCAAAAAATGTATTGAGAGCTTCAGGCTGTCCTTGAGATTTAAGTTTAGGGGGACAGGAAATGTTCAGGAGTGTTACTGTCTCAATTTTGGTCTCTTTGCTATCTGCTCCTGTGTTTTGGGAATTAGGGTTTACATTACACAAAATGCTTTCCATTTATGTTTTTTAGATTTGTTCTACATTATTTACAGTAGTATATATTTCCTGATAATTTTACTGCTTTCCAAAGACAAACTGCTTTACACTGATCTATTCACACTCATTATTTTGTGTAAGACATGTGAGGGTGTCACCCCAGAGACACCCTCTTACAGGCTGGAGACAGAACATCCATTTTTGCTCCATCAGCTGCTTCTAACTGCTCAAATTTTTCCCCTGTCTTTCTAAGTGACACATTGTCCACTGTGCTCTTTTGGAGGGATAATCAGGGTATGCCACTTCCTCTAAAGGATACCTTTGAGAGAGCCTATAGCACTTGTATCTCTTATAAGACTTGCCACCAGGAGAAAAGGGAATGATGGGAGGCTGAAAATATGGCTAATTTGGGCAGTTGCAGTTTTCACCATGTGCTGCTTGTTCCCATGTTCCTCAGGTTGGTCTCAGATTCAGGGAGGGAATTGATGCTTGACTTGGAGGGTGCACCAGGAGCTGAGGTTCCATAGTGACTTCTTATGGAGCTTTAGCACATTTCACTGGTGGGTAGGTACTGGCCCGCCTCTTTTTCTGTTATTTTATTTTATTTTTAGTGTTAGCCTTTTACAGGAAGAGAGTGAAGATGGCTTGGCCAACCAAAAATTTCCTGCATTTGGGAAAATTAAAGATCAGCACTCTAGGGATGCAAGGGATAAGCCTCACCCTGGGAAAATGATCTTCCTGATCAGGCTGTCCTCTTTCCCTGCTGGGGAAGTATCGAAGAAAGGATTCTGGGATGATGCATCTTTGGTCTAACCCAGTGTGGCTTTTCTTCAGATTTTGTGTTCAGATTTTGTGGTCTGAACACAGAGCCGTAACTGTGAGATCCATCCCCACTGATGCATCTGGGCAACAGTTTCAGATTATATGACAGATTCCAGGGCTTTTTTGATAACGCACCACAGCAGTGATATCTCAGTTGTGACTGTGAATGCAGCTGCTCTCCATGCCTCAAGAAGCAAGAAGATACCAGACCATCTGAAGGAAATGGTGCAGTTTTCATTTATGTTTTTAAAATAAAATTTCATACTATATCTGAAAACTCCAACCTGATTGTTTAAGCAATCCCTGCATACACACTATGAAGGATAGTATCTGTCCTGGCAGCTAGAAAAGAGGAAATACTATAGTAGTCTTTATTTATCAAAACAGCCTGTGCCAATGATTATAATTGCTTGAATAGTGCTTATGAGAGCAGTTGGAAACACTAGACTGAACAGTAGATTATTTTGCATTTGACTGCACTTATGCATGTAAGCACATCTGTGTAAGTACTCGCAAACTTACAACTCTGGAAGGCTTATACTTCCATAGGAGTAAAAATACGAGTCATTTACCATTCATAGTTTCCGTCCTAAAAAAGTTCCCATCATTTGGATTAAATGGTGAGAACATCCCTTGGGTCAGTTTTCAAACCTAATTAAATTAGTCTAATAACATTAAGCAGTAGGAAACTCTTAAGCATACTAGCTAGGTGGGCTAGTCAGATAGAGAAAAAGCTTCTTGTCCTTTGGCAAATAGACATTTAAAAATATAGCTACTTTTGTCCTCTATTTCTCTTATACAGAAAGCTGCGCCTCCACAGAAATGAGCTGTGCGCAAATAATGACTAATGGTCATAATATGTAGAGATCTGTGTTACTCATGATCATATTAGGCAGTAAAAATAATGGTCAAATAAAATCCAGAAGCAATTTTTTCAGCTCTTGAGAGTGAAGCCGTACAAAGAATTCTAATTCCTGTCGGCCATGGTTTTATCCAGTGCAATGTAGCTCTAAATGTCAAGAAGGAGAGCCTGCTTTGTGTGAATTTTTTTCCTGAAAGCTATTGCTGGGCAGTAGGGAATTGAGGAAACAGATGTGTTTGTGAGGTCTACTTTGCAAATAAATTTACTGGTGTGGATATAATCCCACATGAGCAAAAGGACAAGATGAACAAGACTGCTGAGATCTGGAGAAGAAAAGTATCATAAGCTGAAAAATTGAATAGCAACTGAACCTGGATGGAAAAGCAAATGAAAATTACATGTTGTTTTAGGAATGAGAACCTTTATAGTAGCATTATGTAAAGATAGATGACTGTATCTTTTTTCTTTATTTCAATATTTTTAGATATTAGACTAATCATAAGGCTATATCAAAGAGCAAAGCCTCGATTGTCAGTTTTTTCCTCCCATACAAATAGATACAAACGCACACATACACACTCGCATGAGTGATGGCAATATTGCTGATTAATGTGACAAACCACAAAGCACCCACACAAATTGTTAGTACATGGTAGACAATTACATCTGCATTAAAAGTATTTTAAACACATCGAAGTCGTGCAGTTATTTAATCTATATCCTATAGGCTGAAACTAAGTTCTAGTCAGTAATATCTGTAGCAAGCATAGGGACATCCATAACACTAATGAAAGTCTGGGTGTTAGTCAGGATGCACTCCATGCTTTACTCTAGGACAGAAACTAATTTACAAACCAACAGGCTTTATCTGGGTTAGAAATCCCAGTTCATACAAGATCAGGCAACCTAAGAAACTTTCCTCCTATGATTTAAAGTCTTTTTGAGAAAGTTTATTCTGTCTAAATCCACACTTCTCAAGCAACATCAGATACTATTACAGCCCGGTTTCCACAGAGTCCTGATAAAAGAAACTCATAATTTCATACTTGTCTTTAAAGACAAATCTTCAAAACCCCTCATTTTCTTAACAGGTCCCAGAAAACTGCTGGATCTATTACCATTGTGCTTTGTGTCCTTTGAAGAAAGAAGGAAGAAAGTTCAGTAAAAGCTTTTTCTTGCATTTTTTTCATGCTCCTTTTCTTCTGTCAAAGTGTTATATTATTTGGACTATAGTTACAAACTCCATTTGTATTACAGCCATTTTACAAAGCCATTTCTTTTTTAATTGAAACACTCTGAAAAAAATTGCCATAAATTAAAAAGAGAAAGAAAGGCATGGAAAAAACATGCTTAGTGTAGTTTTGTGATTGTTACAGAAAATGTAGGCTTTACTGGAATTGAAGTAAAGATATGAGCTATGTCAAGAAGTCGTGGACAATTATTAGAAAATGTAGTTTCATCTAATCTTCATTACTGGAGATCTAGAAATAACTGTGTTTACCTAACCTCCCAAATGGAAGTCTAAAAAAGGGAAATGAAATCTCAAAGAACTGGTTTCTCATTTCTAACAAAGGTGAGCATTTGCAGCTCCTGCACTCCTTTTAATGCCCTACAATACCTCCTCTCTTAATTCAGAACTCTTCCCCAAAATATGTTCTCCTGGTGGACTTGTGTTATTTTTTCTGCTTTAAAAAAGCCAACAAATGTAACAAGTATGGAAGCGAGCATTTGCTGCCCTCTTCCAGCAGCCCCTGTGCCTGTCTATAGAAACTAAGCTAAAGGAAACTCAGTTGCCTTGAAGTATTATCCCATCCTGATTAACTGCTCATAAAAATAGCCCTTTTCTGAGTATTTTTTGTATCTCCAGCTTCCTCATCCTGGTGATTTTTTTTTCTGGAAAAAATTTCTGTATGTTTTTCTAACAGTACAGCACTGGAAGGTGCTTAAATATCTCAAAAATGTTGGCACACACTACATAATCAGAGAGGACACTGGTGGGTTAGGTGGATTTCCAGGCTGCACCTACTCTAGTACTGCACTCACCCTTCCAGAAGTTGCACAGTAGGACCTTTGCCCTGATTTACACCAGAAACTGCACAGAAGTGCCAGGGCAGGTCTGCTGGAACACCATCAGGGCACATCCCAGGCTTCAGAGAGGAATGAGGGTGAAGAGGATGCTGCCCTCCCTTTGGCATGCATGGAGGCCTGTGTCCTCCCCTTCCCTGCAGCACTGATCGATAAATGGAAAACCTGAGCTGGGGCCAGGCACACCAGAAAACTCTGGGAAATGTTAAAACAACTGAAACTGAAGCTTTACATGGGAAGTAGCAGGAAAAGTCAAATGAAAGTGCTGCCATCTGCACTGCTTATAGCATAAAGTACAAGATGTATGTCTGGGGCTGCCAAAGGTTCAGCAGCTACATCCTCCTCTCAAAGCCCTGAAATGCAGCCCTGATGGTGGGACTAAGACAGCCTTTGGCAAACAGGGCTGTGTTCAAAACTCAGAAATGGAACCACGTCGTGCATTTTGGATGGATATGTTTGTCAAAATACTGTTTTATTGTATCAGCAGCAGAGGCTGAGGCTGTTGCTTAAAGTCCCATCAAAACACTGAAGAGTAAAAGATACATTTGCTTAGAAAAGAGCACAAGTCACCACCAAATGGACTGTCTTTTCCACATCATTAACATGGAATATAGTTTTACACCTATAACACCATTCACAGCCAAAACCACTGCTCATCAGATTTCATTAATATTCATAGCTGCAAGCCAAGTAACACAACTCACAACTGCTGTCTATTCCCAACACTTCATTAATATTTACAGCTCTATAGGTGATTTAGTCAACTTATATAAGTTCACAGTGGTAAATCATAATTCTAAGGTTGACTTATACTGTGCCCTTTCAGGCTAAGTAGGATCTTAAAATAAAAGCTGGGATATGAATTAATGTTACTATCTGTAATAACTTCCACTTTCATAGTATTTAGCCTTGTAATTCAGCTTGTATTGAATAAAGGTTTTTCAAGTGCAGCATAAAGACTCTTTGAAAAGTAAAACTGAAGCAAAATCATGTCTGTGGCCTGCTGTGGTAATAAGACTCCTACCAGAAATCATTGGCATTTTCATTATGAATCCAGGCATACTTAGCACATGCTACAGATTGGATTGTGTTGGTATAATAAAGCAACAAATTATCTGTATGGATAATTAATATTTGATGCAAACTTTAGTGACCTACTAAAGGTCACCCCACACATCTTTATTTAACAGTTAGATATTTAACCTAAACTAGTTCCCAGAAGCACTCTGTACTCAGTGGGGATAAGCCAGCACCTCTGGAGGACAATTCAAGCCCTACGCCCAAACACTTTTTAATTCCCTTGTCAAAAACTAAAGGGTCCATTTCCCAGGTGCATGAGGAAGCTGTAAGAACGACTGTGTGGGATGTGGGATGCAGATTTGGGGACAACCATAATTCCTGTGAGGGCAAAGTGAGTTTCCTTATCTACCATATATTTGCATATATGTATTTTTGGTCTGCTAGAAGTGGTTTGCAATTGTCTTACAGGTAGATCAATGTGGTAACAAGCAGAGGTCTTCTTAATAGTTTCAGACTAATAAAGTGAGTAATTGAACTCTATTTCAAATTCCTAGCCTCTACATTGTATCCAAAAAATTCGGTCTGCAGGCAGGCAGACTTCAGCCATGATCTCCAAAAATTTCACAAAATCATGGAATCACTTAGGTTAGAAAAGGCCTCTGAGATCACCGAGTCCAGCCTGTGACTGAACACTCCCTTGTCAACCAGACCACGGCACTGAGTGCCACATCCAGGCTTTCCTTAAACACCTCCAGGGATGGTGACCACCACCTCCCTGGGCAGCCCATTCCAGTACCTAATCACCCTTTCTGTGAATAAATTCTGCCTGATACCCAACCTAAACTCCCCTGGTGCATCTTAAGGCTGTGTCCTCTCATCTTGTCAGTGTTTCCTGAGAGAAGAGACCGACCCCCACCTGGCTACACCCTCCTTTCGGGCAGTTGTAGACAGTGATAAGGTCACCCCGAGCCTCCTTTTCTCCAGGCTAAACAACCCCAGCTCCCTCAGCTGCTGCTCACAGGGCTTGTGCTCCAGACCCTTCACCAGCTTCATTGCCTTTCTCTGGACTTGCTCCATGTCCTCCTTGAACTGAGGACCTCCATGTCCTTCTTGATTTGAGGGACCCAGAACTGGGGCCCAGAACTGAACATGGTACCCAAGGGGTGACCTCACCAGTGCCAAGTGAAGGGCAAGAATCACTTCCTTAGTCTTGCTGGCCACACTATTTCTGATACAGATAACTGATATTTCAAATAATTTCAAAATATTTTCACACCCTGAAAAACCTGTAACTTTGTGTAAAGTATTCCTTTTCCCCACCTTTTCACCCTTTGAAAGACATAAACATAACTCCCAAAAAACTTTATGTAGTTTCAAGATACTTTAAAACAAGCCACAGAGCACAAAAGAAACGTAGCAGAAAAAATATGCTAGAGAAACCATCATTGTTGGCAGCAGCTCAGCAGAGGCTGGAGATGTTGTTAAAGGAGCAAAATGCAGCTGGTGGACCAGTGATGCCCCTTGCCCCTTGCAAGGACACAAAGATTTGCAGTACAGTTGGTCCCATCTACTTGCTTCAATGCTCATCTCTTAGCCATGCCAGCTCCCAAAATCTGCCCAAGTGGTATGTGATAAAAGTTGTAAAATCCTGCAGTAGCATAATGATGTTTAAGCCACCAAGCACTTTATGGTGCTGATGTATTAGTATGCAAAAATTAGCTAATGGTGTAGAAGCTACTAGTGCTGTCACGCACTTTTGCTTTCAAACTGAGCATGTAGCAGAACCCGTTCTCCCACCCACTCTGCCCCTTGGGTGTAGAAAAAAATTTCCTTTTCTAAAAAAGGGAGTTTTGGGGCATTAGCTAATCTTACAGTAGGACAACTCTTGTTCCAACTGGCTAGTATCTAACTGAGGAAACAGAAGGACGGAGATAAAGAAGAAAAAGAACTGTAAAGGTTTAAATGCAAGGAACAAATGGGGGTTCTCAGCTCAGGGCTCTACTCACTTATCTAGAAGGGCTCAGTAGGGTCTGACCTATGACTCAGTGTGCTGGGAGTTCTCCATCATCCACCTGTATGGGTAGTGCATCACTACCCACAGATACACAGACATATGAAAACACTGTACTCTTGTAAACCTCAAGTGAATGTTCAGAATTACGTTGCTTTGCTCCATAAATTGACATTTACATTAAAAGGAGCTCTAGCCATCTGCTGATGCAACTTCCGTCTCTCTCTGAGGTGCTGCTTGGCCTGAGAATCTGTCCCCAGCTCTCTTTTGAGTTTTTTTAGCTTTTTTTGATTTATACTTGGCAGGAATCTTGAAGGGTGGTGGGCCATATTCTGACGGCAGAGTAAAAGTGAGGAGAAAGGAGCTTTTTTCCTCAAAGGATTGTTTGAAGACTCTTTCAAGCCAAATACCAGCAGCTACAAGTGTCAATGAAATGATGAAATGTACAGAGGAATCAGTGGAGAACGACAAGCATTTCTGGCCACACCTGCTAAATGGCTCTGCCCATAGGCAGCGAGCAGCACTAGAAACTAAAAGGAAGAATTATTGAAGAATAATTCTAACCTGAAAGCAAACAAGCTGCACAATAAGAATCACATCCCTTGATATCACAGGAGGAAGGGTCTTCGTTGCAAGCATTCATTCTAACTGTTCTGAGTGCTGAGAGAATTCCAAGTGTTAAACAGGCATCAGGCACACCCACGCAGTCTTGCGTTCTCAGGTCTCACCTCACATCACTACTCAGTGCACTGTGGTCTCTGTCTTGCATTGCTGTGGCTGGGCATGAGGTGAAGAAAAAGAAGTGGGAGCAAAGCCTTGGTGCTGTGCTGCAGCTGTGGAGTGAGTCTTGGAATGGGAGGCCCATGCTCCAAAACTCCCTTTTGAATGCCCTGATGCTCCGCTTGAGCTTCGTGTTGCATTGCCTCTGTCCATCATGAAAGGTTACATGCTTGGGGCAGGTTGTGACAGGAGAGCAGGGGTTTGAGTGTCACTGGCATAATGGCTCTGAAACATGAGCACAACACTCCCAGGGAGGCCAGGATCTCCTCCACAGTTGCTCCATTTTGCCTTCATCTTGCATGAGAAATGCATTGCATGTAAGATTTTGCAAACCATCTATCAGAAAGCAAAGCAAGAGTCTCAGTGGATTTAGAGATGAAGGTGAGAGTGGCTGAGAATGTACTGTCAGCTAGAAAAGTGCAGTAATGGATTGGGGTATCAGCCTGTCACCATTCTCTGTGGCCAGAGGACAACTGGCCAACCTGTCAGGGCTTGGAGTGCTCCTCCTACTCCAAGTACTGTGGCACACAGCACAAAGTTTGGGAAGGTGAGCAGGGAACTCCTCATAATAAATAATTTTGAAGTATTTAATGAGCTAGAGAGAGGTTTCCTTGGAGGATGATTTATGCTCTGCCATCTCTTCTGTTTACTTCCAAATGGTGTCTTAATTGCTTTTCTCCTACTTGTCCCTCAATTAAGGCCTCTCTTCACTTTTGCCTTCATTTTCAGTACACCACTTTATTTTCCTTACTTATGTTTTAATTACGGTCTGGCACTATTTGCCCTCTGTAAGTTCATTGCATTGAAAACTCTGTCCTTCACTACTGTTTCTTGGGAGCAGGAAATGAAATTTCTTTGCTCCAGAAAAAATTCATTTGACTCCTTGTTTTGTTTCCTCTCTTCCAATGAAGCCAATGTGGTTTAAATCACTGGCTGCATAAAATTATTTTCTGGGATCAGATACCTCCTCTTCTGTCATTTTTGGCAATGCAGGTGTGTTGCGGTGGTCCAGCCCACCTTGGGGCTGANTTTCTTGGGAGCAGGAAATGAAATTTCTTTGCTCCAGAAAAAATTCATTTGACTCCTTGTTTTGTTTCCTCTCTTCCAATGAAGCCAATGTGGTTTAAATCACTGGCTGCATAAAATTATTTTCTGGGATCAGATACCTCCTCTTCTGTCATTTTTGGCAATGCAGGTGCAGTAAAATTAATTCTCTTCTGCTAACAGTCTTTTTCTGCAAGACAAATCAATATCTGCAATAATAATGTGCAGGATTTAAGCAGTAGCAATAGTATTTTCTACAGTTTCTCATAGATTTACAATTTTTCCAGTTCCTTTTCTGCTGATGTCCCCTTGGCTATGTGCAGCAGATGTACGTGTACCTCTAGAATAAAAAACTGAGATAGGCATGTAATATATTTATGCTCACTGAATAACCAAACGTGTAGAAAAAAAGAGTAATGCACTCATTATCATGGCTTAAAGCAGATGCAATTTATTCATGTCCTCATAGGTCTGAATCATTTCTTTGATGTGATTTTTTCAAGTAGCTCTCTATTTCTATCTGTTAGCCATATCATCAGTTTGTGAGCGGGTATAGGTGAATGAAATGCCTATTGTCTCTTTTCCTATTATGTTTAAAATAACATCACACAAAGAATGCTAGATTTTGGGTTTCCAAGGGGCAGAGCCTGGCCCACCACTGTGAACAGATTGCCCCAGAGCAATTCCCTCTCCTCCTTCCATACTACTTCCATAAAAACCCAGCCTATCTCAAGTCTTTCTGCACCAGTAAGTGGGGCTGCTGTTCATTCCCTCAACAGGGAAGAACGTGTTTCAGTAGCCTGGAGGGTGGTCCTGTGCACTACCTGATGGTGTGGGGAAGCACACAGCTACCCAGTCAGTCTCCTGGGGCATCACGTTCTTCAGCAGACACTTGATCACAACACAGAAGTGGACAGCAACCTCCTGGGAGGCCAGCTAAGTACTGAATTATTAAGACTATGTTTCAATGTCTATGTTGACAGCACACTCCTTCCTCACCAGCTGCTGATACCATTGAAGTCCAAGACCATGCACAGCTCAAAGAAAAGTGAACAGGAAGATTTGAATTCTATGGAAATGATCCTAAATATCCTTACTCTGCCATTCAAAGTGTTAATAGTGTCTCAAAAGATAAGACATACAAGGGACATCCCATATAAATGATTTATCCTTGGTGCAAACCGACACCCTCATGCTGCTGAAGGTAGAGGCAGTTATTTGTGTTCAGCCACATGATGAAAATCATTGTCTTTTATGTTTGAATTATTTGGTGTACTTGGTGTACTTCTAGGACTGAACCCAAGTAATTTCAGTCCTAGAAGTACATTTTACACGCTGGTCTTGCCAGTTGCTTAATACCTCTTAAAGTGTCCAGGACATATTTGTGTGATTACTAAGGCGCATGTTTGTGGTATAGCTTCATTTGGCAGTAATGGAATAGTATAAAAAATAAGGCACTAATAGCTTTATTAATATTTATGGTAAAGCCATGTAACTACTATTGGTAACATATTATTTTATTCTGTGAGTGCTTTAATGACTTAGTGCTTTATTCATGCAAGCAGTTGAAACTCCTGGGTGTTTCACAAATATTTGCATGGATACCTCCCTGCCCTCCAGAACCATAATTAGACCCAGGCTCCACTCTAGGTTTACCTCTAAAAAAGACATCCATTTGGAGAATAAAAACACACAACTGGGATATATCACTGAGATGCTTTACTTAAAATACATTAAATAGTAAGCAGTGAGTACTATGTAAACAGCCTGCTAGTTAGAACTTGGTGAACCACCTGAAATCAGGCCCATTTCACAAAAATATTCACAGGGAGGAATACAACAATTCTTCAGGTTATTTATTTGAAAAGAAAAATGTAATCAATCTGAGTCCTGAAGAGCATGCAAGTTATTCACACACTGCCTGGCATCTGGTTTAACTACAAAGAATGTGCTAGACACACTCTGCTGAATCTCACTGCATCCTCAAGTCTGGACATAGTCATTTCAATCAGACCAGCACCACTTTGTTTACAATTTTCACATGCACATTGAAGTGGGATTATGGGGATAACAGAAATCGATTTGAAAGGTACAAAAGAGGTGTTCACTAAGCTGATCTCCAGATTTAATGAATGTGTTGGGACGTCTGCTGGAATTGATGATTTTCAGAGTTCAAGATTATGAATTGGTTTCACTGTAATAAAAATGTTCTCTGCTAAGATATGCCGAATCCAGGAATAATTGATTACAAAAATGCAGTTGTTCCAGAAAGAATAATTTAGAAAATCCAGTCCATTTAAGAAGAACGTCTTTTTCTTACCAGTGGTGTGCACTGAGAAAAAGAACAAAAAAAAGGTAAGTTTCTCAGCAAGATTTCCAGCCACAGGACTGATTTCTCATCCAAACCTATGACGTTGCCAAGTACAATAAAACTCTTCCAGCAGATGGATGGTATATATACCCTTTCTTAGAGAATAAGCATGTAATGTTAGCTACCATATTTCAGAAAAAATTATAATTCCCCTATCTCCAGAATCCTGTGAATTATCTTGTTTTGCAACTTTATGCAGTTCTTTAGGTCTGTCCTCTATGTCTAATAGTCAAATATGATTTTAGTCAGCTTCCTGTTGTGATACATTAGAAGGAACTGTTGGATCATTGTATTGCTCCAGAGCAGATAAAGTTACTATAGTTTATGGAAAGCTGCATATGATTCATCTGATTAAACAGCTGATCAACTGGGAAAATAAATAAAATAGAATAAAATATATCCTTAGACTGAACCATGTATTACTGTCCTTTACTCTTACTGAAACATAGCACAAAGGCAAAATAAAAGCTCAAGGATTTGGAAGAAAAAGTACAGCCATCAAGTGAAAAAAAGTCTTTGCTCAAAAGAGCTAACAATCTTGGCCTCATTCTCCAATGTCATGTCCCAAACTAGGCCACAAACCCCATCCTCCTCTGTACATCCAAAATCACAGTCCTGTGATCACCTACCCCTCTGGCCCACACTCGGAGCCTCAGAACTGTCCTTACAGGCACCTGAAGTAAGTCCAGACATCCGCACCCTGCCCCCGTGGGTCTGGCCCCAAGCCCTGAGCTGGAAACACAGGTCCCAGAACTGGCAGGATCCTAGCAGTGGATGTTGTACTGGGACAACTGCCCCTCCTGGATTTAGTGAGCATTAGTAGCTGCCCGTGTCAGCAGCTGCCTGTGCCTATCTGCCAGGAAGTCCCCCTACCACAGCCACCATCCGCCCTTTCCTAAGACACCTTCTGTTCTACCAGCATTAGACCACAGCTTGGGACCTCCTGCTGCTGGCAGAGACAGACCCATGGGCTCACACAGAAAAATCCTTCCTTTCTGTAGCTTTATAAAATGAAAAGGAAGTTTTGTCCACTGTAAAAACAGAGGGAGATGGTAAGGGGACAAGAAGTACTGTTTGAACAGAAGACCTCGTCAGCTTCATGATAAATTTGTTTTAACTCTGAGAGCAGGTTTGCAGCACGGACTTGCAATTTTCCTTCAGTTTTCATTGTACCACCCCAGTCCCTGACACTAACATGGCCCACATTTTCTAGGGACTAAGTCAGATGATCCCATGATATGCTATTTAAAGCAAAATATGGCAAACATTTCCAAACTTATCCTTGTAAGTACTGCAAGCATAAAAAGAACTAATTTTGAATGAGTCGCCCTCTCAGGATTGAAAGCAGATCCTCGTCAGTAAAAATCCCCGGATGGGCCCTAAAATGACTCACGAATACATGAACTAGTGTCTTCGTGGGAAGAAATTGTCTTCAGACCTAATCTGGTTTACTGCTTTCAGTAGACAGAGATGCAGGCCTGCTTCTGGGTGCCGTTCTGGCTAGCTGGGTGTCCCGGCACCGAGCATTCTCTGCCTGCCCGAACGGAGGCTGGACGGGACGGTGCGGGAGGACGGGCGACTCCCCGGACGGGTTTGCCTCGACCCCCGGTAGCTGTAACGCGCGAAGGAGGTAAGGAAATGGCGGAGGGGGTCTCCGTGGGGTGAAAGGGTTTACTGAGCGTGGTAGAAACCACGGAGCAATCCCCCAGCCACGCGGTACGGGGCCATTTTTTGTACCCCTCCAGCACGGGCGTGGAAAACACACAGCAGCCAGTAAACCTGAAACAGGGGGTGTAACAAGGGCGGGGAGCAGGAATTACAGCACATGGGGTAACGAGTGGGTGGGGAGAACGGAAGCCAATGGTGGGGCACGGATCATAGCTGTTGGGATGTTCCCTGTAATTTCAGGGGTTCTGCAGCTGTAGGAGCCTCAAACCAGAGGACCTTAATGGTCCCCTTGGTTCTGCTGATGATGGCTCCCTGCAACACAGGCCTGCAGTGACAGGAACAGTGGCTGCACTTCAGAAAACAACTGGAGGTAAGGGAAGCTGGCCCTAGGAAGGTTTTATGAACCAAAACAAGAAAATAGCTTGTGGACTCAGCATGTGCAGCAAATACAGCAACCATCACAACCAAAACCTCTTCCCTAAAGGGGTCTTTCTTCTGGGCTCCCTGGCTCCTTCTCTAGCTGGGCAATTTAGAGCTACTTTCAAGAAATTTCAGCATTAGGTGAGAAAATGTTGTCTGCCTTGTAACTTGTTTCTTGCTGAAGGGGAAAATATTGCCATGACAGAATAGGAAGAAAGATTGTCAAAGCACCAGCTGAAACAGAAATTCTGCCAGAACCAGTCTCTAGAGAGAGGGGAGATTGGGGACGTGGTGGAGATAAAACTGCAATTGCTCTGGTAAAATCCATGTCAGGAAAAGAAGTGGATGTCAGCTAAGGTGTTGCTAATAAACTATTCTGTTAAAAGTACCTAGAGTCAAGGCATCTCACAGAAGCTCTCTTCTCTTCTGGTAGCAGTCCATCCTGATCAGAACAGGATGGCATGAGTGTCCATACAGCACAGCAACTACTCCCAGCTGGTTCAGCACACTCTTACCTGTAACATTTTCCCTGTTTCTAATTTCACTGCCCAAAAGAAGAGCTCCCAACAACCTTGCGAGATCTTGCTGTGTCGCTACAGAGTTGCTCTTCCCCAGGGCAGATGGCCTTGGTGTCTTGTTGCCCAGAGTTACTGACCACACATCTCCTTGGGCTGAGTTTGTCTTTGGATGGCTGGCAACCAATTTTCTGAGCTGACAGGAGAAGTTTGTCTTTCTGAAAATATGAAAAGTAAGAATTCAGCCAAGTCCTCCTTCTGAGACTGGTGGCCTAAGAAGTTTTGCCACTTTCCTCATGACCCTCTGAGATCACAGAAATCTTTGGCAGACCTTATGATACTGCTCAGGGACGCTCTGAGAGAGGCACCCAGGAGCGCAGTGCAGCTTCTACCTTGGAAAGCACTGACAGTGGGCATGAGGAGATCTGCACCCATGACATGGAGGCCATTATCATTCTACAATCATGCTGTCATAGCTGTCTAGTTAATGGTAAGTGAGTGCAAAGCATCCTAGAAGTCTCTAGTCTCTTTGTCAGTGTTCTGCCCAGGGGCTTGGACTAATCCTATTGCAGATAACTTTGATCCTTGGAGCAGTGAAGACGTGGGAAGAATACTAACATGGTTGACTTGCACGCTGTTGTTTACAAGAAGCAACGTATCTTCACTATGTGCTTCCCATTCCACTTGAATGTCTTCACATCCCTTTTTAAGGATACACAGTATTTCTGTAATTGCTATACTCTGTGACATAAAAACTGTTCTGATAGAAAATATATCCGGTAAACACAGACATGAGGAAGCTTTTGTTGTTCATTTGTCCACTGGGGAAGAAGAAGTAGAGCTTGGAGGATTGCAGCCTCTCAGAGAGGTTTTTAAAAGTGTTTTTTCTTATATATGAAAAGTGGTTTCACGATATAGGAGGTCGGAGTATACTCTTGTCTTACGCTGCAGTAGCTGAGAACTTTGCTTACTCATTTTGGAGGTGATATTGCTAAATTGAGGCAAAATTGTTTTGGTTTTCTTCTTTTGAAATGCCTTTTTTTGCATTTTTGCCATTATGGTGCCAAGTGAGACAACACCTTTAAAGAAAAGCTGCTACTGATCTGCTTGACGAAGAAAGCATAAACACCAAGATTTCTGGGAAAGAATTTACATTTTAATTTTGTGAACTCATACTGAGACACAGATGAAATTTTTGCAAAATGAATGCAAGTTTGTCAACTGAAATTCTCAAAGGCTTTGTTTTTTTAATTTAAATAGCCCAGAATTTAGATTAGGGAAACCACTTTCACTACGTCAGTGCTAGTATATACCCATGTGATAAAATTTGTTAAACTAATCTTTAGAAACAAAGAAAAACAGGTAATGACTTTAATTTATGTCAATTCACCTTTGCAGAATTGTCACCTTGAGTGGAACATTTACTTCAGTTGTCTGAAGAGAGAATAAGATATTTATATTTACTCTAAATGTATAAATTTGATCAACTAGTTCCATTAAACAACAAATTGAATTGAAAATATGTGGATTACAGCTGTACTTGAGATAGAGAATTAAAAAGTAATTCCTCAAGACAAATGGGCTTGAGTAATTGCTTCCTTCAAAGAATCATTTTAAGCATTTCTGGAGAGCTTTTTCTTGGCATTATATCTCTATTCTGAAACGAAGGATTGTGCCCTAAATAGCGTGTCTTCAGGACTGTGCAATGAAGTGCTGTCATTTGCTAAATGGTAGAGAACCAGCAAAGCTTCTTTTGTTCACTTTAATGTAAAAAGCTTAAAGAAAAAGTGTTTAAGCAGTTTGAAAGACAGAAGTCTGCCATATTGTAAAATGTTGAACGTGCTCCCCCCCAGTTAAAGAGTTGTGAAACCTTTAATAACATGGACATTTTCACTGTGACAAGCACTGATGTGCTTGTAGGTAAGTAGCTCACCCATCTTTAGTGATACTTAGAGGCTTTGTGCAATGAAGAAGCAGATGGAAATAGTTTTAAAAGTGCAGAAGTAAGAAGTCACAATTTAGCTGTGAGCTCTGCAATTACAATGTCTTGCATCAGCTGTTTATTGGGTCACTGTGCATGGTTTTCTCTAGGCTAGTGAAGTGCCCTGTGTTCATTTTTCTTTTTTTGCTGTCGGTATATGGGTCTAGATCCTCAAAGAAACATCACTGGTGACCTGATTTTAGGTGCCTCAATGAGAGCATCAGTGTACAGCCTACGGAGCCAAGCTTGGGTACCTTCTCATCTCCACTAGTGATGTGGAGATCCAGATTCCCAAGGGAATGAATTTGATTCTCAATAGCTAAACAACAGCTAAAGTCAAACAGCACCAGAAGTGTGTCAGTGTGGAGTGGAACACAGTGCCAGGCACGTCTTTTGTGAAGACAGGCTGATGTGGGGCCCCAGCAGCTCGGGGGCTCAGATACCTCCGTACTGCTCTAAGTGAAGTGCCTTTTAAGTCTTACAGACATCCTCATGGACATTTCTCATGAGGTAGCTGAGATGACTCCCTGCTAAAGGTCCTGGCTTCTCATTGTCACAAACCTGTGCCTGCTGAGCAAAGCAAGAAGCATACAAGGTACTTCAGCCACAGCTATGACTTCTCTAGGAAGATGGAGGCCAGGCCCTATATAAATGAATCTTGGAGAATTTATGTGCTGTCTTGGAGCCAGTCCTTTGTCTAGAATAATTTTCTAGAATCATTTTAATTGTCACAACTCATTACTTGTGAGATATTCCCAGAGGCAATAACCTTAATAGAGGTTTTTTTTAATCTATGGAAGATCTTCATTGTGCAGGTCTTATTTAGAGAAGTCAGTCTCTGCAGAGAGGTATTTATTTTTAGTTTATATTAAATATGCTATTTAAGTATGTTATAACTTGCAGTTTATTTCCCCCTCAAATACACTTACAAACATAATGGCCACTGACATACCTGATACATGTCATGAAAGTCCCCTAAAATGTAGAGAGTGTATTACATGCTGGGAAACAGTAAGAATCTCTTTGCTTTATTCATAATACCAGATACTACTGTGTTGATCAATGATTATTTTAAATTATTATTGTACTTTATTTCCAGTAAGGCATAGTTTAATATAATTTAACATATGGTTTTAAAACCAATGGATATGACATGGAAAACTTTTTGGATAGAAAAGTGTATCTTGTACTCAGAGAGAAAATGCTGAAAATTATGCCAGGGTTTTACTGTAGTGCTTTTTTCTATTCCAGAATAAGAATGTGGATGTTGAGCACCGGGCTGTGACAGTTACAGACTGTAAGCAAGATAAAACCTGCTTCAGTATGAAAAGCCATTCGCAAATCTAATTTCTAGACTTACTCTGAAGGACTTCTTGAAAACCCTCTAATAAAAGATGATTTGTCTTTGACAGGTCAGAAGGCACAGAACCTTACTGGTATGCCACCAGTAATGGACCATTCCCAGGGAATCCAGTGATATTTGGGGAAGAGTCTGCCCAGGACAGGGCAGTGAGGTGACTACCCTGTGGCACATGGGAAGCGGTCCTTTGGGAAGCACGATGGTAGGAATGGGAAGTTCAGGAGGACAATGTCCCAGGATAGCGGGTTGTCTCTGCAGATGGGGCTGTCTGTATGTGACCCTGGAGATACGGAAAGGAAGGCAGGATTAAGTTCCCCTGGGGATATAGAGTGGTTTACACTTTCATCCTTGAAGACTTTTTTCCTGTAAATTTCACTTAAATCCAGATAGCACTTCTCCCTAATGATAAGTCTTAGACCTCGTCTTCAAAACATGACATCATTTCTGCAAAATTTTAAGATGAGAATAACTGAGATGGATGAGAATCTCAATAAACTGGGACATGATATTGTGCAGGGATACCTGCATGTATCTGTTCTGCATCAGGGTGGTGGTGATCGGTGGTGAAGGATTCTTTCTGGATATTACTGAAAAAGGCTCAGCTACAGACACTGTAATAAAATAGTTGTTTTAATTAGGTAGAATAAAAGGATGAGTGTAGGTAGTCAGCAAATCTTACAACCCTTTGGATACCTGGGATCCCGCTTTTGTGCAGCATCGGACAGACCCCAGCTGCTTTTTCCCATGGCACACTGTGTAGATCACATCCTGAGAGCCATTCCTCCTCCCTCCTGCACAATGGGACTTCTATTGTTTGTAACAAACAAAACCTTCTCCTGACAGGTGTCTTTCAGAACACTCACCAGAGTGGAGCACAGGCCAGCACTGGATGTTCCAGCAAAAATTCCTTATGGCATCTCCATAAGCTGACTGGCATCTGGGCTTCTCAAACCCTAAGCACAAGGTCCAATAGAGCAGATGTGACCTTCCCAAGGTCACTCACTCCTTCAGTATAATGTCTTCTACAATGCTCCTATTGCAGTATCACATCTACCAGAAGAGTACTTAAACAGAAAGGAAAAATAGCTAACCTCTAATGTAATTAAACATTATTTTCACATATAATATGTCATAGAAAAAACCCAAACTTATGTCACACAGGTTCCTCTAAGAGATACGTGAGAAGCATCTAACTGTCCCAGAGCTTAAGCCTACATCATGACAATGCATCAGTCAGAGCTCATGGAATCGTGGTGGTTTCGCAGCACTCAGAGTTTTTGGTAGATTGGATAATTTATAAACTAAATCATCATCTATTTAGACTTCTTATGACCTCTCTGATCATTCATCAATCTGTGCTCAACTTCAACAACAAGAAAATTGTGCAATTTACCCAAAGACCTATTCCTTCAAATACCAGGATGGTAACCTGAGCAAGTCCTTCCACTCTTGAAACTTTGAGTGCTTTTCAAGTGTTGCAAGAGTGGAGTTCATGAAGCTGTATGCACACTTAAAAACTGAAGCAAACAGCAATGAGAGATGAGTTTGCGTCTTTCCTGGTGAAGATCCAGAGTTACTATCAGATGATATTTTCACAAAGTAAAGAGCTGGAAGCTTAGATGGGATTCCACCGAGTGCGCTGAGGTAGAACTGGGTGAGGGTCTGTGTGTGACATGAGCAATGAAACCCATGTAGTTGTATGGGAGTACGTATTCTTTAGCTATATTATGGCATCTATTTAACTTGCAGAAGGTGCTTTGTGAAAATACCTTGGAGCACAAGCCTATTTCCTTTTCAATACCACCAGGACAGATCCATCTTCAACAATTTCCTCTGGTGTTGTGTGAATCAGAGCATGACACTGAGTGGCCTCTACTTAGGTATTAAAAGAACAAAAAGATTTTCCCCTTTAACAAAGGGTAAGAGACAATCCAGCAATTAAAGCTTTTTTTCTCAAAAAAGCCAATTGTTATTTGAAGAATTTTGGGTGATAAAATGCCTTTAATTAAACCTGCATGTCTTCAGGCTGACAGGCTTCTTTTGAGATGTAAGTGACACTCTTGCATCCAGCATGGTGCTGCTGCTGATGCTGCTGCCTTCATCGCCTAAGCCAGCGGTCACCTTCCTTGCAGTTGCCACTGTACTTTTCCTAATTAGGCGTCAGCTTCAGATTGAACAGCAGTATTTTACAGCAGAATATCCACAAAGCCGGCAGCATCTGTCAACCGCCTTATACAAAAATCAAGCTCAGGGCCCAAATCAAACAGTGGAAACATCTTTTGTGCCAAAAGATGCCCCTGAGACAAATATATGCAAGGGAAAATGGAGAAAGGAAGCAGGAAAGCCCATTTGGAAGCCCATCAGTGTTTCAGTTTTGCAAAATGGGGTTCCTAATTTTTGCATGCTCAATGCTATTTTAGAATACTTGTGGTGAAGGGAGAGTCCGTCGAATTAGGCAAGAATTGATGGATCTGAGGAAACTGCTTTTCAAAACAAGATTGGAACAAAATGGAAAGAAATTAAAAGGAAACAACTTCTCTCTTCCTGTTTCCCTCCCTCTTTCCAGCATATGAAGTACAGCAATTTAGCATTTTAAAAAGTGCCTGGTCAGAGTAGATTTAATGTGTCAGACCCATTATGGCCCTGCCCTGAAGGTAGCCTTTCTTTAAGAGAAGACAGTCATCCTTATCCACAAGGTGTTTGCCACCATGAAAAGCTTTAGTCCAGGAATAGCTTTTTGAAGGTCTAAATTCTCTTAGATAGGATAATGCATTTCTGGGAACACCATAGGGTTTGGAAATCCTACTACATGCAGGATGGCAAGAAAATATATACCCTGAATTTGATAGCACAGCATTGCCAGCTTGTGGAGGGAGATGATTGTCCTGCTCTGCTCTGCTCTGCTCTGGTGTGGTCTCACCTTGAGTAATGTGTGCAGTCTCACCTTGAGTAATGTGTGCAGTTTTGGGTGACACAATATAAGAAAGATATTAAACTATTAGAGAGCATCCAAAGGAGAGCTAGCAAAATAGTGAAGGGTCTGGAGGGGAAGACATACGAGGAGTGGCTGAGGTCACTTGAGGTCACTGAGCTCATTGCAGTTACAACTTCCTTGTGAGGGAAAGAGGGGCAGACCCCGATCTCTTCTCTTTTGTGACTGGCGATAGAACCAGAGGGAATGGAATGAAGCTGTGTCAGAAGATGTCTAGGCTGGATATTATGAAAAGTTTCTTCACTCAGAGGGTGTTTGGGCACTGGCACAGGCTCCCCAGGAAAGTGGTCACAGCACCAAGCCCAACAGAGTTCAAGAAGAGTTTGGACAATACTCTCAGGCTCATGGTGTGACTCTTGGGACTGTACTGTGCAGGGACAGGAGTTGGACTTGATCCTTGTGGGTCTCCTCCAACTCAGAGTACCCTATGATTCTATAATTCTGTGTCCTATGATGTTGTCAGCTTTTGCTCTTCCATTCCTGGAGTGCCTGCTGAAGTAATCAGCAGCATCAGCCACTTTGCTGGAAATGGGTGATTTTCTGTTGCTTGCAGGTGCGTCCCTATGATTCCTATGATGCTATTTATTCTCGAGTGCCTAATGGGAATTCCAGAATGCCCAGGGGGCTGGGCTGAAAGAAAGACAGAATTAGGTGAAAATCATGATCTCTCTGTCCTCCTTACCAATGTGAAGTGAGGTCAATGCAGCAATATTGTGCTGCTATTTCAAACCAGACAGCAACTTCTTTATTGCTTTTATTGGCAATTGCCCAAATTTGTGACAAACTGGCATTATGGAAGAGGCCAGCACCGTAAATGCACCGTAAATACATGTCAGACTTGTTGAAGACATGAGGAAGCATCAGTTTGGTGGCCTGGGGCAGTGCTTTTGGCTGCACCATGAGTTACTGCTGAGGCTTTTCCTCAGCTTCTAGAGAGGAGCAAAATGTGATGCCTAGGTCCAGTAGCTGCTAGGAAAGTGCCCTCTCTTTCTCCTAATATTTGGAGTAGGCAGCATGCCTTTGGTATCAAATGGTTGCTCTGTGTTGGACATGGACTCTTTCAGGTGCCTCCAATGGACCCACCTCAGGGCATATCTGGGTGTACCATCAAGGCTACTGGTACCTATGGAAAAACATATTCAAGAAAGGGCGAAACACCAGATCTCAGGGAGAGAGATGAAGGAAAAAAAGTGAAAGACGGCCCTGCAAACACAGCAGTGAAAGAAGCAGGAGGTGTGTGGGAACTTTAGGCACCAGAGTAGAACCCCCAGCAGCCTGTGGAGAGGGCTGTGGGGGAGCAGGTGTGTTCTGGCGGTCTGCAGCCCACAGAGATTCAGACTTCTCCCAGGAGAAGGAGCAGAAGAGAGGAACTATTATGGTGGGTGATAAGTGATCCCCCTGTCTTCATTCTAAACCATAGATTTTGTCATCCTATTTTCTGCCCATGTCCAGTTAAGGAGAAGTGATAGCAGCTGGGTGGGCATCTGACAGCTAGCCAGTATCAACCCACCACATTCTTTCACCAGGAACATTTTATTGGATTCTTTAAATCTACCAGACATACAGTACCTTACAGAAAAAAAGAGATCATTTAGAAATAACTTAAAATGCAAGACTAACCGATTGCTTCCATACGGACCCCAGTCCACTTTGGATAAAACACATGGATGGAGTATAGTGAGCTAGGACAATGGATTATCAAAGCAGGCAGTTTGGGATTTGCAAAGAGTCCCCAGCCCACATGAAAACACCTTATTCTGACAGTTTTTTTGGAGGTGGATGGATTCTTCAGCACTTGCCACCCCTTTCACTTAGTTCATTCTGATCTTTACTAGGAAGCTTTCTGCAGTGTTAGGAAATGTCCCACCTGCTCACAGCCAGCGTGCCAAGGATGGAGCATGGCCTTTAGTTGGACTGAACTTGTTAAATATCTGCTAGAAGTCTCAAAAGCAGAAATGTCTGTTCTCTGAAGCCTGTAAATAGGAAGAAACCTTTCCCTATGTGGGAAAGGACAAAAGGGTTCTTAAAAAGGCCTTATTTTCTTCCTAGTAAATACTGAAAGAAAGGATGTTTTCTTTAACGTAACCTTTAGCTCCAGTGTGCAGTGATGCTTTTACTCAGCTGGCATCTTTTAAAGTTTTTGGCTATGGTTTATAAAAGACAGGGATGTACTTGCAAGGGTGGTGGGAAACTGGCATTAACTTCTCTCTGGAGAAAAGAAAAAGATTTGTGCTCCAGAATTACGCAGTGCTGCAGTTTAGGTGGGATGACCATCACATCATTGTTGGGACAATCAAGAGGGGGTATTAAAAAGCAAATAAAAAATTGTGGCTATTGCTTCTTGATGTGAAACACCAACATCTTTCTATTTAAGGCTTTGGATGGGTCTGTTACTGAGAAGCCAGAGATGCCTTAGACAAATTATGGACTAAAAGCTGGCCATACACAAAAACTCATATTAAAAATTGACTGTACACCCTCAGGTCTTTAATGAGGAAGTCAGCTGTATGGGTAGACTGAAAAAAAATGGAGGACCATTCAAACAGTCTTCTCCCTTCAGGAAAACCATGGCTCTTTCATTGTCTTGATACCTCTGTGATTTCATCAGATTTTTTGATAAATATTCAGCAGTATTTTAGTATTTTCTTAGATGGGCCTATTCATCTTTACCTAATGTCTAACACCTTATTTCTTAATTAATTTCATCTAGTTTTCCAGATAGCGGTAACAAAGAATCCTGGGCTGAGAAAAGAAGCTGTAATTAAATAATCTGCTGACGTCATGGACTGTCATGAAAAGTGGAAAACTACAATTAAATTATAACCATTGTCTCTCAATGCAATCTGGAATTGATGGCTGTTTCCATATGTAATTAACGTCTATTCTTATTTAGAAATCTTGGGCCAGGCCCATGGCAATTATGAACTGGTGTTTCCTTACAGACTTCAAAGGACTACAGTAGCTCAAATTGGCTGAAGAACTAGCTACTCAGACTTTGGTGACTTTTTCTGGGAACAGTGACGAAGAATAAACCCCCTGAAAAGGACAGCCAAGCAATATTGGCAGAAAGATATACGGCCTTGCAAAGCCACCTTTGTCTGGCTTAATACTGAGTTTCTGGTACCTTGTGCACTTTGTGCCTATTTGTGCCTGCTTGCATCTCTGCTCCTGTGGGGTTCGGTTTACATTGTTCCCCCACCTTTCCCTTGCTCCTAGTCCTGGCCACTCCCTCGGGCTCTCCCTGTTGTTTCCTGTACCCCAACTCCGCCCTTGTACTGGCCCTGCAACCTGATAAAACCCCCCTGCTCCCTGGCCACGTGGTCTCTCTTGCCTCTGGGGATTGCATGGACCAGATGCAACGATTAAAGATCTTCTAATACCCCTGTGGAGAGACCCTTCTCACCTCCTTCGCCATCACTGTGTTGTAAGGCTGAGAGCTGAGGGAGAAAAGGTGCAGGGCCATCTGGAATAGACTACGGGAGGACAGAATGGCTGTCCTGCCCTAAGAAGCCCCAGCAGAGCCCCTAGAGAAAGCTGCAGCAGCTAAGCTAAATGCTCCCGATACTCAAAACTCCCTTTCAGTGTTAACATTGAGCCTGTGTCTAAAGACTTTGAAAAACATGAAATGGTGGTTGATCTCTTCCTCCAAGCTGCAATTCCTAGGCAATCTCCATTTTATTTTCCTCGAGGTCCTTCTGTTTCACTTCAGTGTGTGATGCTTATAAAACGGCCATACTGCATTGATATAAATTTAATGTCGTATTCATCATGAAAAAAATGAGGAAAATCACAACTTTCAAGCATAGTTTGAAAGGCAGTGAACCTCCACCACTCTTTTCAGAACTCAGAACAGTAAATGCTCAGGACTTTTGAAATTCTGACTTTTTTGTCCTTGATAATCTGTTTCTGTAAGGACATTATGCAACTGATCAGATTATGTTTCAAACAAGCCAGAACTCACAGCCAAAATCTATAACTTTAGAGGCACAATACCTTAGTTTATATCCAGTACATTAACAGATTTTACAGGAAAATACAAAAGAAACTTTTTTCAGCCTCAAGTAAATGTACTGGATTTCTTTAAAATCACCATATCCTTCTTTCCCTGATATCTCTTTTCAGCAGCAAGGAAAGCCAATGGGAGAGGGATTATAGGTTGCATCAACAAGGGCACCATCAGAAGAAACAAAGAACTCATTATCTGACTTCACTCAGCACTTCTCAGGCCACACCTGGAACACGGTGTTCAGGTTAGGTCCTCGCTATGCAAAACAGATGTGAACAGGCTGGAGAGGGCCCAGAGAAGGGTCACAAAGATGACCAAAGGGCCAGGAAGCCTGTTCTATGAAAGTGGGTGAGAGAGCTGGGTGTGTTCAGCCTTGAGAAAACAGGGCTTAGTGGAGACCTTATCACCATGTTCCAGTATTTAAAGGGTGGCTACAAAGAAGTTGGAGACTCCCTTTCTATAAGGAGCCACATGGACAATAGGAGGGGTAATGGGTACAAAGTACTCCTGGGGAAATTCCAGTTGGAGACAAGAGGAAAATTTTTCACAATGAGAACAACCAGACATTGGAATAATCTCCCCAGAGAAGTGGTGGATTCCCCAGCATTAGCCAGTTTTAAGATCCAGTTGGACAGGGTGTTGGGTCATCTTGTCTAGACTGTGGTCTCACCAAGAAAGGTTGGACAAGATGATCTTTGAGGTCCCTTCCTACCTGGTACTTCATGATTCCATGAAATTCTTGAATCTTTTCCCAATCTATCCCTTCTGCCTGGTCCATAATTTCTCCCCATTGGCTGCTGGCCATGCTCTACCAGGGTACCAGTACACTGCACCTGGCTGTTTTTCAGTCAGGTACACCAGATCTGGGGGAAAAAAGGAATCAGTAGCCAAAGACAACAAAAGGGCTGAGAAGATTCCTAGCCTCTTCCACTCTCCTTTAGCACACAACTTCCCTGCAGTAGAACATCCTATTGTTCTGCTTCATAAAGCAAAAGTGGATTATTTTCCCTGGTGTAATATTCTCTCATTTGAAAATATGCTTAAGGCAAGGCTGAATATCCATGTAATGAAGAATTTAATTTTATTAATGAGATGGCTTCACTCAATTTATTTTTGTTTGGGAATGTTCAGTATTTTGAAATGACTGTCATTTCTAAACATGTTGAATCTTATATTGGAAAGAATGGGAAAAGAAGATAAACTGAAGGAAAACATTTCAACTTACCTCCTATCCAGCTTTTTCCTTAAATATTTTCATGGGGCATTTTGTTCTGCTTCAGAATGAAAACAAGCTTGAAACTAGTGAAATTTCCTATAAAATTAAAATTCTGATTGCCACCTTGTTTTACTACTTTCCTATCTCAAAATGCTAAATAAAGCCTTTGAAATTCCCAGGGACACTAAAGTGAAACAAACAGTTGTGGTTAAAGCAGGCTCCTCTCCCTTACTAGTTCTCTTGCATAGTTAATCCAGCTTTCCAAATAAGAGGAAAGGAAGTAAACAACATCTTGTAGTGTTATTGGCACTTAGTTGATGAGGTGAAGGAATAGTGCAACTCTCTCCTTGAAGATTTGTGTAATGCTGGCAGAGAGAAGGATTATTTCAGAGGCAATGTGTGCTAGACAGAACTGATGTTTCTAATATATATCTTTTCTCCAGATGACAGAAACGATAAATGTTATGAAATGTACTTTTGGTACTTTTGGTGAAAGAAGTTTGTTCATACAAACAGCACATCTATCAGAAAAGTAATAAAGGAGGGCCACAGTGTCATTAAGCAGGGTTTTCATATTGGCATTGTGAGGCATTTGTAACAGGATCTAAACAGAGCCATTAGTCATTGATGGAACCATTAGCAGAAATAACACCATTTGAAGTCCTTTTAGTAATTTTTGTAACACAGATAATAAGAGACCTCAAAATGAACTTTAAATGTTCATTTCCAGTCAAATAAACTCTCACACAACTGTCTATATACCTTTTATGGCAGACTTTTTAATTTTCCAGACTTGGAATAGCAACTGACCCTTCGTGAAGCAAAACTGAGCTCAACAAAGACAGAGCTGGTAAACACAGATGTACTGCAGACATAGAAACTTCTCACTGACTTTCAGGTACATCGACTTTTCTGTGGCTTTAGCACAATTTGTTAAGACAACTTCAAATCACAGAATAAAATTAACTTAATTCATATGTTGCTTTGTATCATGCTCAGAATTTGTTTAAATTACATACTTCAGATTAAAGGCATGAGCTGGGTGAGAGAGGATTCTTTCTTCAATATTGAGGAGCTTGGTTTACCTTGTATCCTTTCACATTTTTAAATAATCTTCAATTTGAAGTAGTAGTTTTATGTGGGGGAAAGTGATTTTTGAATCTTTCTGTCAGATCAAAACTAAAATAGGTAATTGATTACCAAAGGATAAAACAAGCAGATAAAAGCAACCAAGCAACTGTTCATAGAATTGATTTATAGCTACTTCTGCCAAGGATTTGTACATCCTTCATAGCTGAACAGGGTTGGTATGAAAAAAGGCAACATAACACTGTCTTAACTGCAAATCCTCACTTACCACTTGTTCTGTTTATTCTATGACTCACAGAGATAAGAAAAATAGGATAATTACCGGAGTCCATAATGCTGTCAGCAAACTGGAACATGCTTCATTACACCACAACATAATCACAACTTTGCACTGAAGTAGCTGTGACAGTGCCCGTAATGAATGGAGTAAAACTGCCGTTTATTATGTTAGACAGTCAGATTGGTCATCGTTTACAACCTGGCGGTTTAGAGGATACATAAAATAATCTCAGGCCATTTATTATATGCATATAAGTAAGAGTGATAGGTTTTGCACCGCGGAAATCTGTGTAGTCACTTAGCCCTTAAGCTAGAGCAGGGCTGAGACCTTTGCCCATCATTTCAGGGGTTGCTATAGATCCAGAGAGGCTCTGAGGCCCTGTGCTCTGGGCTCCATATCTGTCCCACTGGGAGCATGGGGAGACCATGTGCTTCCAGGGACTTTTGCCTCAGGGGCCCTGCTGTGTCTGGGTGCTTATCAAGCCCATTGCTGAACTAAGCTGGCACTATGGTGCAGTGTCGACCTTTTCAATGGTGAATAGTCTTTCTTCTCTTTAATTTCTTTGCTAGGTTTAGGGGGTGCTAAAACAGGTGTGCACTGAGGGCAGCAAGGCTAGGACTAATGTAGTTTGCACTGCTGGGTCAGTAGGGATGATGCGACTGGATTTGGTGAGACGATCACTTGTTTTACTAAATTAAGCCTCTCAACATCCAGGACAGTGATCCTTCATCTCTTCCTTCCCAGTGAGATCATACCTGGAGCACTGGGTCCAGTTCAGGGCTCCCCAGAAAGAGATGGACATTGCCACACTGGAGCAAGTACAGTGGAGGGCACCAGGATTGGTGGGGACTATGTCACATGAAGGGTGAGGAGAGGTGGGGAAGCTCCCAGCCATTGAGGGAGCTACTGATGATGGGAGCTCACTGCTCTCTTCAGCTGCCCGCTTGCAACAGACACAGGAGACTCCTCCCAGTGATGCACATGAAGAACAAGGAGTGGGTTACATGAGCTATGATGTGTGAAATTTGTAAAGTAGTAGCAAAGGCACCCCTAACCGTGGGGCTCAAGTCTAGGTATAAAAAGGAAATAAGGAATGAGCATGTACTCCATTTAATGTCCTACTTGGAAAACAGACCACAATGATGAGAATATGGCATGTAGTGCTCAGCTCTAGTGTAAATATCAACTATCTGGCTTTTCTTCATCTCATGACAAGGCTTTGGAAATCATGCCAAAGTATTAGCAACTGAAATGGTATTAATATTGCAAAAGCAGGGTTTTTTGAAAGCCAGTCACAGGCATCCCAGCTGTAGTGTGTCAGCCAAATGTATAGCTTGTTGGTAAAGTAAAACACACTCTGGACAATGGGAACCTGCTTGTCAAGCAAGATTGTCTCTCTGCCTGTGGAGACATGGGTCTGAGTAGGGGTGTCTCTCCTTTACTTCCATAGCAACACAGAGGAACAGAGGAGATACAGGGTGAGAAATGCAGACCTAAGAAACTGTGGGAGGACACAAGAAAGCTATCAACACCACCAAGACTGCAGAAGGCTGTTTGGGAACCGGTGTTCATATAAAACCTGTGCTGCAGGCTCTACCTTCAGTCCAGTAAATCATGACTGCAAGCATATAAGCCCAGTTCAGACTGCATATCTGGTAGACAGATGCTGATCTACACTCATCTGAGTGTGCTGAGCTTCCACTGATCTCGAGGGAGTGGGTAGATCTGCCCTTCGGACACAGCTGGAACCAGGGAGACTTTTATTTTTTCTCTGAATGTTGTGCAGGGTGAACCAGCATGGGTTGCTTGGCAGAAGCGGGCTGGTTACCAGCTCCCTATACAGTTTCTCTGACAACTTCAGCTGACCAAGGAAAAGAGGAATCATCTTCCCTCCACAGAACTCTTCCATTTGGCAATCCTGATTGTTGGGAAAGGTACCAATAGCATTAGCCTTTTTTTCTAGCCTTTCATGCTTAATTATTAAAATGTATTGGGCCACACTGAATAATTAATACAGACTTTGTTTATGTCATAAGAGAGAGAAGTTGTTGCCTTGGAATGACGGTGTATAACTTCCAAAAGACAGGGACTGGGTAAGGAGGACATTTCTGAGCCTGGTCAGTTACATGAACCAGACAGAGACAGCAGACAGAGACGGGACTTTGCCTGTCCTCTCCTCTTATCCCTCCTGGTCTTTCAGCCACCACTTGCTGCTGCCATACCCCTTGGACTGTCTGCTGTGTTTGCTGTCATGTGTGAGACCTCTGAATGGCTCCTCCTGACTCAGTGCCCTGTGATCCTTGCTTGCAGCAGAGTAATCTCCTGGGAAACGGATCTCCTCTAGGAGCCAGTTGGGTTAAAAAACCCTCTCTCATATTTTTGGAGAGTAGTTAGGCTCCTCCTGGCAGTGGGAAATAATGTACCAGTAAGAGTGGGAAAATCCATCGTCTTGGGAAGGGTCAGGAGGAGCTCAGAGTCTCTCTCAGCAGCTCTGCAATGCCTAGGCTGATCTGGACAGGCACCTCCAGAGCATTACTGACATCTCCTTTTCTGCCATGGAGCGGCAAGCAGGAGCAGAAAATACCCCTGACAGGGACCTCTAGAACACTGGTGGGAAGTAAACCAGGGTGTTGTCTGCAGTTCTGGCAGTAAGAGCCCCTACAGAGAGAGCTGGAAATGTATCTCAAGCCAGCATCAACCACAGTGACCTGGGCCAGCTGTGAAACAGCCTCTGTGTGATCCTCGGCCCCTCTGAAAGCTTTGTCTGTACCTGTTTTCTCACACAAAAAACCCCAGCATGTGTATCCAAGTGGCGAGCACTACAGACTTTTTGGGGAGCTGCTCAAACTAAGGCAGTGTTTGATGCATGGACAGGAACAAAGAACTGCATTTGCAGCAGCACTACAGGTCCTACTTGCTGATTTCTTGCACCTGTCCAGTTCATTCTCCACCATCCTTCCAAGACAATTTTTGCAGAGGAAGGAAACTGACGTTTCCCTGGCACTTCTCTTTGCCAGGGAATATCAGCAAGTTGTCCTCCGACTCTGCAGGGTAGGGTAACCATCAACAACCAAAGCCAAATGTTGAATGTCAAGTGATCCTGGGGTGAATAAAATGAAATTCAGGATAAGCCAGTTTGAAGGATGACGCAAAGAGGCCCCATATATGGTGGGCAGGTATTTGCTGGACAACAGCACTGCTGAGGAACACTTCACAAAATCATAAACCTCCATGGCGAGCAACAGCAGTGGACAAGGCACATACCCTGCGTGAGCATCATTATCACATGCTGCACCATAAGGGAGATATTTCCTCCCATTCACTGCTGATGAGATTGCACATAATTGCCTTCTGGCTGAGCAGAGGATTCAGGAACAGGATACTCCAATGCTGAGAGGCTTGGGAAATCAATCATCTAAGGATCTTTCCACTCAGCTTAACATCTACAAGGCCAGGTCCTCATTCAGGCAACACTTTCATTGATTTAACTGGGGTGTTTTGCTTGCAAAAGGTTTTTAGCATGCAGGAGAGACAGCCTACTGGAGCTAGGGGACACCCCAGTGCTTCATGAGGACTTTATAAAGAGGAGGAAAAAAGCTGCCAGGATTTTCTTTTCCAGTCAGAAACACAAAAATAATGATACCTTCCTCCATCAAGCAAAATGTTTGTCAGCAACTGCTGGTCTGAAACCTGACTTCAAAGCCATGGGCATTGATAAAAGCCCTTTTCCTACCTGTCTGTCTGTAGGGCCATCAGGTTTGCAGCTAAAAGGTGATAGATGCACCAGCCAAGATTAGTCAAGATGTCATACAGAGTGCAAATTCCTCTTGTTGGAGAAGCCTTTTTTTAGCCTATTTTGCCTTTGGGAAACAGACCAGGCTTGGGTCTTATTTTTTGAAAGAGAGTTTCACTGAAAATTTGAAGGAGAGGTTCTCTGGTGTTTAGGAGCTGGGCAAATACTCCTTGACCCTTGAAAAGTATTTCCTGCAGGCCTCTCCTGCTTCAGGAGGCTTCTCATTGAGAGCTAAATACTTTGCCATCGTTGGGGAGCGGGAGGAGGTGTATTTACAGGAGGAGACTAATGCTGTGCACCGTGTTTCTGTACACAGTGTTTCTGCACACAGCAGATGCCTGACCTCACCCCGCCAGCTGCTGAGCACGGATGTGCTGACGTCTGTGAGCCCTCACCAGCTGTGCCTTCCCACACTGGAAGGGGCTTACCAGGGTGAGGGGCCAAAGTACAGCCTTTGCACAAGTGTTGAAGTTCAGGACTGGTGAGTATGAGAAGAAAAATAGGCCCTGAAAAGACTTTATTTTTAATTGAAATTTGAGGAACCTGAACAGTATGGGAACACTAGTGAGGTCTATACATGGAACACAATAACATCCTGCTCTAAGCTGAAGCTTTTCAAGGACTCTGATTTTTCTCAATAGATGTGGAAGTTGCACTCGGAGCAGCCTCCACATGCTGAATTCACATGGCATGTTGATGCACTGAGTGCATTACTGAGCTGCCCTGCTGAGAGCAGGATGCTAACATGTCACATTTTTAATGTTGTGGCATAGTCAAACTGTTCCTACACTGGGCCATAGGTCAGCTGGCACTCAGTAACACAGAAAGTTGGATAGCATCTACCTCACCTCCATCCTGCTTTCAGGGACAGACTTGAAAGTAAGGGATTCTTTTGGCTGATGAGAAGTATTAATAGATGAGACTGGCCCACTGTAAGAGGCACAAGGTAGTACCATCTTTGTGACCTGTGCTGATTTCCTCACTACAAAAATTGTGCATGTAAACTGCATGCTAACAGGCAGGGAGAGAGCTTTCAGCTATGATGGCTTTCATCTGGATTTTTTCTCCCTGTGTTAGGTAGCCTGTGACGGGGGGAGCAAAGCATCCTTTGGCCATATCAGAGTGTTGCTCCAAACTAAGCTTTGGAAGGTACACTGAAAAAGCAAATCTATAAATCCTCAGAAAAGGAACAGCTGAGTGAGAGCCTTAGAAGGGAGTTAGGCTGTGAGTTCCTGGTACAGAAACATCTCACTACAGCTGGCCATAAGAGTTTAGAAGGTAAAAAAGAGTTTAGAAGCAGTAAATTACAGAGTACTTTGTGGAGATTTTTTTACAGTTGTGTTTGGGGCGGAACCAGAAAGAGGGGAGAATATCTACCATATGAAGACACAGACATATTAAAAAAAAAAAAAAAAAAGAACAGGGCACTATTGCTAGAATATTTTCTGTGGTCATATGAGTAAGATCAGTGCACATGACTTGCAAATAATAGAGCACAAGATCATTCTTTCACTCCTCCATGTTTTCTTTGGTTATATTTGTTTTAATTACCAAATTATTCTCAAATGTGAAATAATTAAAATTAAAGTCCTAATGCATCAAAAAGTGGATGTTGACCAAGGCAGACACAGGAGTTCATCTTTATAAGCTCTTTTTTAGGGGCTGGCTGTGCAGATTTTCCTCGTCTAAGTGGTGCAGTCTTTGCTGAGGCAATGGCTGATGAGCCTCTCCAGGCCTGTGGGAAAATCCTGTAAGCTTTCTGTCTTCTCTGGCTTATAAAGGTCAATGTACACTGACCTGCTTGAAGTGGATAGACAAGAAAATACAAAATGTTACAATACTTTTTCTCTTTTAATTCACAGATATTCTGCAGTGCTTATAGGCAGGTATCTCAAATGCACCCACAGAAAATCTGCTCAGTGGAACATTATCTGGCAAAAGAAGTGGACACTACCAAAGCAGAGCCTAACCCCTGCAATGCCATATTTTGGCAAAGAAAATCTTCGTACTTTGGGCTTAGAGACGAAGGTTTTGTCAGGTAAAATCTATTCCTTTGTTTATTACTGTTCTGTGGGTCAGAACAGGGGACATACTGTCAGTGTTATAAACTATCCACAAAATGTCACAACAATGCTCTACTTTGTACATATTAATGGTAGATTAAAACTGAATTGCCACCAAAAAAAAAAAAA
>VZTI01000068.1:1259519-1273533 GCA_013397865.1 Struthidea cinerea | reverse complement strand
GAGCAACCTGATCTAGTGGGAAGAGGCCCTGCTCACAGCATGGGGGTTTGAAGTAGATGATTTTTAAGGTTTCTTCCAACCCAAACCATTCTATGATTTTAAGATTTTATGCAGAAGAGGTCTCGCTTATCTCTGTTTTCAACTCTATTATCCATCAGGCTGGTCTGAAGTGTGAGGAATTAATGATACATAGGCATGCAAGCCTGCACAGCTTGTAGGCAACCTGAAAACAGATGGAGCTGTTCTAGTGTCTGAAGTCCCCAAAATCTGTGATAAATATACAAAAGTCTAGCACAAAGAGAACAGTGTAAAGGAAGCAACACCATTCCTATATTCCTGTAAACAGGCATGTGTAATATAAGCTATACCATGTGCATTGCTGGTTTAACAAGTGATTCTAGGAACATATTAACTCCCTAACTCAGAAGCCAGTGACATTCAATGTCTAATGCTAAAATCACCCGTGCCTTTGTAACACAGGAAGAAGCTACAGAACAGATTGTATCCCCCAAGAGCCCAGATTCAGGTATGGCTGAACAACTTAGTAATGCAGTTCAGAGGGACTCAAAAAAAATTATGAGTATTGGATATGACAGCTCTGCCATCACTGCCTGGCTACTCAGATCTCCATGTCAAAATGCCCACAAAGAATCACATTTTCATATCTCTAAGAATACTGACAGAGCTTTTTTCTTCAGACACAGCAAGTTCTTAGTCATGGTTTGCCTTTCCTCACAGCAGGAGATGTCAAGAGAAACTCCAGGGCCATTGCAATGCAAGTCTGTAGGTTTTCTTTCCCACTTGATACTAAAAATGAAGGAATGGTATCTGGAACCTAAGGAGAATACCAGACACTAGGCACCAGACAGCAGCATTCCCTGAGGACCAGGTGCACAAAGTCTTCCTCTGGATATACAAAGAGCTGGACATGCCATCAGCTCGCAATGCAGAGGGTCAGCTCCAAGTCTCCCTTCTACTGCTGAGTCCAGCACTGCAAAGGCAACCAAACTATCATACGTCTTCAACCTCACCCTAAACAGGAAAATTCTCCAAATCATTTATCTGTTTGTTAGTTTGACTCCAAGTTCACCTCTGACCATTGACCAACACAGGAGCATCCCAGGAGACTCTGTGATTCATAGCCACTCTTGTAATCTGGTTTCTCTGACACTTGTTCCTCCAGAAAACCTCCTGCAGTAAACTATCTGTGTTGCTACACACCCTCCAGGAAACTATTCAGACCTGTGAATAAAGGGGTGGGACCACATTTCTTTCCACTGCTCCCCTTCTATGCTATGAGAGTATTTGGGCAAACACGTTCACTTTGCATGACATAACTCAGCCTGAATTGTTCCCTCTCTGGGAACTGATATTCCTCAAAATAGGCAGAATTACACTTTTTAGGATCTATTGTAATAAACTCATTAAGCTAAACACTTTTGTTTTAGAAGCGTTAATGGGTAATGATAAAGAATTAATGACTAATTCAAAAATAAGTTTCAAAAATAAGTTTCAAAAAAAAGTTAGCAAGAGCGGAGGGTAGGCACAAGCTGAGCCAGTCAGTGTAGCGCATGTGCGGCCTTGTCCATCAAATAAGTTCCAACCTACTACATTAAGGAAAAATAATGCCTTTTAGAAGTTCAAGCCCAAGGCTGCTGGCCTCATTCACAGCAGGTCAGTTCCTACCAGTCACGAAGAAGTGGCATAGTAATATCCCTGTGGGTAGGCACAATCACTTCTCCACACTTCATCTTTACTTCTGACCCAAAAAGCCACCAAAACATGCTTACAAGACTGGAGGTCCATATTCTGAAACCCTCTGGCCATACTGAGACCATTGGCTGACAAAATTTAGAGGTGTCCCTAATGCTACAACCATCACGGACAGGCCATTTTTCTGTTCTTTAGGAGGAAACCCAGAGCTGGGAGAAGGTGAAAGTGGAGCAATACTTTGCTGCAGGAACAAGCTCTGCCTTAGATTAGACCAGCTGGTCTCCAACACATTCAAAATCAGGAAATACATGTCTAAATTGAAACTTTAGGGGTATTTTAGGTGAGTATGAGTTATGAATAATCCTGAACCATGCTCCATGTACAGGAAGGAATGACTATCACGGTCTCTGGCTGTATGGCTGAGTGAGGAAGTGAGTGAGGAACTTGTGCTGGATTTCTACAATGGAAAGCCTGGGACTGCCCCGTTCTTCCATCTTCATCCTCTCCTACCACACCAGCTTCTTTCTACCATCCTTTCTTAAACAGAAAAAAATAAACAAAACCAACCCTTTTACCCACTATTGGAACATTGGCAGAGCTATGCCAGCTGAAACAAGCAGACTTGGGACGGCAGTTCCTTTGCTGATTAGAGAAGAGGGACAGCAGAGGAGCACAGCAGATGTCCAGTGTTCAAGCCAACCGGGTGTTAAGTGTGAGCAGGTGCTTGTGCAGCCCATTCCTGCAGCATTAGTCCCAGTTCATAAATTCTGCCAAGAAGCTCAACTCGTAGGCCAGGCCAAATAAAAAAGCCTATACCACAGAGGAAACCTGGCAGGTAGGTACCTGCCCCATGCCTTGTGGACACAGGCTTGAGCCTTAACTAACTGAAACAGTATAGCCATGTTTTGCAGAAAAAATATGCTTGCTATAATTAAGAATTTGGGCTACATCAAAGGTTTCACTGCTAGCCAATGGAAATTCACTGTGGTGGGTAAAGTATCTGAGGTTTATACATTAAGTGGATGGAGCCAGGAACACAGGAAACGGTGTCTGACTATTCACAATTTATGGTCTGTTAATGTGTGACACCTAAACCATTTTACCCAATCCCAGTATAACTTTTACACGTTTTTCTTTCCATTATTCCCAGGCTGAATGTTTCTTGTTTCAATTTATGCCTGCTGTTTCTTGTCCTCCCACCACTTAACCTACCACTGTGAAGAGCCTGGCTTTGTCTTCTTGAAGACACCCTCACAGGTCCTGGCAAGCTGCTGTCAGGTTCACCTGAAGCCACCTCTTCGCCAGGCTGAATAAACCCAGTTCCTTCAGCTCCTCCTCACATGGCTTTGACTCCAACCATCCTAGGGGGTATCAGCTAAACTTGGCTCCAGTTTTTCATTGCCTTTCCTGGAGGGGCTCAAAAGGACACAGTGCCTAGATGTGGTCTAACAGGTGCTGAGCAGGAGGATAATCTCTTCCCACAAGCTCCTGGCTGTGCTCTCTCCAGCACAGCCAGGACACCATTACCTTCTCTGCTGCCAGGGCACACTTCTGGTGCACAGGCCATGTGCTGTCTGCCAGGTCTCTCCAGAGGCCTTGCAGCAGAGCCAGTCGGCCCCAGCACGAATTGATGCAAGGGCTCAGCATTCCCAGGTGACAGGAGCTTTGCATCTGTCCTTGCTGAATTTCATAAGGTTCCTCTTGGCCCATTCACCCAGCCTGCCTAGGTTCTTCTGTATGGTAGCACTGCCCACAGCAAATTCACTGTTCCCTACAATTTGGTGTAACCTGCAAACCTGAGGAAAGTGGAATTTATCACCTCCTTGAAGTACCTGGTAAAGATGTTAAACAGGACTGTTCCAGTCTCCAGATCCCTGTGGCACTCTACCAGGTAAACAGGAAAATGTTGTCTGGGTAGAGAACAACTCATTTAACCATTCTCCTCTGAGCCAAATCAATGAATTTTTAGCCATACAGACCATAACATCCATCCCAGCTGGGATACAAGAATGTTGTTGGAGACAATGTCAAAAGCCTTGCCTAATTTGAGGTAAATGAGATCCACTTCCCTCCCCTCATCCACAAATCCAGTCATAGAATCATAAATACAATCAAGCAGTCAGACAAGATTTACATTTGGTAGATCCATGCTGATTGTTTCTGATCATCTTCTCCTCCTTCATATGCCCAAAAATGTGTTCCAAGAGGACCCATTCCTTTAAGTTCCACAGGGACCAAAGCAATGCTGATCAGCATGTAGTTCCCTAGATTGTCTTCGGCATTTCTGAAGAAACGGTGCAACATTGACCTATTTCCAGTTACTAGGAACACGGTCTAGTTACATGGTCTCCAAAACCCTTCCGATGTGAGGGAGTGGCCCTGCAGAGACATCTAATCTTTTTTTTTTTTTGGCACCTTGGATGTAGTCTGCCTGCTCCCATGGTGTTTTCTGGTCAAACTGTCTCAAGTAATCCCCATCTAAACACTCATCTACTGCTGGTAGTTCGCTTTGAACCCTTTCCCTAAGCACAGATGCATGGGATAGCTTGGTGGTAGAGATGGCAAATAAACCTTAGAATGCCTCCATTTTATCAGTGTTTGCTGTCACTACATCACCTCCTCCATTCAGCAATAGTTCCACATATTCCTTGCTCAGCCTTTTTATACTAACAAAGCATTGGAAGCTCTTCTTGTTGTGCTCCCCATGTAAGTTGCAACTACATTTAGGTTTTGGATCTCCCAAGGCTACTCCTACAAACTCAGGTAATGCTTCTAAATTATTCCTTTGTAGCCTGTCCGTGCTTCCATCTCCTCTATACTGCCTTTTCATATTGGAGCTCCACAAAGCTCCCTGTTCAGCCACACCAACCTCCTGACAAATCTACTTGTAGATGTACAGTGAAAACAAGAACGCTGCCTACGATAGCAAGAATACTTCAGCATGCTTCCTGCTCTTGGACAACCAGGAATTTATTATCTTCTATATTGTGAAGAATGTCACTCAGTGACATTATCAAGCATTATCATCCTGTATTCCCCAGGCTCATAACACATAAAAGTCACAGATATCTATGGTAAATATAATGTTTTAGAAACTAACTCTAATAAAAATGATCACAGAATCAACATATGCCATTAGGAATACATTTTCCTCAAGAATTTCAAACAAACTCACATGGGCATTCAGCTGATCCATTTCTTTCTTTCTTTCTTCCTACTTCTATCACTGCTTTTAATAACTTTTTAAAAAAACAATTTAGCACCTAGAGCAATTGCCACATTCTTGATCACAGCCACAAGAATATATAGGCATCCCTATGTAGTTTTACATACGGTCTTAAATAGTGCATTGCAATTGTAGTTCAACTGGCTGAAATGGTTATTGAGATGCAATTTGACACCATGTGTGATGACAAAAATAGTAAATGTGTCACAGAGAGAGGGATTAACATGGTTATTTGGAAAGCATTGCTCTAGATTGTCTTGATTTAATAGGTTTGCACGGGTACAGAAGCCATGACTTGCTATTTCTTTTTTTCCTCCCTCTTTTCTTATTTGTTAAAGTCATACATAAACTACTCAACACAGGGAAAAAAGAATGAGCAAGATCAAAGCAGTATCTTAATCTGTGTTTCTTTTATGCTTGTGTGGCAGGGGAGAACAGCAAATTGTAAAAGAATTTCTGCCTACCTGCTGTGTGCAGTGTGCCCAACTAAAGCTCTGGGCCCCACCCGCTTCTGGCCTGGAAAGGTTGCTCCATGCAGATCTTTCAACACAGGGAAAAGTTTCAATTGATTTTTAGGTGGGTGGGACCAGGAACTCACATCACTCAGTTTTGCAGACAGCAGCAGCAGCCTACTGAAGAACAGAAGCTGACCACACAGAGCTGTCTGTGGCTGGGATGTGTGTGTGAACATGTGCATTTTGAGTTCAGAATCCCCAAGGCCCTTAGTGCTGTACCTCAGCATCCTCAGTGCTGTATCTGTGCTTAAATCCCATGGTGGTCCTGTCCCTAATCACGTGCAGACCTGCAGATGCCAGGGGAGTCAAGGGACTGCATTTTCTCACTGGTATGAGGCAGTACATCATAGATGCATCTGCAGAGCCACGACCTCAAATGATGCAATTTCATTATATATCTTCTTTTTTGTCCCATTTGTCTTTAGTTATGTGTTTTACAAAACAAATATAACTTTTTTAAAGTAGCCAGATGTCAGTCATTACTTTGGTTTTATTGATGTGGACATAGTTCAAGCCTAAGGAGTCCTAAAAAGTGTATCTTTTTGAAAGCAGATTTCAGTGATGAACCCTGTTCTTTTTTTTTTTCTCTTACTAGATGCTGCAAGTTTTGCTATCTTGTTAACCGCTCAACAGTAAATTGTCTAGCAAGAGATGCTAATGTTCCCAACTTCATACGACAGAAGTCTTTATGTCAGTTTCCCACAACATTCCCCGAGTGCATGGAACACTCTACTGTGTGGAGGGTGGAAGGAGTAACAGTGATGACCAGTCAGGCAGAAGATTAAGTAAAACAGTGCAGAAAAATGTGAATACAGAGTTGGCGGATGCTTACCATGTGAGGTGATGAATTTATTTCCCACTGTCAGCTAATTTCTAGGTCTTGAAAAGCCTTTAAATTTTGTCAGAGAAAATCTAAAATGTTGCCAGTAGGTCCAACAAGAAATTTCAATTCAATAGATTAGGAATACCAGAGCTTTCTGCAAGTCCATGTTTGCGGGAGAGAGAGAACTTTCGCAGGACCTGAAGAAGCAGAAATACATTTTCTGCAAAACCAAGGACAAAGCAGACACGAGTGATTCCTATGATCTATATCCAGATACCTACTTTAGTACAAAACAAATTGTTCATCAAATGAGGCTTTTTCTTTCCTGTTTGTAGTGGACAGTCTAGCCAGATAACTGGAGATACACATAGGCACTTGATCAGCTGAATCCCAGCCTGGCTTCTTTCACTGTGCACCAGAAACCCAAAAGGACTTCATGTGAGTTTAAGTATTTCTTTTTGAGTATAGCTAGATGTAGAAATGTATGAACACATTAGTCCTGTACAACAAATTACGTACAACAAATTACATCTTCAAAGTACCCCATAAACATTAACTACACAGCAATTACACGATCCTATTAGTAACGTAATGCACAGAATACTGACCTATTTATTCTTTTGCTATTATGTAAAATTAATGAGCTGTGTTTTTTTGACCACTGATTCATCCTTCTTCCAAATACCTGTGGATTAAAATTTAAGCTACTTAAACAGCTCCACAAAACTACTAGTAGAAAGAAAAAGGCAAGGCCATTCAAGTATTTGAAATGCACTGCTACAGACTGTAAACACTCTGAAGGATATGTGAACATAAGGTCCCATTCCAAATCAAATTCCAGGGTAGAAAAATAATTTTGTTTAAAGGCGTAGGTAGTCTGCTGCGTAAAGTTTGTTTGGTTTTATTTTTTTAATTACTGCCTTATAAATAAATTACAAAACTTTCCTGGTAGCCAGTTCACCATCCCTGTCTCTTCCCTCATCCAGCACCTCTGAGAACAATGTGCAAGTCCACTGTCAGGAGTTATTTACTGCAGTGGATAAAAACACTCACTACATAAGAGAAGCATGTGCACAAGCATGTGCATCCTGAAAGACATCAGGGAACAAAGTGCAAAGCCAATCACTAATAAATACAAGAAATCATCAGCAACTGTGAATGAAGTAAAATATTCATTATCCGTGTGAGTAAATTCTGTGGTTGTCACATTAAAAATCATGGAGGGAAAAGGGGATAGTTGGTCTTCAACTTATTTTTCATAGTCTGAACAACATCCTAGCAGAGTTTGTCTTAACATGAGGACAGCACAAACCACCTGACCTTCCTTGGTGATTCGTAAGCTAAACCTGCCAGCAGAACCACAGATTGTTTTCTATCCAGAAATTGCATACATACTGTGCGTAACACTTATTTCTTCACGAAGGACGTCAGGCCAACAGGAATGCAGTTTAACTGGTTTAGGATTTATGAAAGAAAGAAAAAAAAAAAAAAACCCAATCCTGTTTGTTTTCCTGTGAATCAAAACCTACTCGATCAAATGCCTAAACTTACCAAAACATTGTGAAAGAATCTGAGGCGAGACTCAGTAGGAACTAAGTAGTTGAGATAAGCCTGCAGAAATAAATTCACAGTAATTCCCTGAAATAAAGACATTTTTCTCATGTCTTATGTTAATTTCTGATGTAGCTTCAGCACCTGATGACTCAGAAAGAGTTACTGTTTGGAACTTGCCATCAGTATCAGGATTGGTTTTCAGAGGATCTGAGCACATAAGCAGGCAGAATTTCTCAATCTGATTTTTGACATGAGAAAATCAAGCACTAGAAGGAACGTTCATGTTCTGTAAGGCGCATCTACTTCCTGAAAATACCTGACTGTCCTGTGGGAGTTTATCATTGCAGAGGACAGGCAAACTCATAATCTAAAGTTCAAGGTTAGAGAACGTGTATTTGTGCTTATTCTAAGTAAAAAAAAAAAAAAAAAGAAAAGAAAAAAAAGAAAAAAAGAGGCAAATGCTGATATATCATGAATCATTCATCATTCCTCTCACTTGAGACCCTTAGAGTCCTCTGGGATGTAAAATGCTGTAAACTTCGTTCAAGAAAATTATGCTCCAGGTACCAATACCCCTAAAATCACCTATACGTAAGAACGTTAAAAGAGCTCTTTATGAACAATTTGAATTTTATAATTAAATCAGTATTCTTTCAGTACAAACAAGTAACTGTGACCATTTCATTTTTCCCTTTAATTAATATGGGAACAGCAATAGAGTGTCTAAAGTTGCAGAAGCATGGCTCAGACCACCTGAAGGTTTCTAGAAGCTGCATCAGCATTTCTTATCTAAAAGAAAAATCTCAATAATGGCTTTCCATCTATCATTTAAAAGAGAAAAAATGTCCACGTACTGTACATTCCATAAAGAACATAGAACATGGCAGTGCATCTGACTCGTAAGTTTTGTGTTTATTTTTAAACTGTTCTGGTAGTACTGAAATTAATTAATTTTGTGAACATCAGAGGCACTGGATGCTTGGAGGCTGGAGGCTTGGAGACAGTTTTGAAATAATGTATTAAAAGGATTCAGTAAAAGGATTACTGAATTCAGTGATTCAGTAGCTGAAGAGCTCCCTCTCAACCTTATAACTCCAGCAGTTACTGTAAATAACAACAGATGTCAGTAGACTAAGACCCTGCTGTTTTAAGCAAACTGAAACTAACTAAAAATATAGAAGTTACTTATGATTCCCTTAACGATGCCCATACTTACATACAAAGAGCTCTTTACCATCCTACTAACAGTCATCAGATAAGTCCTAATTATGTGTATGCATTGTAACACTGATAAATCCTTTTTATTACAAACAAATAAACTCAGAGTGCTTTGAAATCTATAGACTCACTCCTTTTGCAGCAGCATTTTTCTGCTATTTCAAACCATTACACTGCTTTTTTATACAATCATATTTTAATGTCTCCATGCTTCTCCTTCCTGAATTCATTCATTACAAAATAAAGCCACCATTGTCTTTTCCTTAATTATCCTTTGCCTTCTACTGGATTTTTAGCCAGGATTTTGCTCAATAAAACAAACAGTCTCCAAAAGGCAAACAAACTCCAACTGAGGAAAAAGGTGACTTCCTGAAAACACTGGTAGTTCATGAAAATAATAGATACCTACTGCTGCCCAATGAGAGATAAGATCAGATGCCAACATGTTATTAGTAAAGATTACTGCATCAAGTCTTGAGTGATGACAGAGTGAGAAGAGGCCCATGCTACCAGCAGTATCAACGGCACAGTGCTGCAATGGCAGCACTTAGCACATCCTCCTTGAGTTCCTCTGCAACTGGCTGAACTGGTCCCCTTTTATACCATGAAGCTGGAGTGGGACAGGGAAAAAAAGTATTGCTGCTGTGCAGTCTGTCTACTTGCTTCCCTGGGCAATTCTGTCATAAACAACCAGTGCTCTTTACTCATCCCTCAGCTACAGCAATGATATGCTCCCAGTTTGTACCTCTGAGATTTTCACATTCTATTCTGAGGACAATCCATGCAAACCATTTTTTCTGCTGGCTCACCTATGCCAAGAGTGGAACATTGACTTCTTGAGACATTTTCCCATTAGGTAACTTTGCTCTACTCTGCCATGTCCCTCTCTACCCACCTTGCCTCCTGCACCATCTCAGGTCAGGATCCTCCTCTATGCTATGATGAGATTCTGCATTTGTACCTTTGCTGCACCCTCACAGATCTAAAAGAAATTTCTCAAAGTAAATTAAAGGAAAACTGGCCCTTGGCACGTTACATTATATTGCTAGAGAACAGCAGTGCCACCAAATCAAACAAATGAAGTGCTGGTAACCTAAGGAACGTAAAACAATGTTATGAGAACAGGTCAGGAACCTCAGTCTGACCTTGGGAACACCAGCTTACTCCACCAAGGAGGGTCCTGGCTCCATGCCAGCCTCCCAGATGTGTGGTGCCTGTGTGAAGGGACCCTCAAACACCCCTAACCAGTCAGCTAAGGATTCCCTGCTTTAAAGTAAAGCTCCCTGAGAGCTAAAGTAGCCAAAGTAGCCTTTCATCCCACAGCTCTGGGCACAGGAGACACTTCTGCAGGAAGAGGCGATATCCAGAGTATCACCACAGCCTTACGAGCCAGCCAGAAATCACTGCTGAGAGCAGCTCTGAGACTGCTTTAAGCTGCTTCAGGGACTGGTTTGGTAACCAGCCATCCCTGGGACTGGTGGACCAAACGGGTGGCACATTTATCTTCTCCTCTCCTCAGCACACATCCCAAGCTCAGTTTAACTGGATGAAGTGAGAGATTTCAACAGTTGTTTTTCCCTTAGTGTAATGATGCAAAAAGGGGCAGCAAGCATTCACAAGCCTGGCCCCACCTGTTAAAAATTAAAACTGTTGCACTGCCTCCCAAGAAACCCCAACAATGTAGTGGTATTTGAACACTAATTCATAATATGCATAGGTCCAACCATGACCCTGAAGTTCTGTTACCACTGAGTAAATACACTGCACAAATGACGCTAAAGGCTTTCCTTATCACTCATCTCATGCAAACCAGTTTTATGCCTATTTAATTTCACTGGCTAAAGGGGAATGACTCCAGAGTTTGTACCAGTATGAGATCAGAATCCTGCATGCAATTTCCAGGAGCACGTTAAATTAATTCATCCATAAACAAAAAGCCGGTTTTACGTGATCAGCTCTGGGCTTTCTATTTTTGATATGTAATGAACGATAGGATTAGGAGACTCTGTGTTCCTTCTTAAGAAAGAGCAGCTTTGCAAATCTAAAAGAAACACAGATGACTTCTGGGGGCAACTTCCTTCAGAACAAGAAGGTAACTGGAAGAAAGAAACAGTCCTAATACTGTCAGGAAAACCTTGCTTAGCTCCACTCTGGCTTGGGGAAATCTGCTTGTGCATAAACAGAGCCACAGGAGAATAGGGTTACAGTCATTTATTTGTTTTGTATTTTACACCTCTTTGGCCATTTTGGCAGACCATCCTTGTGCACACTGTAACGTAGGACATGAGATTACATCTCTTCCTGAAGTGCTCCTGATAACATACTCAGATAAGGTGTTAAGGACCATGAATTCTTACATTGAAATTACTTTCACCTATTATTCTAGTATTCTTACTAATATTCAGCTCTTCCAGAAGTATCATGCCATACATCACAAAAGGTAGTCTGAATCTTGCTGCATAGGACTGCTGTGTAAGTAATTTTCATATCCTGCAGGATGTATGTCTATGTTTTTTCAAAATACTAATTTATTTTTTATTATAGCTGACTACAGATTTTCATAACTTACTGCATTTTTCTAATGGTTGGTCACCTGGGGGAGAAGCATTACAGCATTCCAAAAAAGATGTTTTAATTTCTATATATAATATGCACATCACTACACATAGAATTAAATCATCAATTATTTTTCATAACCTAAAATTGACACCAACTGGTTTAGTAGTTCTGTGACAATGCCACCTTTACCTTAGGCTGCCATAAGCATTAGAACACAAAGGGGAAAGAGCTTTTTATAGCTATTTAAGAGCAGTTTTTAGTCCTTGTGGTTGTATAGACAGACCTTCCTACACACAGTTAATCAATATACTTCTTTCTATTTGTTGACTGTGGCGGACTTGAAGCTGCATCATTAGTTTAACTTGTAACATGCCAAGATGCAATTAGTTACATAAAAATGTTACTAAAAAGCAGTCTAACACAAACATGTGCTTTTGTATGGAAACATAAAAATGCAATCCTGACACTAATCTCTTAAAGAATCCAGTTCTTTAAAGATTCAAACAGTACATGAATCAGTATAAAAGCAATTCCACATGGCACTGTAGTGCATCTTGCCTGAACACAGCAAAAATAATTTAAACAGCCACTTTAATTTAAATGATTAGGATTTAGGAAAAAGCACTGCCAAAAATCTACTCAGTATATCTATACCTAGTTGTGAAAGCAAAATTTAGACTTTTTGTGAAAGCCTACTAAAATTCAAGAAACTAAGTGTTCTAAGGAATGTGCAGGTAAAAAGAAATGGTATGTACAAGCAAGGAAAAGTGACTGCATATGGTATGTAATCATTAGTAAAATCCAGTACTGCTGGAGTTCATACAGATTAACTGTGCAGCTGGATAATAACACTAGAAATGTTTACGACCAAGTATTATTTGTACTTCCTTTGTGTAAGGTAAGGACAATCACATTTCTTGTTCTTAATCATAAACTAATCAACCCTGTTTTGCACCCAGTCCGCTGAGACTTCTCCCTCTGCAGAGCAGTCTCAACAGATTTAGGGCCAGACTGTGAAATTAATTGGACATATGGGCTCCAAAATGCAACCCCAAGAATAAACCCCCTACACCTAATCACTTAGGCACAAGTCCATTCATTTCCAAAACACACCCAAACCGGGTCCTGTAGGCATGCACTTCCAGGGCCTGGAGTCTTTTCCTGAAGATAAAAGGATAGGACACAAGGTTCACTTTTAAAATAGGTCTGGAGGAAAAAAATGTTATCTCATTGGATAACTGATGGGGTAAAGCACTCAGAAAGGAGGGGAGACTGGGCTTAATGCCTTCTTCAGCCTGAGATTCATCTTCTCCTTAAGAGGAGATTCATCTCCTCCACATCTCCTCCTTAAGAGTTCAAGAGGCATCCAGCTACAAGAGGCATAGGGATGAAGACAGAGCACAACAAAGAAGGCAAACTCTTGCTTCTTCCTCCTTTAGAAGCCATGATTTCAAAGCCAAGCAGTTGTTACTGCATTTTGAAAGCATCACAAACTTATTTATGTACAGAATAGTATGGCAGAAACACAGATGAGTCCTGTTTTATGGAGCCAGCTGCTCTCCACCTAGGGCTTGGACTGGGGTGGGGAGGATGGGCATCTCAGGCTGTGGCATTTCTTGTAATCACAAAAGCATATCCGAGAAACGTCATGCATCTAAAAATAAAGGAATATAGTCTTAATGCCCAAGCTACTTCAACTTCCAGAGCAGCTATACACACTTGTATGTAACCTTCTTAAAATGTAATCTCTGAAGTCGCAGCTGTATGTGCGGAGGACAAACACCCAGAAACACTGCATGGGATAACACTGGGTGAAACTCGGTCGTCATCATCCCAGAGACAGGATATCCCATCCTAAGTCACAATGGGAGAAATAAGAGAACTGCTGCCTGCTGGCATATCCTTCCTCTGGAGAAGATGCTTATATAAAGAAGTGTAAGAAAAAAAATTGATTATAAGAGGTCTGGTGAACATGTACCTTTTTCTACACTGAACTTTTACAAACATTTTCTATTACTTTTAAGCAGTTGTGCACAGTTGGGAGTTGAGCTACACCGAACAAAAAGAAGATACAAATGAAATGCTTTCAATATTTTGAATGGACAACCTCGTTGGCTCCTTTAAAAAAACAAAAAGCGCAACCACGCAATTTCGAAGCCCCAAGTATCTGTAACCAGAAGGTAAATAACAACCTTTTGCAAACCGGCATTAGGAAATCACGCCCCGAGTCTAGCTGGCCTGATTCAGGACTTATGAATGCGGAGCGCCGCGCTGCTGGGGAAGCCGAGAGGCAGGGGCCGGACACGGCGCAGCTCCAGCTCCGGTGCCCGGCACGGCGGGGCCGCCGCCCCGCCTCGGGCGAGGTGCGGCGGCTGCGGGGCGGTGCCGGGCCGGGCCGGGCAGGGG
>VZTI01000068.1:1202969-1259172 GCA_013397865.1 Struthidea cinerea | reverse complement strand
CGCCCTCCGGCCGCCCCGGTTCGCTCCCCTCGGGCCGGGACCGCGGTGCGGGCGGTTCCGCACACAGATGGGCTTCCCGGGGCTGTTTGAGCTGTCGAGGGCTTTGAGCCACGCTGTCCCCCCGACCCAAAAAGGCACCATGGAGAGTTACACCACGTTTCGTCTGTGCGCGTGTTACGCGTCCTCTGCAAACTCCTACGAGAATGTTCAATGTCATGTGTGTGTTAGACCTCACTGGTGTACACAGGGCTGAGGACCTTTGAGCTGAGGTTGGGTATGAGGCTCTGCAGTGCCACTGATTAGTGGGAGATAAGAAACAACAACAAAAGACTTTGGTAGAACTCATCTGATTTTGGTAGCCTTTTTTTTTTTTTTTTTTTTTTAATGGTCAGAGCAGAATAGTGCTTGGGTCCCAGCCTGTGGCTGGATCCCACCCCACAAGCTGTAAAACTGTACTTGAGAAAGGAACTCAAAACACAAGTCCGGGCACTAAATCAGGCCCAGAGTCAGTAGGGACAAAAGGTTAATTTGGTTGGCCAACCAATTGTATGTCTGACAGCCAAGCTGAAGTAGACAGGTGTAATGTGCAGGAAATAGCACAACAATGGGTGCTGAGATTAGCAGTCTCTACAGTACAGTTCTAAATTTATTTTTAAGGAACCCTGCAAGTTTGCACATTCAGAATACTGAAAACATTTCATGTGTCTCTGTTTTTTGATTAACAGACACTTTCTGCTATCCCTTTTGCTTCCTCACTGCCCATCACTCTCTGGTCACCAAGTAACAGACTTGCACCTGCAGCTTGTGAAACTAGAGAAAGTTTGGTTCTTCACAGCAGCTAAAAAAGGAACCCTAGAGAACAACTTGAATACTAATACATAAACCCATGGGAGCTTTGAACTGAGACTAGCAGTGCATCTTTACATATGTGCTGCTGCAGTATAACGCCAGAGAGGAGCCAAGTAATTTTATAGCAAGCATCTTTTGAAAGGTATCTCTTATCGAACCTTAATACAAAACAAAGTTCTCTGAATCTGAAAATGTAACCTCTGACTTCCTGGTTGTAAATATGTAGAATTTAAACAGGAAAGAAGTAACTTGCTTGGAAATTGATTTTAGTTGTCACTATTCAGCAGGTTGGATTATGAAGTTAAATCATTCTGTAATAAACAAACATACTTAGATGACAATTGTGATTCACTCCATTTATCCTTTTTTATTAAGAGGCAAGATTTGCAGGAAGAAATAGTACTGTTCCTTAGGCCAAGAGTTGATTAAACCAGGGAAGCCTTAGAGTACATAAATGGTCCATTAGGCCATCCCTAGCACAGTGTCCCTACCACTCATTTGCTGTGAGCAGTCTGCTGAAATGATAATTGACACTGCTGAATTCGTCTCCAAGTTATGGTGATTCTGGCAAGCTGTATATTTTTCTAGTCTTTACAGCATAGTTTACAACTCACCTTATTCTGTATTCTAGTTTTCTCTCTCACTTTATTGGTTTGTGTCCTCTTTCAGCTTGGTATTACAAATACATTGAAAAATGGGTGTCGTTTCGTCTCCTTTCTGTATCTCATCTGATTAGGACTACAAAACTAAACAATATGAGATTGAATCCAAATCTGAAGTACATCCTTTTTGTGCTAATTTCTGTATATAGAGAGAGATTTGTGTATGTGTGTGTGTGAACCGTGTTTTCACATTTCCTATATTTTGCTCAAAATTAGAGTAAGGCTAAAATTTTCAGCAGCAGCACACAAGTCACCTGGGTTTGTATTTTAAGACTATTTTAAGAGCTTTTAGGAATTTCAGAGGGGCTTTGTTTTTTCGCCACTTAGTGCCTCTCATTTCTGAGAGAAGGACTTGGGCTCTCTGAGTACTTTTGAAGTGTCTCCTCTTGGTTCCTAAGAGTCATTTGATAATGTGTAACGTGTGATATCAGTTCTTAGGCAGAAAGGACTGAGTAAAAGTTATCTCTCAGTTTATTCTCTGTATTCCTTTTCTTGCAGCTGTTTGGAACAATAGTCTGGATTTTGGTTGCCTCTACCCGGGTTCCACTGCCACTGCTGCAGGGATGGGTAATGTTTGTGGCAGTGACTGCATGGTTCCTTTCCATTGTGTTCCTCTCTGTGTTCCTCTTTGGTTATGCAAATAGAATTGCTGTCAACTGGAACCAGGCGGTAAGATTTTTTCTTTATTTAAGGATTTCCTTTGTTTTGTAAACTGAAAATGATTTAATGAGAAGTGTTGATCCTAAGTCTTAACACCTGGCCTTCTGCTTTAGCACAAAGTTTTTCAAACAGAGGAATTCAAAACTGGAAAAAGAAAGAATAGGGTTACAGAGGTGACAGAGGAAATCCAGGACCTGTTTTATGATGGAGGCTGAAGGAGCTTTTGAAGCTGTTTGAAGGAGTACACTTGTCCTCTCTGAGCACATAAAATGCGTGTGAGCAGCAGGAAGAGGACTAGTTAAACAAGGCGTGACAACAAATTGGTCTAAATGGCCAGACATTATTGTGAACTGGAAATCAGAAAATACTTTCTGACTATTAGAGAAGTGGTAGTAACACCTTGTGAATAATGGGATGTAGAAAGATACATCTAATATTGTAAAGGAAAAGATGCATTTATGAACGTAGTGTATGATGTGGTTGTCTGAGATAGCAGAGACTGGAATTCAGCAGCTCTCCAGTTCCTAAGAAAGTCTACTGGTGACTTTTGGGTTGATTCCTCAAAGCTAGGGCAGCAATGGTGAGTGGTTGTTAGACCTTAGGTGGTGAAAGACAAAATGACCTGCAGTATGATATAGCTTAACTTCTTATTAGGAGACTTAACATCTTCATCTTTCTTAGAGGAAGCTTGGTGAGACTACAGATAATAATTATTCTTTGCTGAGCTTTTCATTTTGAAGACAAAGCCTGAATCTTGCTGTAATTGATTGTTATGGCTTGTGCCAGTAGTTCTCAAAGACTGTAGCTTCCTGTTAAAAAAGGAAGTTGTTTGTATTACTTTTTGCCAACCACATGGATACCTCGGGTTATTGACTGGTAATTTACATGCTCCTTTGTTGTCATTAATTGTTTTTTACTTTGAGTTTTTAGTACTCAAGTAGTTGAGCATGAGCTGATATCACACTCTCTTATATTACTGGAAGTGAATAATAAGAGGTGGCAAAACTTTGATCAGAATTCTTAATTTTTAAAAAAATTCTTCCAAAAGGACTGCAACTTCTAAACTACTGAAGTCTGTCTGTCTGTAACTGCTGATCACCGTCACCTTCCTCCTGTGCAGCTTAGTTTTCCTATTGACACTTTCCTTGATCATAGATGGAATTGCATTCTTCAGTATAAACATCTGTAGAGATTTATCTGTTCAGGTAATTCGTGGACAGGCCCTTAAAACAGAAGTTCTTTAAAGCAAATAATAAAACTTCATGGGTTTGGAGCTCTGATAATTTCAAAGCCCATCAGTGCTAACAGACGGGATTCTATTAAAAACAAACTTTAGCACTTTGATAGTGAATAAACATACATGCAGAATCAGCTTTCCAGCACAATACAGGCAGTAATTAAACTAATAATCAGTTACAATCACAGAGACCTTTACAGGGATTTATGCTGCAACATCCTCACAAATTATGATGCAACAAAGCCCTTGAGCATGTGCATCACTAAAGTAAATTAATAGTGTCCTGGGTTTCATTGAAACTGTTTGCCAGTTTACAATCATGCATCTATTTAAGAGTTGCTGGATAAGGACAAAGCCTTTTATAGATTGAAAATACTATACAAATTTCATCTTATAACAACTGTGTGTGTGTTACACATTGGCTACTTGATACTGTCAGTGATTTGTTGTACTGTTAATTTTGTCCCCTTGTATATAATAAATTGCTGGAAAATTTTCTCTGTCAGGAAATGGATACATGACTTGTATAAAAACTGCATCTGTAATTTCATCTAAAAAGCTGTCATAACTCAGTCGACATCTTAAATAAATGCAGAGGGAATCCTTTTATCTCTAACTTGGTAGCTGAAACCCAACCCTGTAAAAATCTCCTCCATTTTGTAACACACACACACGCACACATATATATATATATACACTGCTATATTCCATACCTAAAACCAAGAATTCCAACACAGCCCCTACCTAAAACCAAGAATTCCAACACAGCCCCTTCCAGCTGTCAAGAAAAATAAGACACTTTATCACTATTTTCAGGTACCTAAATGTTTTGTAACTTGTTGGCAGTAAAGTCTTCAGCAGGACTTCACAAGTAGGGGTTTTTTTTTTACCTTCTCTTGCAAATAAATAATTAGTTACTGGAAACACTAAAACTATTTTTGTTACTATAAATGCAGTCCTGCATTTAGTAATACCTTTAGTATACTTGTAGGTGTATCTGCTAATACTAATAGAGGTATTTAAAAAATAAGATGGTACATAGTGGAAAAGATGGACATTATGGAGCTCCATCGCTCAGTACGTCAGTGTATTAAACCAAATGGTATGACAAGTACTGCCCTTTACAGCCTGACTCACAACACACTCATGTACAAAATTAGATGTGAACTCACTTATCATGCTGCTCTGATAATGTTTTGCATACACTTTTGTTGAGGTTTCAATGATTATACAAGTGTGGAGGCAAGGGAGAGTTAGGCACTATGATAACAATTACCCAAAAAAAAGTCCCTCATAAGGTCTTGGGGTTTTTGGTCACAGAAACCATAACCATGTAAATGTGAAACCTTACTGATGCTACAAAGCTTCACTATAATTACTGCCAGGAGAAGGAAATTAGAGGGCTTGGCAGTAGACTGAAGGAAATGAAAAAGTGTTTCCTGAAAAATATCTCTCCTGTATGCAGTCAGTCCTGATCTAAGTGAAATGGGGAACTGTAGTAGCAGCTTATATCATAACTTACCAAAACTGACTAGGGGGGTGTAATATAAGTAGCTTCAGCTGTGATCAAATATGGAACAAATAATGAGTTTGAAAAGAAAATTTCCATTAAAAGGAAATCTCACATCTATGAAGAAACTGCATTTCTCTGGACAGGGAAATGCAGCACATTCTCACTTTGCTCTCAGGCAGGCAGCAGGTAAGGATGTCACGCAGTGATTTCTAGTGCAGGCAAGTGCTGTCTGCTGGACACACATAAAGTATACTGGATTCTCACTCCAGGCACACTGGTAGTCCATTGCACTCAAGTGAAGTTAAAGTTCATAAAGGATTCATTAGTACTGGAGTTAGACTGCATATCATAGATACCATCAAAAAGCATACATATACTTGTGTATATTTTAAAAATTGTGTCTGTGGCTTTTGTAGACCTTCACAGGTATAGGCACAAAGTATATGTTGTATGGATCAATAATTGAGTGCAGTGCAAATGTCAGCTTTTCAGACTGAATAACAGGAGATGTTGGAAGATGTTGTACTTCAGTCATTTTAAAACTGTACTGGAACATGCCTTAAATCTTGCTGCTGGAACACTGGACTCCGAAATAGGACCTGCAAAGGCACCAGACCTTTTTTATGTGTGTCAGTAATGGAACCCAGAAATGAGAGTTAGGAATTTAAACATTCTATTCAGTTAGCATTCATCATAGAGGAGGGAATTGCCTAGAGAGGGCCAGGAGACAGGCATATTTGAAGTAAATCCTAAAACCTGTCCTCTCAAGTCTTGGACATTTATTCCACAGTATCATGAAGAACTGCCAGGTTACTGACTGTTGGGTAGAGCCAAGTCAGAGACAGGTGTGGATATACCTGAATTCTTGGATCTCACTGTATTGGGAAATTGGACATTTCAGCTGTGTCAAAGCTGAGGTGTTTCTGGGCATTTAGAAAAGTAAAATTTAAGCATGGAGGGAAGATTTTTGAAGCTTTGGTTACAGCTGAGAAGGGATTTACGGGACTGCAAAATTGTATTGTACTGCTTGAACTGTGATAAAGTTGCCTTGTAGATGTCTTCTTTTTATCTGTCTGAAGGGAGACTTCTGTAAACTCCAATAACTTTAAGGTGGTCTAAAATGTCAGCATGTGTACATAAAGATGAGCATGTGCCTCTTAATTTGAAAGAATATAAAGTTTGGGGAGAGGGAAAGCTGCCCTTTATCACTAATAATGTTAGTGAGTTGCTTATAATTGCAAGAAGCTGTGAAAACATGTCCGGGTTAAGCTCTCAGATGGATTTAACACTGCTTATCCAAAGTTAGTGTTATCCGTTCTTGTTTCATGTTTCAGTGTTGGATTTCATTTGTACTGGGATGAGAAGAATTAGATACGTGTTGGAGCCCAGACTGATCCTGTTGTTTGCTTTTTAGGATTTTATTTTCCATGGGGCTACTTTTGTCTTTTATTTTGGAGCATTTCTACTGCAAGCAGCAACTACATCTCTGCATTACTTACCCCGCAAATTCAACTCCACCACACAAGAGAGGATTCTAAGTGGTCGTGAATATAACATAAGCATAGCAGCCTCGGTATGTGTTTCATATATTTGTATCAGGGGAACAGAAGTCTGTAGCAAGCACTTGTAGCCAGCCATTCAACTTGGGAATTTAACAGCACACTGGAATAGAAAGAGGAGCTGTGAGAGAAAGAATTGCCTTTGAGAGCAGCAAATAGTACCTAACAGCGACATGCAAAAAATACTGATGTAAGCTAATACTAATGTGATAGCTACTCTTCAGTATAGCGTAGAGTTGCTACTCTTCACTGTAGTGTTTTAAATATATGATCACTACAGCTTACAATTTTTAGATAAGGTATTTTGTAAAAACAGTTTTGGTTATTAGGAGAAAAAGATAACAACTGAGCCTTTAGCAGAGGATGAGGTATGAAATGCACACCAGTGCTCAAAATTCTAGTTACTTTTTTTATACCGTTTAGATAGTCCTGAGCATGCCATGGAGATAAAAAAATTTGGACTAGGTCTTTGTGAAGCTCCACGTACATACTTACTACATCAGACATAAAAGTCGTCTGTCATAACCCTGCTGTCTCATTGCAATTATTAGAGTGCTTTTCCTGATAGCCTAAGCTCGGAATGAATTTTTCTCACTGTAGTTGCATCATCGCTGAATCAATGTATTTGGTGATGTGGGCCTGCATAGCTGAATCAGAAAATACACCAGGCTTTAGTTTTCATCCTGGCTGGACTCTTCAGGGGCGAGTAGAGGTGTGTCAGGTAGGCTTAAGTTAAAGAACTGAAACCACTGCTCTGAATTTTTTGTTCCATCCAGAGACTTGCATACCAGGGAACTGTATATATTTACTAAGCTTCTAAACCCTCTGTGGTTATCTGTTGTCCTTAAAACTCTGTGCACCATAAATTTTGCACAGTAAGCACCTTCAGTTCATCTTAAGATAGAAACAGATAACTGTAAGGTGTAAAGTTCCCATTCTATCTGCAGGAGCAGAATAGAAAGGAGGAGCCTTTTGCTTTGGCAAACCAGTCCCTGAAGAGGTGAAGTGGGCATGTCGGTGTCCCAAGGCCAGAGTTCCTCACATCACCCACCTGCCAGTAACACACTCAAGCATATCTGATCCCTGGGTGGCCATGTGGCACAAGGACAGAGGTGGTGCCCCAGCTGTGCCTGAGCTAAAGGAGGTTCTTTATCCTAAGCAAATATCTCAAATTCTACCCTTAAGTGTACCTCTTCAGTCCTAGTTTAGTGTGTTCAGATCCCACTGAATATATGGTCACTTCAGTCATTTTGTCTGACAACAGAATACTGGGCACCCCAAGAAACCATTCTTCGCTTCCATACTATTTTTTTTAAGGGATAATTCAGTTCTTCAAGCCCCTCAAGTCCCTGTCAAGACAGGGGAGGAGAAGACTCTTTTGTAACTTGCCTCAGTATCTTAATTAAGAGATGCTGGAAAACAGTGAATGAGATAAATGTAGTCTCTAGTGTCTTTGCATTTTTTGCAATGTATTTAGGAAGTCAAAACATAGAGAAAATAATTTTTTTAATCTTTTAAGTACTTCATTTCAACAGTCCTGTGAGCTCCATGACAAAAAGAAGAAAGGTTGCTGACATTCTGTCTTTTAGAATGACTTTTATATACCATGATTAGAAATACATATATGTTCATTTTTTACAGGTGATGGTTTTATGGTGTAGCATTTATTCAACACTTTTAATTAGTCAAACTAACACTTGTATGTAAAGCAAAGGATGATTGAATTTGTGTATTAGAAGAGACAGAATTCATTGTTAGCACTGGATAATTCGAGAAATGTTTTTTCAGAAATTGAGTTTCTCATTTCTTCTGTGCAGTGTACATTACATACGCACTTTCATTGTGGCACGATTCAAATCTATCCAATTCAGTTCTTGAGCAAGAGCAACTGCCCTGGCATTGCTTGGGAGGTTGTTCTAAAGGCTGGATATCTGGTCAAGGAGGCCAGATGTGGAGTTGTTTCTGTATTCCTGCAAGTAAAAGAGTTCTGCTGTTTAGAGGGATGTCTTTGATGTTTGCTGGGGTAAAGGCACTCAGTTGGAAACATCTGAGATTGATGTTTGATCAGTCTAGATAAGAGAACTCAAATACACAGTGCACATACACGTTTACTTTGTACCATAACTTATGCAGAAATTCCATTTCATATTCTATTTCTAAATGTCTGCTGAAGTAAGCAAGTGAAAAGTAGTAACATGAGGTATTAGTAAAATGGGGTTATAACAGAGAAGTTCCTGAGAAAACTTCAAGGTATCCCAAACCAATCTTTACCTTATTGAGCATTTTGGCTGGGGGAAGGACCTTTTGAATCACTTGTCTTCCTATATTCATTTAGAATAGAAAAATATTGTAGAACAATGTGTGATTCACTTTCTTCTTTTTTCTTCTTTTTTTTTTTTCTCTGCTCCTCCTCTAGATTTTTGCCTTTGCAACAGCTGTATGTTATGGTTGCAGCACAGCCCTGGCATTAAGGAGATGGAGGCTAAATAACAGTTGAAGAGAGGTTAATGCCCACGTGTTCCACTTCAGATCAAATTAAGTGCTACTTGTCTGTTTTACTGTAATTTAATTCCGAAAAGACTTCTTTTTTTCCTTTTTAAAATTTGTTTTAAATACAAGTAACCCCCAATCCGGATTTCCTCTACAGAAAAGAGGTTTCCATCTCTTCCCTTTCTAATATTTACTTTCACTGTGTACGCATTGTAAGTGTAGTCATTGTAGCGTGTTAGAGAGTTTAGGAATAAAGAGATATGTCATTAGCAGGCAACAGAACTCCAGTGCTACACCAGAAGAGGAAGAAAATGGAAACTAAGCCAAGATGTTAACTGCACAGGCAGCTAAAAATCTCCCCCCTTGTTAAATCTTGGGATTAAATGCTTTGCAGCATTACAGTGCACTCCACACAGGTAGAGCCTTGAGGCTCCTGGTAGAGTCGTGGGTGTTCTGTGTGCTGCCCTTTGCATGATCAGAGCCCAAGCTGACTTTGAAATTCCAACTTAGTATATATATATATATGTTATTAACTTCGATGTATAGAGAAAGTATTTTAAAAAACCATCCAGTGAAATCTTTTTATACTCTCTTACAGCTGTGTCTGGCTAGGGTCACCTGATCCTTAAAGCTATCTGTGTTCTATACTAGATGAAAACTGGGACTGTCAATCAGTAGTTTGTTAGTTTTAGGAATTTAGCTTAATCGGATCTATTTATACTACAAAACAAAACAGTGCATTTGTGTTGTGTGTATATACATGGTATGTTTTTGTTTAACAGGAATTTTTGCACTGTTCTTGCTACTTCAAGTGCTGCGTTTGTTTGGTATTATGTGAGTCAATATCATTTGAATGGAATGTTACCAAATAGTGAATAATGTCTGACCTCAATTCTTGCAGTGTGTTATTTGTTGCATTTTAAACCTGCAGTGTTGTAAAGGTGTTTTTATTTGGACAGATGCCTATGCAACCTCTTACTGAAAGCAGTGGAATGCAAAGCAGTCCACCCACTATGGAGTTTGCTTCTCGCACGAATGATGTTTAATTGAGCCTTTCTTGAATATCCTGGTGTATGATGACACATGGTATTATATATAGAAAATTGATTTAGCAAAACTAAATTATAGCATTGTGCTCTGCTCCCTGACACTCATGTCATTTTGCACATGGTGAAGCTTTTGTTATTTTGCTAGTAAATAATTTTTGCTTTTGTGAATAGTGCCAAAAAGATAAGCTGGGACAATAAAAGCTCCCTGTCATTTGTAAAACAACTTGTTCACTACATCTTGCCAGTGCACCTGATTATTCTGCGGAGACCAGCAGTGGTTGCGTAAGGGAAGACAGGATTTCCTTCATTCTCAGGCCTACTCATTCTCCTTGAGCCAACAAGGGTGTCTGCCATGGAGGTAACTTTATCAAACTTGTCAGGTACAAGGATCTCTGAGGGGCACCCACCGTCAGCAGTGCCCTGCTGACCCAGGGCAGGTTCTTGTGAGTGACACAGCAGTGAGCACACCCTTCTGACTATGGAACCACTCAGTTGTCCTGAATTACTACAATGGGATGTTGTCATATATCTGTTTCCTGGAGGTTTTTTTCTTCCAAATATTTTGTACTCTGGCTGATTTTTTCCCCCTAATTCTCTAATTGCATTGAAACTTTTTGTGAACATTTTATCTAGAGCCATATACTTTTAAAAATACTTCGTATTGTATAAAATACATTTACACTGGAGTATATGGATGAAAGTATATAACAAAGACTTATGCTAAGCAGCATTAAAGTTACTTAATATATTTATGGCAGTAGTCTGGTTATTCATTTTGTCTTTGGAAATTATCCAAAAAACTACCTTGCAACTCTGACTCGCCTGATGCTAGACATACAAAATTGAGGCCAAGATTTCATGAGAAGGCACAGTTGCATTGGGGCTAGTTTCACATAAATTTAACTAGTTTCTCAGCTAGCTTGCCATGTGACGCTGCATGAATATTGGTAAGAAGAGTAAAGTCAGTTACAACATTTCTAACAGATGCTGATCTTTGGTTTGGTTTCTCCTGTATCCTGCAACCGGGCTGTGCCCTGCACACCACAGACTGTGCGTGCCACAGCTGCAGTCTCTGCAGCCAGCTGTGATCATGGAGGGCAGGTCTTAATGTTTTGCCTTTTTAAACTTACAGAGTATGAATCCCACATATGGAGTCAAAGAGCTGTCCAAGCTTAGTTGGCATTTGTATCTAACCTCCAAGTTCAAACCTGAGGTGTAAAACCCATGATTGGTGAGTGCTATTCAAGGTTCCTATCTACTAGTGGAAGTCCAGATAGCAGAGTGTGGTTAGCCTAGCATGGAAACTGTTTGCATAGTGAGGAAAGACTGAACTTTCCCTCTTAAGTATCAAAGACAAACAAAGGACAGAGAAGAGATAAAGGTAAAAACTACAGTAATGAAGAACAACTTTCACAGCTAAAATGGAGTGAAAGAATAGAATTTTTATGTTAATATGGACAGAGTTTTGCTGTACTTTGAGGAAGATCTATGGACAGTCAAACCGGAACATGCAGTTACGCTCTTTCAGAAAACAAGGAAAAAAGTCAGTAGTTAATTTTGTATTACTTTATACTGGGAGCTAAAAAGGTAGGTGTGACTTAGAAATGGTATGTGCATGCTGGATGTATGCAAATACTGATACGGGAATAATATGTAATCCCTTGTGATTCCAGGGAAAATGTGCAAGCTGGTTCTAAAAAAATCTTTCTTCCTTGTAAGAAGATTCGTCCATGCCTATGACCTTGAAGGACACAAGCTTAGACCTGTCCAAAGAATGGAAGGCATAGGGGGGGACATAGGGAGATAATTTATCTCAATTAATTTAGGGTGAAAGGGCTGAGACCACAGATGCCAAATAGTGTTTTCATCAAACATCTCTACTTGATGTGAAGATGCAGTGCAGCAGTATCTAAGGTACAGTGCAGGTGTCCCTACTCTTGGAATATATTTCATGGTGTTTTGGATAGCACTGTGTGGTAGCTGCTGGTAAATAAGGAGAAGGAGCCTCAAAGAAGACTTCCGTTCAAAGGATGCAGAGTTAAGAAACATTATTGCACTTATTCTCTTTCTAAAGAGAAATGAAAGTGCACGTTAAAAAGCTAAAATTTTGTTAGAATTTTGGCAGAAAATATGCACAGCACATGCTTCACAGAAGTCCTGACTCTGCTTCTGCCTTGCTGAATGTCTGGAAATAATCCAAAGTGATACAGGTCCTGCAGGATTATTGATCTGCACAGGGTCAGTCTGTTCAGATTCTCATGATTTCTCTGGCTGTGTACATTGGTTATAACTCCTGACATGAGTAACGTTGTGCTGCTGGTAAAATGCTGCCTTAAAACTGAGCTGTAAACCACAGCTCTTAAAAGAGAGAGGCAGACCAGTGACTACACAAACGTATGCCCTTCATAAAAATAAAAGGAAAACCACTGGATAATCACTAGACCTGTGTCTTCTCTTTCTCTTCCAAAGCCAGCTGACAATGCTGACTCCTGTTGCACTTCCTCTAATTGTAGTTTTGTATTTGCTTTATAACTTTAAACGATTTTGACATTCATAATTTCTCCATCTGCATTTCAAAAAATAATGTTAAGAGAGCTTAAAACTCTTAAAATTTGCTTGTTCCATTTTTATCTAGACACTGTGAAATTAGTCTCTGAACAAGTGTCCTGATCATTTCATGCTCCTCTTCCAGGCTGCCCAAGTTGTACAGAAAGGCTTCCCAGGTTTTTGTCTAAAGATAACAGTGAACCATTAGTTCTCAGACTGAGATGCAAATAGAACATTGCTCTTTTCAATCTTACAAAAAGAAAAACTTGAAAGCGAGAGCATGTTGTCTTTCTTTCTTAGCTTTATTTGTACAATTGGTCATGACACGGTAGTCTTTGTTGAGACATAAAGAAAACCAGAAAGAAAAAATAGAAGAAAAAGCAAATTTTATGTACTAAAATTAGTAAACAGCAATGAAAAATACTTTTTTTTTTTTTTTAAGAGGCTGAATTCAGCATGACTGTTCTCTTTTCTTCCACTTTCTTTTGCTCAATTATGGTGTTTATCTAAACACCCTTATAACCTGACCAGCTCAAAAATTACTGTATTTATCCTGAAGGTGCTCCTGTAAAGAAGATAAGTGCTATTCCCATTTCACAGGAGGAAAACTTGGACACAGAGACACTGAACAACAACTTGGTTGCCAGAGGCCTCTCACAGAAGATCTGTAGTGGAGCAGGAAGAGGAAACCTGGCTTCTCAAGTGAGAGTTTCTTGGTGCCTTGCCCAGCAGCCCCTCCTGCTGCCCACTGTGGGCTGGAAGGAAGCACTGTAGTGTGGGTTTTATGTGACCTGACCCCACTCCTGTTTTTATCATGGTGGTATTACTCTGGCAATTAGTTACATGGAGTTAAAAGGTAGAATGACTGTTTGTGGAGGCTTATGAGTCAAAGGCAGGTCTAACGTGCCAAATTGGCATTCCTATATCAAACATCATAGTGTGGGTGTTCTAACAAGTTTTGGTTATCCAATTGTAAATAGACTACATGGAGTCCTGTTTGAGGTGTTGATCTACCTTCTGCATCTTAAGAGAGGATAAAGGTGCTCAGGAATTGGTAGGTTTCAGATGCTCCCTGCTACACAACATGTTTGAGCCCTAAATCCCTGGTGCTAGCAGAATACTACCTGCCTTGAGCCTGCCAGGACACAGCACCTTTCAGTTCAGAAACCTGAGCTAAGTATTGTCAACTAACCTGTCAGTCTACCTTTCAGGGGAACACAATGATCAAACTAGATTATGCCTAGGTGTGGTTTTAACATCTTTCTTGCCATGGGATAATTGCAAATGTTGGTAAAGATTCTGGAGATTGTGAACAATATATTCATAAACTTATATCCAGAGTTACTGTGCCTGGCTACAGAGAGGCTCTTAAGCAAGCACTGAACCCTATGGATCCATGCAGGGTTTGATTACAGTTGCAGCATTATTAGCAATCTTAAAAGAATGACTGCAGATTTCAATCTCATCCAAACACCTTTTCCTAGTTGTCTCAGCAAGGTGTGGTCTCTGTCATTGGACCAGTGCTGTGACACAAGAAACAGCAGATCAGAACAAACCTGAGAAAAGCATCATTGAGTAGTTTGGGTTTGGAAGGGACCTTGAAGGTTCTGCACTCCTCCTGCTGCAGAGCTGGGACCTCCCACAGTTGTATTGCCCTGTACAAAGGTGCTGGGATTTCCCAGGGATCTGATTGCCTGCTTGAGCAGTTCTGCTTGCAGTGCCAACCAATGACTGGCTTTTAATATCACTTTGTTACAGGTGGTTTGGGTTCAATAAGCTTTACCAAACAAACTAATGAGGCAAAAAGTGTTTTATTTCCAGAAGTGTGGAAGATTTGCTGACTCATGTTTTGTCCCACACAAGGATCACAGCCATTTTTCTTCACAATTATTTTTCAAGTGGAAAACATACTTTAGCATAACTTAATAATGTAATTAATGATATCATAGGTCTTACTCCTCACAAACTGCATAGCCAGGAAGTATTTCCAGACTCCTGGGTCCAGGTGAACACCCCAGCTAGGTTGCATCTGTATGTAAGACCTAAAAGAGCATCTTCCCTTTTCCCTGTCTCTTTCCCATTTTTGGAAAGCAAAAAGAGAGCTGCAGCATGATCTGCACAGGCTGGACAACTCAAAAAACTATGTGGTGTATTGGAATAAGATTCACTCTTCAGTAGCACTCATGGGCATAGATGGTCTTGAGGTGGTTCCACCAAGATAAAATAAAAGTTTCGGAAATAGGGTTGGAGGTTTACCAGATAGAAAAGGAGCATAAGACCTCAGTACTTGGCTACAATTGCTTCCTGTATAAAGTCTGGCATTGAATCCAGCACTTAGCTCCTTAATATACCTGTTTTTCAAACTGTAAATACCTTGGCCTGGGATCTAAAGCTCTGGGGAACTTGTAGGGCCAGCTTAGAGCTTTGGGCTGTTGGAATAAGAGGCAAGGTGAATCATGACCAGATACTTTAACCCAAAATTCAGGTGCAGAGGAGAAAGAGAATTGTTTGCAGGTCCCTTTTCCAACTTGTAACCAGCTCTAAGAGTTGAGAGAAGGGCAGGAATAGTTTTCCTTTACCTCCATTCCTTGGCTGCAATCACCACGGGCCCAGAATGAGCTGCCAGATAGAAAGGATGAGGACTTGTATAGAATAATCTGAGTTCTAAGATACACCTGACCTACCTGCAGCAGTGACAGCTGTTCTGGGGCCAAGTCCAAGATCCATCCCCTGACCTAAAATGAAAATTAAATATGTCCTATAATGAAATTTTCAAACAACGAGTCTTCATATTAGCTGGAGAAAATGTTCTTAGAAAAAGACAGTTACCTCAGAGAGAAATTTAATGGTGAAAAAGAAGCCAAATTGTTCTTTTTATATAAATGCAACTTCTTTTGAGGTCTAGTCGCCAGTGAGGAATTTCACTAATGGAAGTATGAGCAGAATTTCCCCTCAGCACTAAGCAGAGCTGACCTTTGAAATAAATGGAATTACAAATTCCTTGGCCTTGTGTCATTTGCTATTTCTCTTAAGAATCCTGCTGCTAGGGTGAGTTGCTAGGGTGAGGGATATGTTGCTGCTGCTCTTAAGGGACAAATAGCCTATGTGACCATGGCAGACTTAGAAAGTGTGAAGACACCAAGATAAAAATCCAGCACTTGTAGAATCTCATTATTTTGGAGGACCTGACTTATAGCTTGTGAATGCTTTGGGGTCGGCAATGTTGGGCAGGGTCTATGAGGTACGATGTCACATAAAGCTCGTAAGATGAAAAACTTCTGCCTTAGCACCAAGTTACAGGGATCTGTCAGAGATCTGAGTATGTCTGCTGGCTGAAAGGATAGCAGGGGAAGAGATTTATTCCGAGTTTACTTCCGTCCAGTATACTGTAGCTTTTTTTGTTAGGAGGAGACCCCCGAAGAGAAGAGGAGAGAGCAGCTGCCGGCAGCCCCTGAGTGACGGGTGCCCAGGGCGGTGGGTACCGTACCGGCAGATGGAGCCGCAGCGCCGGGAGCCGCTCCCGCGGCAGGCGCAGCCCTGCCAGGAGCACTGCCGGGCGCCTACCGCCCCTCATCCTGAATAAACAAAGCTTCCAGGACTGCAATTAGGGCTACTCACTGTAACTTAGGTGATTCAGCTGAAAGAACCAGGCTTGCTTTTTCATCTTTTTATTATAAGAAGACAGCAACAACTTAGCTCTGCACATGACTTCATACTTCTGTCATTATGGTTGTATTACAAATTTCATATTTATCAAGAACAATTCCAGGACACAAATACAATGCCAAGGCCCTTTTTGTGAAGCTAAGAAGTAGCTAGACACAGTATCCTTCACTCTTCTCCTTGCAGGACACAATTGGCTTTATTGACTTCTATAAATCATTTGTGGTTGAAATCCATGTAGCTCCACTAGATTAGAGAAATAGAAACTAGCCCCCAAACCTTAAGGAGGTTTTGGAGCATTTTCTTTTTCCTCGGGAGTTACAAAATTTAAACAGGTCAACTAATATAAAATGACAACTGAACCACCTCATACCATGGAGTCGCTGTCATTGCATAGTTTGGGGGTGATACTAAGTTCTTTTAGACAGTCAAGTTCTGGGCAGGCCACAAAGACATAACCAAACTGAGTTGGCTCAAAGGTGGCCGATGAACTTTAATATAGATAAATCCAGGGCAATGCATCTAGGAAAAAATTATCCACATTAGACCTGGACCTGGGAGTTATAACTTGGGAAAGAGACCTCTGAGCCATTACTGATTGTTCTCTGAAGTCATCAGCTCAGTATGCAATGGCAACCAAAATCCAATAAAATGTTGGAACTCGTAAGAAAGTTATTAGGAACAGGACAGAGGGTGTAATGTTACTGCTACATAAAAAACAAACAAACAAAACTCCAAAAAGCCCTGTGGTGCATTCTTGTAAAGGGCAGCAAAAATGGTTGAGGTCTTGAAGCTGCTGCCTTACGAAAACTGAAAATACTGGGACTCCACTCGGGAGTGAAGGAGACAGTGGAGTGAGGTAATGATGGTTTACCAAATGATGAAAATGCTGGTTAAATCAAACATATAACTGTTATCTACAAGGACTTTGCATGGGATCTAGGGGACACTTGAGGCAACTACCAAAAGATAGGTTTAAAAGAGATAAAAGAAAGTATTTGCTGATACAGTGAACCTCTGGAGCTTGCCAACACAGGAGCTTGTGGAGGCAGACAGTATTAGCATGTTCAAAAAGGGATTAGACAAATTAATGTGTCTTTATGCTAAAAAGGTAAGGCAGGAGCATACCCTCTAGTATCCCTAATCCAACAGTTGTGAATGCTGCATATTAGGGGGAAAGGACTGCACATAACAACTAGCTTCACATGGTCTTGCTAAACAGCAGCTCTTCTTGCCACCACTGGAAACAGAGCAGTGGGTGAGGCAGCTCATTCTGTGACCAACAGGCTGTCTTTTATATGCAGCTTGGGACTTCTTCCCCTTGGCAAAGCTCCCCCGTGGGATACAGCCTCACCTGCACACTCAGTCCTTGCTCCATCACCAAAATGCTGAGTTCATCCTCAGGCTGAGGCCTGAGGCCAGCTGATAATTTAAAATCAAGCCACCTAAATTAAGATTTTTAAGAAAAGGTGCAATTTGTATATCCTAGCATAAACAGAGCTGCTTGATTTGCTACAAATGAGTAACAGTGTTGGCTCCTGGTCCTTCACAAGGCAATGGGAGAGCAAGAGGTAAAATCAGGTCGTGCTCTTATACACAGTTTTGGGAGCAGTAAATAGGTACAACACAAGATGCCCAAGTCAGCTGAGGAAGTTCTACCTTACCCTTCAGTACTGCTCCCTGGACTCTCTCCAAAAACATTTTTCAGCAGTGACAAGCTGAAAGCTAATTGTCAAAACTAATTATATGTACAAAGTAATTGAAAAAAGATTAATGAAATTTCCATGTATCTTCTAGATACTTCCTGGGCTGTTTTTTTCTCCCCAGTTCATTACCTTTTCTTCTACGATTCTGCAAGGGCTGGGCTGCCTGTACACACATGCTCATGCATGCAAATGCACACACGCGCACACACAGACACCAGCACACGCTCACGCTTCCTCATCCCACTTGGTTCGGCCATTCCCTCTATCATTTTTTTTCTTTTAATACAGTTTTCTCTTTGTAGTGTTTTCAGGCCCTGTATGCCTTGCTGGTGTTTCACCCCCACCCCTTCTCACAGTCCCTGTCATGTTTTAATCTTCCCTGTTGTCAGGCCTAACTGACTCACGACTTTTGTTAGACACAAGATGGGGTTGTCATCCTCCAAGTGACTTGAGCGGGGCTGTGGGAGTCCAGGTAACCAAGGAGTTACACTTGGCTGCTGGACATGTCAATAGTTCTGTGTGTTGAGTGAGGGGCCTCAGAGGTGGTCAGGTACCTGCCTTTCCCTTGTGAAACATGCAGCTGCTTGGTAATATGGATACAGGATTATTTTTTCACTATAGGCAAATAGTGAAATCCCAGTTACTCTTTTTGCAAGGATTGAATTGCTTTTGATGAAACCTTTCCCAGACAGTTCAGCAGAAAATAAGCAACTAGCATGGAGAATTGATTTAAAATCTGTAAAATCATAAGCAATTGAAAAAGCATTTCAAAGGAAAGTGTTACATTTCTTTAATGATAGGCAGTGCTTCCTACTCTGGCCATAGCATCTTTAAAGCTGTCACAGCAACAAGTCCCCTTGACACTGAAGCAACACTGCCTTTTTTTGACAAAATCCCAGTTGTATGATCATGACTGGAAAATGCTTGTATTGTTATGGCCAAATTTTCTCAATTGCAATCTAAATGCCATTTTTCTGAAGTGAATGAGACAGAGGTTTGCTTTTCAGACTGAGAGAAGTATTTGCCACTTTTAAAGTCCCCCTTTTCACTGAGCATATGTACCACTTTCCTGGAGGTCTGAAGCTGAGGACCTCTTCTACTGCTGTGGGGCAGTTGTCTTGGCTTTTTCAGCTGTGCCAGCTCACATCAGCTGAGCATCCAACCTGGTCTTTAATAAGGTTCTTTTTCAACCCTTGTGCTTTGTTTCTCTTTACCTAGCAATCACCAGGATGGAGAGGGACAGCTGACAATAAGACTAATGGCTCTCTGAGAGAGATTTGAGCATATAGGGGCAGGTGGAGGGCACAAACATGCAGCACCAGTGTTTCAGAGGAACACAATAACACACTTCCCTCAAATATTCTTTATTCAAATATGCATTAAAGGGTAGCAAGTAACCACAGGATGCTGTATAACTTTGGGTTATAACTCTCAGCAAAGAGGCTGCACAGCTTCCTGGATTGTCTTTAACAGGAGGCGAGGCAGACCTGGAAAGCTTTCCATTTTCCAGCCTGCTGGCTTTAGCAATAATGTCATGTAAGTCCAAAGGGAGACAAGTGACCTTCTAGCTCATGCTATTATGCTGGCAACACACATAAACAAATCCTGTAGCTAGAGGGGGAAGAATTTCACCAAAAACAAGGCCTAAGGAGAAGTCCTTTCCTTTGCACCTTTTCATATAACCCTCCTGTGATGAAAGCTCTCCTAAGTGTCTGGTGTTTTCATCCTCCATTCTCCAAAAGGGTTTAAACTCACCTTTTTCACTGTCAAAAGAGATCCTTAAACACCACACTCTCATCAAGGCTGGAATAGCTCACGAACATACACACACGTGCTGAATTTGTATCACAGTGAATAAAGGAGTGTTGTGTTCACATGGTGACAGCCATCAGTAAATCCAGGTGATAATCATTTTCCCATCATATCCTTGTCATCCACTACCAAATTGCTATAGAATATCTCTGACAGGCTACAGGTTACAATTCTTATACCTGTAGAAGATGGTCAAATCCTTGGACTGTTTTGTCATTACTAGTACCCATAGCCACTATCAGCCTGGATGGATTTTGCAGTCTTCTGACAGCACACAGTGTGCTGACATCTGCCCCCAAATGTAGTGTCAGGTGAGCCTGCTTACAACAGGCTTAAAACAGCAATTTTGGATATCCCCACCCTGGTTGCTGTTGCCAGCCCAAGGAAGCTACTGCATGTCCCATCCTGGGCTGCTGGCCCCATGGAGGGTACCTGTCCCGAAGGGAGCTGGCAGCTCTCTCTCTCTCCACAGATGTGGGCAGGGTGTACTGCGCAGCACATCCAGCAGAAAGGGGAAAAAAGGATTTAAAATATTTCCTCTCTTTAACATTTGAAAAATCTAGACCATTCCAGTGTACTCATGTGTCCCTCGTGGCTCGCTCTACAGCTCAGTCCAGCACTCCCCTTTGATGTTCTGCCCACAGTATAATAAACTTCACCAAAGAATAGAAAAACAGCTCATCTCTGTGAAAGCCACAAGCAAATGAACTGGAAATGTGAACTGAAGCTGCACCATGGTTTTTTGTAGGAGCAGATTCTTTTATATTAAGTGGCCTAAAAAGGATACGGTAAAATTCAGCCAAACAGAATGATGATCAACATTGCTAGAATTTGCCTGGGTAGAAAATGTTGTGTTTATAGCAGTTTTGGTAAATTACTAAATTTTGGTAAGTGCAGAAAAGGGAGAAGGACTTTCTTCAGAGCTAAGTGTCTTAGTTTTTTTCTGCTCTTCAGACTTCTGGTTTCATCTTGTTCACTATCAAAGAAAGCAAGCAAAAATATGAAAAATGTGACTTCTGGGAAATAATCAGTTGTGGGAAGAGCAGAACTCAGGTCTGAGAATTGTAATTGGAAAATAATAATTTCTCTAAGATCAAATCCCTAGCGCTCCATAAGTTTAAAAGGGAAATATTCTGCCTAATCTATCCTGAACAGTGGGAGATTTTTTTCCTCTCACTGTATTCATTTCTGTTTGTGTCATTCCTGGAAAGGGACCTCTTTTTAGATATCTTCTAATTTTGTGGTAGGGATTGTGGATTTTGGTGATATGCCAAAGTCTAAAGATTTTCAACACCGAAAGTTTCTAAGAAAGAAATTATGTCCGATAGACTCTCTTACCTCATATGACACTTGGCCTGAGATTTACTGCTGCTTTTTTCTAGGATGCTGGAAGAAAGCTGTGCTGCCACTTGGTGAGCAGACTATAGTTCAGCTTTCAAGCAGTCCTTCACAGCTTTTATCCACAGAGAAACAGAAAACTTTGACAAGAAAAGGTGGTGAATCAGCTGTAGCAACATGCTACACAAACTAATTTTTTAAACCATGTATAGGATGTGAAAGGCTAAAAATCCCATTGTCTTTTTAAGTCATGAAGGGCCGACTCCACAGAGGTCAAAATTATGACCACTGTTGCTATACATAAATATGGGTGGTCAGTGCCTAAACTGGAGTCTCTTAACTGGGTTCAGAATGAGAAGACAGGTAAGGTGTCCCAGTGCATGGCCAGGAGACACTGTGGTGCCCACAGTTAATTTTCCCTTCATTTTAAAGGTACCATGTAACAAAATACACTGGAAAGGGGTGCAAGAGATGAGGAAGCACCCATCAAATGTCTAAAAGGCATTGCCTGCTACCTGTGCTTCCCTTTCTATTCCTAATTTGAACAGTGCTGTGCAGTATTTCAGTTTAAGCTCAAGGGGAGTTCCCGCAGCAGCGGGTGCTGCAATCACCACAGCGCTTCACCCCCATGACCCCGTGCTTGCAGGCAAGGACTGTGCATAGATTGCTCCGTCCAGGGCACTGGTCCCCTCACCCACACCCAGCAGTGATGCTGAGGTGCAGCTTAGTAGGAAGTACCCTATTTTGCTCTTCCTTTTGGCATCTGGTCTAGCTTTTGAATTTCATGTGGTTTTGTGCTACGCTGGAAGACCTGGAGCGGAGACCAGTGCTAAATGAGGCAAATTATTCCCTCAAGCTGCTGCAGAACTCACCGTCAGAGAATTACATCACCATGTGGGACAATCTGTGGGATGTGTCTGTAGACAGCCATTATTGGGAACAATTCTTCCAAGGCAAACAAGACCACAACTCGGAAGCTGCCTGCAGTGAGTTGTAAGACTTGCTGTGAGAAGTCCTACACTATTAAGCAAGGCACAAGCTATTTATTCACCTTATTGCATGAGTAAAGACATGCTGTTCTATACACTGAGCTCACACCTGCCTTTTGCTCTGCAGAAGGACTCTATTTGTTGTCTCACTAGGAGTCAGACCATGAAATCCCAAAGAACTGTCTTGGAGGATGTCTTCATGTTCCCTGACAGCTGCAGGACCTCATGGGGATGAGAAGAAGCTGTCTCCATAGAATGCTGTGCTCTACCCCCTGAAACCTCATTGCTCTTTTGCAGACCCCAGCACCAATCCTTTTGTGATTTTTATTTGAGCAAAATTCCCATTGTACAGTCAGCCTTTAGACATTTCAGGGGAAAATTTTCATTATTAGGGACAGAAATTAGGCAGGGAAATCATTAATACATTCTGGCTTTCCCAAAGCATCTCCTCATCTAGCTTAATCAGAAGCCATGAGAAGGAAAGAGGATTAGAAAAATATATTTCTACACAGAGTTTCTTATGATTTTTCTGCTCTAAGGCTCAGCATTTATATGCAAGTTTTAGCTGGGGTAGAGTTAATTTTCCTCACAGTGGCTGCTATGGGGCTGTGGTTTGGATTTGTGCTGAACACTGGCTTGATAATGCAGAGATGTTTTTGTTATTGCTGAGCAGTGCTTATAGAGAGCCAAGGCATTTTGTGCTCCTCACCCCACCAGAGAGGAGGCTGGCGGTGCACAAGCACAGCTGGGAGGGGACAAAGCCGGGACAGCTGATCCCAACTGACCCAAGGGATATTCCATACTTCATGGCATTATGCTAAGCATATAAATCTGAGGGAAGAAGAAGGAAAGGGGGATATTCAGAGTGATGGCATTTGTCTTCTCAAGTTACTGTTAGGTGTGAGGACCTGCTTCCTTGGGGATGGCTGAACACCTGCCTGCCCATGGGAAGGGGTGAATGAATTCCTTCTTTTGCTTTGCTTGTACATGGTTTTTGCTCTCCCTATTATATTATATTTATGTCAACCCACGAGTTTTCTGGCTTTTACTCTTCCGGTACGCCCCCAATCCTGCTGGTGGGGGAGTGAGTGAGCGCCTGCCTGGGGCGTGGCTGCTGCCTGGGGTTAAACCACAGCATTTTATGTGATGCACACCCATGCAAAATCACATTGGTGTGGAATACCAAAAAGATATTTTTGATTATGAATTTGACTCTGGGTTCCTCCAAGGCACTGAGCGTCCCAGAATGAAAACCAGAACTGGGATGCCAATGGAAAAGGCTCCAGCAGTGGCGTCTCAGGAAGGCTGCAGGCACGCCTTTGTGAGGAGTCTTCCGATGAAGTGCCAAGTACAAGTTGGCTTGGCCAGCAGGTATGAAGTTTCACCACAGAAATGTATACAGGCATAAACTGCAAGCCTCTGGCAAGTAATTTCTGTACAATTTCCTTGCCAACTGCTCATGCTGGGGCTTACACCAACAGATCTGCACACAAGTCAGAACAAAACCAACTCCCAGTTCCAGGGTTATTCCATCCCCATTTGGCTTTTGCTGAAATCCTTAATTCAGCTGACAAGACTTAAGACTTACAGAAGCCATATGCTCACACGCCTGACCAGTTTTACACAAAATGAGCCCATTCCACAGAGCAGCAGTGACTCTCCCAATGGATCATCACAGCACATGTGGGTGTCCCCTTGCTGGCTGAGTCTGACCTGGACCTGGAACAGGGCCAGGATTTGCTATTTGCTCAAGAGCAATATTCCAGAGGGACGGTGAGAAAGGTGCCAGATGTGTTACACCTGGATAGTGTGGCAGAGAAGCCACACCAAGTGGCTTCCAAGACAAGTGACAGCAGGACACAGTATCCAACAACCTCAGATTAAGTCCTTGGCACTTGCTAATGCCTTTAGAGGATACTGTGAAGAAAATCATCCAGGAAAATAGGTCTATGACAAGAGGCTATAATATACAGTTTATTTTCCAGTAAGGTTTTATCCTATTCATGTTCCTAACAAGCTTACACTTTTTTTTTTTAATCTGAGTGTCTGTCTGTCTGAATATTTGAACCCATCAAGGGTCATTTTCCTTAGAATGAGAAACAGTCAATAAGGTTCAAGTATGCACTCAGAAAAAAAAGCTGAATTTATTTAAAATAGTTTGGGTTTTTTTATATAAAATCTTCTTTTCACTAAACTCAGAACTGAAATAAAGAACAGCCAACTACCCCCCATCAAAAGCTGCCCTCCAGCAATCTCTGGGCTCAAAAGCCTGCACCTCTTCCTCCTCTTCTTCCCTTTACCTTTAGTGTCCCAGTGACTGGCTGCCTGTCTCCAACACACCAGTTGCATTTCTAGTGCCTCAGAAATGCAACACCATCACAGTAAGTTCCTCTCTGCAGAGTCCAGGGACTGTTGGATGCACCTTTGCGTGTAGATGGTAATGGAAATCGCCCACCACTAACTGCTACCTTAGAGTGCGTTGCAACTCCCATTAATTTCAACTTTGTAACCCTCCTTTGAGTATTTTTGAAGGGGTCTTTCTCTTATTTTTTCCAAATCTATACCATTGAGGGGTTTTCCTCCCTTTTTTTTTGGTCAAGTTCAGATTGTATCACTGATGATAACATTTCTTTCTCCTGATTTTTGGTCAGACTTTTTTTTCAGGTATAAGCATTTAATCCCTTGCAGTAACTACAAAGTACTCAGAGGCTTTGTGTTAGATGTCCAGTGAAGAAGTAAAATTTACCAAAGAAAATCACTGAGTGACATTTTCTATGTTGCTGACATCCAGTGAGTTAGGACAACAGAAACGTTTAATCTATTTCTTTAATCATGTAGAGCCTGATCCAGTTCTCCCCAGGGAATACAGTAATCTTTCCACTGGCTTTCATAGGCCTGGAGCACATACACAGTGTATGTACTGTATCTCCACCACATCAATAACTCATGGAATGTTTAAAGAGGATATGGTACATTTTATATGTGTATATATACATATACATACATATACACCCCCACATGCACACACACACATATAAAAGGAGCATGATTTTATTGACATGGCTAGGCATAAAAGCAATCATTAGGAAGTTTTACCTTGTACCTTGTGCCTACTCTAATACTGAAGTCTACAGCAAAATCCAAATCTGGAGGAACGACAGGAAGCTATTATTAGTTTTTCTATGAAAATGGTATTTTTATTAAAAGCAGAAGGTGAGCTGAAGGCACCAATCCTCTTTAAAATAACTTGAGGTTTAGCATCCATAATGGAAATATATAGAGTGGGGCTGGAATATGTCTAACACCTCTCCCATCTTTTCTGACTGTCCATAAATAAGTAGTTTAAGGCCAATGAATATACTAAAAGAATGCTCTTAATATTTTGCTCTCAAATAGTTTCCATTTCACAGGAAGTTCAAATTTCCTTCACTAAATGGTTTATACTTTTCCAAGCACACCTGCATTCTAGTAAAATTTATTACATATGCATTAAGGCTTCGTTTATTTATTGGGGAGGAACAGGAACACCACAGAAAAATCAAGACTATGATATTTTTAAGGCTACATTTCTTTGAAATAGTTAGCAACTCCTCTTCCCCTGCCATTTTGAGTGGAGTGTGTGCATCACTGTTTTCAGTTTCTTGTGGAGATAATGCTAATTCCTAAACAACAGCCTGACACAGGTTTAGACTACCTGAAATGCAAGTCTAAGATCAGAAGCGATGACAAACCTTTGCAACCACAGAGTTTCCTACTGCTTTCCATGGAGCTCTGGAAGGGGTAGCAAGTCCCTGTGCAAGGATCAGACCCTTGGACTGGAGCCTCTCAACTGCTGCAGGCAGGGGGACTTTACCAGCTGGTGTCCTGAATAGTGGAAGCTTGGCACATTTTTCTGCCCTTCGATAGTCAAAACCTGGAGTCTCAAAAATTGAAAAATATGGTGGGAAAAACAGGACGTGTCAACTGCTTCTAATGAATCTGGTTTACTACATGTAAAGAAAAACATGTTTTTGATAAAACCACACAGTTATTTTTCTGAGAACAAATTTTCTCAAAAAATTAAACACCTCCTACTTTACAAGGAGTACAAACCTCTGTTCATTGCACATACAGTATATTCTGCTAAAATATTGAAGGAGGTAAAACTCTAAGCATTCCTGCAGTAGTTAACTCTAAAAAATTAAAGCACTGGAATCTACCATGTTCATTGTATTGAAATTTCTCCAGTATCTATAAAGAGTCCTTTATTACTAATTTATGTCAAGCACTTGCTGGTGTTGTGATACCAGCTCTAGGAAAATCTTCCACTTGCTCTTACCATTTTCTTTCTTTCTAGTCTAGAGGAAGGTTTGCTAACAGTCCTTTCTTGCCTACTTTTATATCCATTCTCTACGTATCACAAATATTTAACACTTTATCCTGGATCCCAGTTAAGCACTCAGTACACAAACTCCAAACTGTAAGCCAGGTGCTTGATGAGGCTGGAAGAGAAAATAAGTTGTGGTGGAGCCATTGCCAGCTGTCCCTGGGGTCCTGCCCTAGAGGAAGGATCTGCTGAATGGTCAGAGCTGGCTAAAAGCCATGGGGAGAGATGCCTACAAAAAAGTGCTTACATTCAGGTATTGCACAGATTCCCTGCCATAGACTTGTGGAGGAGCCAGGAAAATGGAAGTAGTGACTAGAAGGGCTTTAAAAATGCCACAGGTGTAATACTCATTTTATATCTATATCTATAGCTGTATAAAACCTCAAGTCTGCAGAAGCCTAGTGCCAACATCTTAAACAAGCAAATTTCCAATAACAACCGTCTGCTTTTACCCAGGGTGTTTGGGAGACTGGAGAGTCTATTCAGCCTTCCACATCACCTGAAAGCTCTCTCACTTCTGATCCCAAACTGGGACGTGATCTTACCTGCACAAAGCACATCACTTCACGTTTTCTTCCTGGAAAACAGACCACAGATATGGGTAAAGCAAGCCATGCTTTGCTTGCCCCCCCTAAACCTGGGGAAAATGAGATTTTGGGGCAAAAGGAGGAGTGTTTTGGCATCCACTTCTGTGAATTTTCTTTAAAATTCCTCCCATTTCCTGTGACCTGGTCTAGGCCAAGAATAAGAAAGAAATAAATGTGCTCCTTGGGAGCATTTCAGTAATACCTAGCGATAAGTTGTCTCTGGCAGAGATTATTTCAGCAGGATCCAGAGAGGATTTAAAATCCAAACAGAAACAGGAAAGCAGCCCAGCACTCCATTTGAATTGGTGATAGAATTAAATCAAGTGACACAGCAGCACATGAGAACTCTCACCAGATGGCATTTTAACATACGATTATTTAATGACTGCTCCTTTTGAGAGTCTGCAGGGACATAAAGGAGCATAAATTACACAGACACTTGCCTGCACTGTGTCTCCAAATTCTAGTAGTACACAATGAATGAGAGAGCAGGGGAGGTACAACCAATCCTCTCAGTCCTCCCAGCTCCTGGTTTGATGATAAAAGATCTGTGAGAGTAGGTATGGTCTCGATCCTGTTATCAGGGTTTGGGCCATGAAGGAAGGTGAGCACAACAGCTCAATAAGCTTGCTATGTACCCGTAAGAGCTTGAGGAAATGGCTCCTGATGTGGGATCCTTGGGGAAAGTGAAATTATGGGCTGTCTCATAGCCTGCCTTAAGATAGAACCTGGCTTTGCAGAGTTTTCTGTATTCATCTTTGCAGAATCTGCCTCCTATGTTTGTGTCTGGCCTGTGAACACACTAGGTAATGTGTTTTGCAATTCCATCCTGTGTGCAGTGAAAAGCAGACATAGGTGTGGTTGTGCATGGGGATTTCTGCAGGTACAGCTGAAGTCATGCTCTCCCCCCTGACATGACCTCAGCACTGGGAGAACTCCTCCCAGCTGCAGCTCATCTAATTGGAGGCATGAAAAACTGAGTCTGCAATTAAGAAAGCACTGAAAGCACAGGTCTCTAGACTGGATGCTTATCAGCTATATGTCAGACTCCCTCTACCAGCAGAATCATGTTGTGAATCTATTTGTAGAACTTGATTTATGAAGACTAATAAGACAGACAAATTATGTCAACTTATGGCAAAACCCATGTATTTTTCTTTCAGTTCAGATTCCAAAATGCTATTTTCTTTCTCATAGGGCTATTTTTAATGGCAGAGCCTATGTGTACCCTACCCAACCCTGTAAGGAATGCCAGGACAGCTAAAAAGCACTGCACTACAGAAGTCAAGCAAAAAAGTATACAGTGCTCACCGATATTTATCAGCCATTTCTAAACCTGGGCAGAGCCAGGGGGTTACAATGGTTTCTCTTCTTTCTTAGCACTTTGGGCAGAAATCCTTGTTTTCTATTCAATCTGTGTCTTCATATCTGATGTGGTAACATAACTCAATGTCAGCTGAAAGATCCTGGTGTCATGATCTAGTAAACCAAATTCTGTTAAAACTCTACAAATATCAGGCACCATGTATCTTGCCAGTCTACATTCTCACTGTTTCTTCTACCATTTCCTTAGATATGAAGCATTTAAGGTTGTGAGTAGCCACAGACCCATTGGTTACATCTATTCTGTTGTGCAAATGAAGTCTTAAGGCTAGGCTTTAGGCCAAACTCAACACCCATCCACATTAATTGCCTTCAGGAGTATTTCAGAGTTCTTTCTGAGATAATTCATTGGATTTGTTAGAGTGGAGAGTCCCATGCTCTTTGCTCTGCTTTCAGCCTTTGGTGCATCAGCCTTTGGTGCACTCTTCCTCCATGCATTTTCCCCTGCAGTGACACCACATGGCTGAGAGCAGACAGAAGAGTCACCTATGGAAGAGAATAAGTGGGGAAATCTTTCTCAGGAAAACTCCCTGACCCCCAGTGTTAAATTATATAGATTGCTGAAGCCTCTATTCAGGTTTTCTATGTCTCATTAATCCAGACTAAATCAAAAGCAGTGTAAATAGATAAAAATGTAAATGTGTATCTATACATACACATAACTATGTCAGCATTTGTAGCTCCTGGAAACACAGGCTTGTTTCAAGACAGGATAGCTTAGGTGTAATGTTAACACAGGCACGAGAGGAACTATTCCAAAATAACCTTCATCTGACTTTTTGGACCTAGGGAGACGTTAACAGAAAATTCATTTATAGGAGACATTGGGAAGGGGAGGAACTCTAAGCTCTGCAATGTCTGCTAGTTCAAAATCCCAGAACACACTCCAAAAGTAAAGAAACAAGACTGGTGATGGCACCTGTGCATTTATTATTTTATTTGAATATGTACATTTCTTTTGCTTTGCAAAGTAGTAATTTTGCTAAAATTACTTTGCAAAGTAGTAATTTTGCTCAATTCATTTGTTTCTGCTATCACATTCCTCTACAAAGTTACACATTGCTTCTGCAAATGGGTCACTCTTGGGATCTCCATCCTCAGAAGGAAGAAAGAGTTCTGCATTACACCAGCAATCACAAAGTAGAGCCAGTGCCTGGTTGTGCTACTTGGAGAAGTTTAAAATGTAAGGACTGCAACTGTATGCCAAACACAGACTAACAAGTGCCCGGGGCAAAGACGGGAGCATAGCGGGGCTCAGATAGGGCTGTGACTGACTACAAGAAACTTGGACCTGGTTATCCACTGGCAGAATAAGGGTTCAGTAATTGCAAAACCACTGGTTTAAAAAGATTATTTAGTTACTGGTTGCACATGGCTTTTTCAGTGACAAGGCTTGAAAGCTAAGAGAATTATGGAGAAAACGAGATGGTTTTTAAGCTATGGTCCAGTGTTTTTGTATTTTGGTGAGTAGCATTTTCTTCCCAAAACCTGGAATTAATTTCTACATAAATATACATTCCTAATGTCAGAGTCTTAGAAATACTACAGTGAAATCTGCTTGCCTGGAGACTTAAAACTCTCTATTTGAAAAGCTGGACTTTACAGGCCAAATCTTGAAAATTTTTTGTGATCATATTAATCATCATGTGTATCACACTGCAAACTTGAGCATGAACCTGTCTCTGAAAGACTGAGTGAATTCCTGTAATATTTCTCCATATTGTACTCGTTTTCCATATTCCTGCTTCCCCTTCTGCCTAAAGTATTGGCTAACAAACTGTGTATACAGAAAAATACAGTAGCTAGCTATAAGCCTTCAGGTTTCTAACAGTTTTAACACTTAAACTTCTCTGTATCATTCAAATTTCAATATAAGATTTATTCCAATTCCTTTCTCACTTGGATTTTTGATATCTGATCCTACTGAAGTGACTTTGAAAGATACCACATTGACATTTTTGACTCACTGGCACAGTAGAAGAAAGAGGAATGAAAGACTATTGTCTTGTGTAGGAAGAAGTAAAAATACTAAAGTTTTTTTTAATATATATGTTGCAGAAAATAGCTAGAGGGGGATAGACACAATTCATCAGCACTTGATTTAAATTGCTGTATCTTCATTTTCTATGTGAACCAGTACATGCTTATTCCTGTAGTATGCAGACTGTGTGCTTATCACCAAAAGCTTCAGAAATATGTGGGTGTAGTCAACATCTGTGATTGCTTTCCTGAATGTTCTGGGCTGTCGCAATCTTCTCAAAATAGAGGCAAAGGGAAGCACCTTTCACTGTGCCTTTAAGGCAAGAAATGCACATTTACAATAAATTCAATTTGTGCCTCTCTCATATTTTCCATTTTTAAAATCCTAAATAAATATTTTAATCCTACCAGAGCTTCCTTGAAGAAATAAAGTAGATAGCTTTACCTCCACTGCACAAATGCGAAGACTGAGGCAGAAATATAATACATTACAAAATATACCTCTAATTTAGAAGTCAGAAATCTGTATCACTTAATCCTGAATACTCAGCAGAGTGGTTAAAATGGACCAGTATACTTCAGGAATGCCAAAATGACTCTTCACAGGGATATATCTGCATTTTTCATACACAGAAAATAGAATGGAATAAAAGTACATCAGGGCTTATTACCAACATGTATTCACATTTCTGAACATTAAATATATTATATGCGGCTTCTGAAGTCCATATCAGCGCTGGTTTATACAGTCAGTGCCCATTTCTGATTAAATCATCCCACAGTCCATTTTTATTTATGACTTGACATAGAAATAGTCTTGGATCCATTTGTGAGCTACCTGTGGATCACTATTACAGCTAGCTTGGCCTAGATGATACATTTTCCACCAAAGAACAAAGCCTTAGAATGAGGTTATGCCCAGCCTTGGGCTACTCCTTATATCTCACTTTTTAGAAAATTATTGACATTGATACAGAAGCAAGGGGTGGATTATTTTTCCCTCTGTTCCCCTGTACAATACTGCTCAATATTATTTGAGATGTGGACTTCTAAGAAACAAGGAGTTGGCTGTGAGGGAGAGGTGAGTCTCTTCTGCCCCTTCACTGTGTGCCCAGGCTCTTCTGTGGTTTGTGCATCTCTGGCTGGTACCTCTGACCAGGGCACCACTCTGAACTGGGTATACTGAGTAATTTGTGAATCAGGAGAGTGCTGCCTGTTCCAGTTGCTGTACAGCTAATTTCGAACAGAAGACATGCATAGATGCTCAGCTGCCAGCAGTACAGTTCTTTTAAGTACAGGGAAGGATTTTTGAACTCATAAATTCATAAAGGCCAGCAGGGAGCGTTACAATCTGTCTAACCCAGTCTCCTGTATGGTACAAGTGAAGTTAATCCTTTTTCCCCACTATCTTCATTTGGCCAAGATCCACCATCCCCAGAGGACTCCACAAACATCTAACTGTGAGAGGTGTCCCTGGGCCTCCATGAGTCTTTCTGCTCCACTCAGGGATGAGCTAGAGCTGGGTCTTTGCTTGGGTCTTAGGGCAAACTGGAGATACTGTCCCTGCAGTCCCTGTACCCTGAGTTTGTCCTCAGCCAAATTCAGGAAACCACACCGATTACACACCCATGAACCACACATGGCTAAAATGCTGCTGGCTGGCAACCCCTGGCTAGCACTGGCTTTGAAAGAGGTGGCGCAGGTCTAGCCTCAAATTCTCATCACCTCTCTTGCTGTCTCCTGGCCTCCTTCACCTTCCTTTAACTCTCGTCCATTCCCCTACTGGCTTCACTGCAGAGGCAGAAACTGGACTGTGACAAACAATTGATTGATCATTTACTTCTTGCCACACAAGTATTTTGCCTTAGAAATTGAACTAATATACAGTGTGGGAAGAGGGAGTCATGTCCTACTAAAATTCCTGGGTGAAGTTTGATAAGAGCCAAATATACTGAGACACATCACATTTTTCCCTGGAAAGAGGAAAAAAAAACCCAAAGATTTTGATGTCTGGTGCTACAGAGTAGGATTTTGAAATTCTGTCACCTTCATTTCAAGCAGCTAGATCTACTGTGATTGCAATTTGAAGGTAAACTTCATGGTGAACATCCTTAAATTAATTTGGATATCAGTTTAGACATAAGGTTACACACACCTATTTTTAAGGACAAGGATATTGATCCTGGCAAGGCAATAAATTCCAGTGATATCTCTCTGTAGAATAAAGCCAAGACGATTCAAACATGATTATTTTTTGTCTTCACAACATTTTGCCAAAACTATGATATTGTTGGACAAATAATTCTGATTTATATTCAACAAGAGTAGTAAAAAGATTTTATAGAGGAGACAGCCAGAGTGACATTTTCCCATAAATCACAATGACTTTTACTGCCACAAGATCCCACAGCTCAACTTCAAATACAACTGTGCTGTAAACTGCATGGATGAAGCTGCATTCCTTCTGAATGAGAACCATGTTTCCCTTTCTCAGTGAGTGACTCCACATTCCTATCAGTGTCTAGCAGATAGTAACAATATCCAAACAAAAGCAGGTTTTAGAGCTGGTAGAGTAGTGATGGGAAAACATGTTCAAAATGGTGTCACTCTATTGCATATCATTCTTCTAAAATAAAAGAAAAAGAGATAAGCAAGGTGCATACCAGACAGTAAGTTAGCTTTTTTCTGTCTTGTTTCTCTTTGTTCTCTTCTGGGATAAATCTTCCTGCTGATAGAATATGGAAGAATATAACTAGAACCAGAGCAGTATTTAGCTACTGACCTGGAACATAGTACTCCTGATCTTTTATATAACCCTCAAGGCACTTAATCAGATAAAGGGAACTGGGAAATACCTATATTCACTTCTTAACCTGACAAAGGAAAATCCATCAAGGACTGTTGAAATTAAAATAACACTAACCTCTTATATACTGTTAGGCATGTATTCCCCGAGGAAGGCTGACATTTCTGTTCCACAGTTCTTTCATTTTCTCACTTGAGAACCGTACTCACCAAAGCCAGGTGCATGGAGAAGGGTCAAGGGTGCAGTGTTCTGATCTGACTCTGGATTAGATTTAGGCAAAGGTTCATCTCCTAGGCTCAGGATATGATCTTAACTGTTCCAGTGCCTCACTGAGCTGAGATGAACATGCAGCCAAGACTGAACCGGAAAATTATTTTATTGCAGACTATCACATACCCTTTATTTCCTAACTCTAGACATCACCTCAGCTCAGGTGGCAAGGGTTCCTGCTCCTAGAGTCTGTCTTTCTCAGGACTTGAACTCACTTGTGAGGCCTTATGTTCAACCTGGCCATGACTCTGTTCTGTGCCAGGATGAGGCCAGGGTACACGTCCTTACGTCTACCTCACTTGTAAGATGTGAAACCAAAGTACCAACACTGCCCCTCCACACCAGGAGTCCAGGGCCACATGAAGGGCAGCCTCACTCCAGAGCTGCAGGCAAGCACAGTTTTGTCACTCATCTCCCCCTCTTGTTTCTTTCCTTTGAGCCACAGCTCTGGGGACAGCTGGGTTCATGGATCATTTGCTAAGTGATATGTCAATGAAAATGTGAATATAAAAGACATAAGAAAGCACAGAACAAACATATTTTCTAGTGAGAATATAAAAGCCACTTACATGGCTGGCAGTGCACGGATCATGATTCATCATTTAAATCAAGGGGATGGCAGTCCTGAATCTCCTCTTCGCAGCACACTCTTCATCACAGCCTCTCTCCAGTGCAGTGGCAGATGAAAATGGGAATTGTGTGGGAGTGCAAGCTCAGGATCCTCCGAAAACCTCTGTGTGAATGGAAGAAAGTTCAGATTTAAATCTCTAGTCATAGACAATTTTGGGGTGGGGAGGAAATGCACTTATACCCGTATGCTAATAAAAATACACCAGCTGTAAACTGCTGGCATATGCAGAAACTTGTTCTTCCACAGCTCTTTAAAAGAAAGAGCCACTTTCCTTTCTCATGCCACAATTATCATCACTAAATATAAGCAGGGATAAAAGGCTTTTTATGATTTGCACCTCAGTATGAAATAATATTCCCCCTTCTCTTTTAAAAGAATTTCTTTTCCACTTCTATGACTATAAATGCATCCAAATCAGGAAAATCTTGCAGGTTAAGCTACTCTTGTGAGGGCCAAGAAAAGAAACCTCTTCACCATAGAGCTGTGGACAGTGGGCTTGCAGCATGGCCAGGTGACAAAAGTGCAGCTACCTCAGTCAGCTGTGGGGCATGCACCGAGCTTTCCATGCAGCCCTGATATTTCTGGTGTGCTTCAAAAAAATTGCAAGTTACAAATTATTAATGACGGTGGCCATAGAGGAATTTGAAAAGGTTCAGGGTCAGCTTGCCAAAGAGTGGTCACCTTTCACCCCTCAGAGCAGCACCACAGTGTTCTCAGTCACCTTTCCTCCCTCATGGCTATTGGGGAAATAAGATCAGTAGAAAATAATGGTCCTCTGCAGCTTAAAAAGACAACAACAAAATCAGTGGATTAGATTGTATTGCCTTTACCTCCACTTACCAAAGACAACCTTCCTTGTGGGTCTTTGTGATCCAGAGGGCCAAATTAGGATGGCTTGAGATGGCCTGGAGGAGTCAGAGCCTTGTGGTGTACCCAGCACCTTCCCCCACAGGCAAGATTTTGGGTTCCCTCAAGTCCCATTGATTTCAGAGGTTTCCTTGGCTCCCTTTCCTATAATGCTCATCACAAGCTGCTTGCCCTTTCCTGGTAAGAGGTTGGGATACTGAAGGTGCATGTCCTCCTTTCCCATGGGTTGTGGAATGCAAGTCAGGCAGCGTGTGCCCAGCCACTTCAGCAGGTCAGGGTCAGGTCTGGCCTGTGCAGCTACAGAACCTCAGCATGCTCTTCATTGCACAGAGCAGCCAATGCAATCAGCAGCTTTACACTTGTTTTGGGGATTTTTTCTGACTTTGAATTACCAAGAAGTAAAGAACGTGCTCTGAAGAAAGCAGATTTTGGAGGCACTGCACCTAGTGAAGTGAAAAAATTTGGATTGCTCTTATGTTGAAATTCTCATGATAGTGTTTACTTCTACTGATTTTTTCTTAACATCCTCAAGTAGTTCTGCTTAAATAAATCTTGCTCAAAATAATTTTCTTTCCTTCTACCCTCCACCACCTATAAAGGCACCAAAAGTCAGGCCACAATTAGGGTACTGAACAGTGAGTTCTGGCAGCAGGATAAAGGTCCTATCAGCCCTCAGTTCATCTGGAAGCAAAGCAGTGTTGTTTGGCCATTGCTGTATTTGCCATTCTCAAGGTTATTTGATGCAGAGCAAGACTTACATTTGGATCAGCAAACAGAGGTGCAGGTTAAAGGAAAGAAAAACAAAAATGCACTTTTGCAGTACCACTGGTAGACAGAAATCTGAACTGATTTTATCATACAAGTCTGAGGAGTGGGAAACAGTGTGAGTCTAAGAACTGGAAAAGAAATATCAGTAGGGGAATAAGAGGAAATCATTCAACCAAGAATCAGGACCTGTGGTATTCCAGCTGGGACCTGATTTGCTTTATGAAAGTTTCAGATTGTCGCCTCATGAGCTGCTCTTCTACAGTGGGGAAGATGGAGACAAATAATTTTATGAGCTTGAGATGTATTGTGTATTTTGGCACCCCCAACACAAGAGATTGGCACACTGGAGTGAGTGCAGTTGAGAGACACTGACATGATAAATGCAGGAGCATGTCCTTGCAGAGGGACTGAGGGAGCTGGGCTGGTTCAGTCTGGAGAAGGGAAGGCCTTGGGGGGAGATAACAGCAGCCCCTCGCCAGTGCCCATGAGGAGGCTGTCAAGGACATGGGGAGCCAGACTCTTCACTGCTGTGCCTGGGGGGTCGATGAGAGACAGGGCATAAGCTGAAGGAGGAGAGGTTCAGACCTCTGGAATTTCCCCCCTGAGGGCAGTCAAGCACTGGAGCAGATGACCCAGAGGCTGTGTGACTCCATCCTGGGGGGGGGGGAGTTAACCCCAACTGGGCTTGCTCAAAGCCTTCAGCAATCTGGTCTGACCCCAGAGTAATCTGGTCTGACCCTCCTGCTTTGAGCAGGAGGTTGGCACAGAGACATCCTAAATTCCCTTCCAACATGAGTTTTCCTCTGATCCAATGATTTATTATATTTTTCCCAAAGTGTACATATAAGAAAGCAGATAATAGTTTTGCCTAATCTTTTTAAACTCTATTTCATCTACTGTGTCCAGCAAATTCCTTCCTCTGACTGCTGAAATTTGCTGATAAGCGTGTCATTTATTATGGTGATTTTTATTATTTGGCACCACTTTCACAAAAACCATTCAGAAGTCATTTTATATCAAAGCAGGCAATCATACACAGTCATTTCAAATGGAAACCACAGGTCATGGTGAACTGGACAATTCTCTGATTTTTGTGAATGACAAATGAAGATTTAAATAGTCACCACCAAGAATTTAGTCTCCACATTCAATTAATCAGCACTTCTGTTTTTCTGTTTTATTGAGTATAGCTTACTTGTCTGTCTTAAAGAGTCGAACTTTTTAAAGACTAGTGGACAATTTATGACTAGAAATATGGGCAAGCACACTGATGCCAAGAAATGCTCCCAAAGTATTAAGCTGCTTTGAATATATTTCAATACAATTGAAGCTGCTGTTTTCATGTCCCTGAAACAGCAAAACCAGAAATATTTGGAAGCTGTTTTGACATTCTTGAACATACCATTAAGCAACAATAAAAGAGGTTGTCATAGCTGCTGTGTCATAATGGATGAGTTTGTCTCTCGTCAAACTGGTAGTGGCATTTTGCTAGTCAGAACATCATGAAAAAATGTTAAAATCAGAACCAGGGGAAAAAAAGGGTTCACAAGACTGTATAAATCACTATTGTTTTATATTCATTCAAGTCTTACTCCTTTTTTCTTTCAATCTTCTAATCCTTCTTTGAAATAAAAAGCAGGGATGTCAAGTCTAAACCAACCAACATTAGTCACACAGAGAAAAGAAAATATCTGTAGTTATTATTTCTATGTCTTGTACAGCTTGTCAAGAGAAAGGTGGTAAAGCAAAGTTTGGTTTCAGTACTTTGCAAGTGAGTTTGCATCCTGTGCATTACCTGCTGCTGTTTCCAGGCCCCACCAGAAGCACCTCACATGCACTGGCCTTAACTGCATGTACCTTGTGTCCCACTCTCTTTACAAATTAAGCATATCTAGATATTAAATACTCAGAACAAAAATATAAACATATAGCAGGGAGTGAAATTGATTAAATTATTGATGTAATGTTGTTTAGCACTGGGTTTTTCATTAGAAGTGGCTAAAAATGGTAAATTGTAATAAATATAATAAATAATTGTAATAAATAAAAAGCTAATCCCAAGAACGCAATTATGTCTGATATTTAATAAGTAGTAATATGGAAGCAGCTAAAAATATGTATCCTTAGCATCTTTGATTACACTTATCTACAACACTAATGATGATTTCTTTGTCACCATTCTATAACCAAAGTGGAATGAAACACTTTTGCAGAAGTTACTGTGCACTGGAGGCAGCACCTTTCCAGAAATAGGTTTTTCAGGAAAACAACATCTGCTATTCATAATATTCATGCACACCTGTAAGTACAGCTGTTACTAGAGGTGTCTGACAGACAGGACAGAAATGGGTACAAGATTTATCTATTAGTTATATCACAAGACAGGTTTTAATACATTATATATAAAACAAGTGAGAAAATCCTAGCTTAGAGATCAAGTTGAGGTATTAGGCTTTTCAAGTTCTTAGTAATGTATAATATATTATCTATGCACTCTCAGAGTTGTACAAACATAGACAAAATTGTCCCTGTCCTGATCACTCCTGCTTGTGGATGGATCATAGGAAGCAGAGAGCAGAAACATCCTTTGAATTCAATTAGCCTACTGTTGTGATGAAAATTCTCATAAATATGCCCTCAAATGGGCATTGGCTCTGTCATCTATCACAATACAGAGTACAGACAAGCCTAGCATGAAATTCTTCAAAAGAATTTGGGTTTTGATCTTTGCTTTCATCCAACACTGAGTAAGATCTACAGCATTTACAGCATTGAGGATGAAGTTATTCAACAGGCAGCACTTTGGCCAAAACTGGGGAGACAAGCAGAGACTGCAAAATTTGAGAGCACGGATCTGAGCCCTGAGGGGGAGGCAGTCATAGTGACTACAGGTGTGACAGCTGGAGGCTTAGTACTTGGAGGTAGTGTCATGTCCTCTTGAGAAAAATCACCAAGTACATTTATTTTATAATTTAATCTTATGTTTCCAAGTATCTCTGCCACAGAGCATATTTGTTGACAAATATCAGTTGCTTACACTTCAGTCCCTAGAAAAAAAATATCTCTCTCTCAACTTCTTTTCTTTTCTTAGACTTTCACTGTAGTGATGTTACAGATCCTCTCTACCTTAGTCTTTGGGCATTAAAAGTGTTAAAAAAATATGCAGCAACCTAATATTTATCCTCATTTGGTTTCCCTGCATTTCCCCACTTTGCTTTCTATTATATTTCTGCACCTAACCTGCCACAACTGCTAAAGAATTTATTGCAGAGAATTTCTTTCTATGGTTACAACTTAAAAAATATGATCAAACTTTAAGGCAGTGTCTGTCTGGGCACAAGAATGAAAAGGCTGAGGAGACAAATACCTATTATGACTTGTTCCTAAACACCACCACTGACTGCAATTTCACAGTTTACTCAGGCAATCTGCCCAAATACTTCACAATCATTCCTGTTTAAAAGTTTATACCAATGTTAAGCCAGAACCTTTCATGCTGATTTAGGCTGATCATGTCTTGCCCTATTTACTACAGATTCTACCTTACACTTTGGAACTAACTCTCACATACTTGGAAGACTGTTAACCTGCCTCCATGCTCAGCCTTGTCTGTCTCCAGTTAATGAATTCCAGATATTCCATACATCCTTGTTTGTAGCCCTCTGATACATCCTTGCTCCTGTAAAATTCCTCCAGTTACCTATACATTGCTTCAAAGGCAGTGCCCAACACCAGACAGTGTCTGCCCCTTGTGGACAGAGCACCTGGATTATTGTATCTTGGAGGCCACACTCTTATTTGTACATCTCAGCTGAGGTTTGCCTTCTCCCAGCATTGTGACACCTTTAGGTCATGTTCATTTTGAATCTCTATTCTTTTTTTTTTTTTTTTAAAGATCAGCCACCTATCCAGCTGTTCCTATCCTGGATTCAGGATAGGAATCAACCAGGAATTCAACCAGGAATTAGTTGTTCCTGGTGCTCATCTGCACTGTTCCCAGTGAATTTTGAACAACCATTTGGATGATTTCTCCAACATTTCACAATTTCTTTGAATACCTGAAGCCTTTTTTTCCTGAAGTCTCTTCCAGCTGCTTATCTGTGGTAAGCTTAATACTACAGTTCTCTGCTTCATCACTGTAATTTATTCCAGTATTGAAGATTTCACTTAACATTTGATACCTTCTCTTTGGCTTCCAACTCTGTCCTATATGTGGGCATAACAGTTTCAGCAAGATTACATCTTCCCAGCTTGCTTGTCATTAATACAATTCAAATTGTCTCAGAGTTAACCTATGTTATCTTTTGCTTCACTCATCCAGAATGACTTTTTCATTGCACAAGGAAATTAGATGAGCTAGATATGAGCCTTCCTTGAAAAAACACATTGCTCATACTTGTGTTGTTTTCCAAATGCCTACAGATGGTTTCTTTAATGATCTATTTGTTCTAGAACACTTTAGCTTAACTAGAATTTCCCAGCTCTTTACTTTCCAAGGTAAGTGTTGTATTTGCTGTTTTCATACACCCAGTATTAAACTTGATCTCTCCAAATTCTCAAAGATACTTAATTTTTTCTGAGCTTTCTTCATCAAGTTCTTTAGGCACCTAGGATGACTTTTGTCAAGTTCAAATGATTTAAAACACCCAGCTCACCTCAGGGTTCTCCTATTTGTTTTACCTTTGTTTTAGACTGAGGCCTTACCCAGTATTGGATCAGTTACCAATTAGTTACTTTTAAATTATTATGGATCCAGAAAACACTTGTGTGTGCTGGCTCTCCTCCCCAAGGAACAGCCAACTGGAAATAACATTGTGCTTCCTGTTAATGAGTTAATAAAAACATTAATAATAAATAATAAAATAACAATAAAACATTAATAATATTAACTTAGAAGAAACAGAATATCAGCTAGTTACTCTGCTGTCCTTAGCCAAGTGCTAGTGCTATTGATTTACAATTAATTTATAGCCAACCCAATTTCTATCTGATTTCCTATGTACTTCCTTCTAGAGCTAACTGCCAGTGCAGAGCTAAACATGTGACCAGAACTCCTTTAAACTTCTTATCCTTTCTCCATTCTTAGACAGGTGGTGCTTTTTCCTTTAGAGTATTTTCTTTCAAGACTTCCTTTAGGTCCTAAGTCTCCTTACCTTGGATTATATATTTATGAAATCTTACCTACAAATCCTGAATTTGTTGATTCCTGATCTCAGGATGCCTCTCCTTTTCCTAAGCATAGGGAAGACACCAGCTCCTTGCTATGCTTGTTACCTTTCTCCTTCACATTCATAACCAGCTTGTCCCCTTTTGATTAGAATCAAAACCAGAACAGCATGTCCCATTTATTTATTTATTTAATTTAGGTATTTAAGCCAATACTTTAATCCCTTCTGTCATGAGAACCTATTTTTTTAAACAGTTGTTAACTCTGGATATCATAATGTTAAAGTTCCTTTTAACTCTTTTCTATAGGACTGCTAGGGGGAATGTCTAGTCTGGTTATCTATGCACTCCACATCATGTACTGAAATGTCAGACTTTTGTTATGGTCCTATTTTAAAGATTTCCATAAAGATTGTATAATCTAGTTCTTCAGGCATGAGAAAGGGTTTTATTTCTGCAGTGTTTGACTTTCAGAGGCCTTTTAAATATTTTGGCAATTGGAACCATCATTACAGATTGGAAGTCTGTTGAAAAGATACCTTAGAGACTTTTGGCTTTACTTTGCATTCTTACAGAAAGAAATCATTCGGAAGGAAAAAAAAAGGAAAAGAAAAAAGGAACTTTACTGTCCTGCTGAGAGTCACTTTACCTATTTTTCCCTTGACCAGGCCTCCTATTGGAAAAGCATTGCAATGGGTACCTGGACTCCAATGTCATCTCAAGCAGAAAATGGATTTTGACATTTCTTGTCAAAGTCTTGCTTTTTTTTTTTTCTTTTGCCACCTTCTGATAATATCACAATAGAAGGATGCCTTGCTCAGAACAGTTGGACACCCAAAGGTCTGTGACAGGCTCTCTCATTTAATTGAGCTCATTCTGCTAGGGAAAACATGGAACTGGTGGTAGGTTAACATGGAAGCCCCAGAAGATTGAAATGTACAATGATCCAGAGCTCAAATCCTTGAATCTCCAGAGCTACCTTGGAGAGGTCTGTGCAGCCCTGTAAACTATGGTGTGACACACCTCTGTACCACCATCCTCTCCATAGGGAAAAGAATAACTCCTTGATTTCTTACCTGAAGTTACTGTAAACCACGAGCAACCATTTTCTTCATGTTCTGCTTAATTTGATATTTCATATTACCCTGGAACATCTGCCAGCATTACCCCTCACTCCCTTCCCCTCAGTGATACCAGACACCTTTGGAAGGCCACCAGCTTGGACTAAGTATTGTATAATAACTAATCTGAAAAGCAATAGGGACCAGCAAACTTCCAGTTTCCTGTGCCATGCTGTGGGACTGTCCTCAGGAGGAATAATATTGTCCACAAGTTTTATACCTTTTTATCTGTAATATCTTAATTGCTTTATTTTGGTGAGTATCATCATTAGTATGAGAATTGTAGGACATCGGGATGCCAAGTTTTTTAGCTTAAAAAGAAGTCTGGAAAAGTCAGGATTTTCCCCTTGGTCTAATAGTTGTGCTCCATACATGTGCCTCCTACCTGCTGTTATTTAATACCCTAGAGAACAAGCCTGCCCCAAATCTGCTGATTTTGATGGAATTTTTCTCTATTAACATCTCTGGGTATTGGATAAGACTCAGAGTGGGTGTGGAGACAGGACTGCTATGAAGCAGAAAAAGCAGAAAGTTCAAGAATTCGGGAATGCCTTATTTTTGAATGAAATATGAAATGGCTGAAATGTCAGTTAAGAAGGAAAGAAGAAAAGGAAAGAGAGAAGAAAACATGAAGAGATGTCCTGAAGTTAATCAAAGAATTACAAAATGACTGAATTCTGAGAAGTAAAAAACTAAGGAAGAGATTTATAGTCCTAATTACTTTAAATAATTTAACTAAGAAATATGACCACAGACTATGAACTATACTCTCCATGGTTGCTTAAGAGGAGAGGCTGATTTTCCCCATATGAGTAGATGAACTGGGCTTGCCATCTGTCAGGTAAGAATGAGCATCAAAGCCCAATCCAGTCATTATTTATAAATGTTTTGGGATGTTTTTGTTTAAATTCTATGACCTTCCTTTGGAAAATGGATTGAGTTTTGCAAAATGTGTAGATCTCTATTTTGCTGACTTTCATATGGAAAACTCAGACAGCAGCATCCCAATTTTTGGCACCTCCATCTCTTTCCCTCATCTACACTTCAGTGGTTTGGCTCACACCAAAGCAAGTCAGCCAAAGATATGCTCAGTGGAACCCTGAGCTGCAGTTAGTTTTCATGCTGACTCCAGGAAAGGATTTCCCAACTGCACCCACAAGTGAAACAACTGATGATGAACTAGGTTAATTCCCCTCACTGCCCTTCTTTTTGTCCTCCCTTGTTTTAAACTTGCTTACTTTCCTCCTTTGCCTTCCTCTAGGCTCAAGTATTTAATTGTTTTGTTTTCAAAAAGGCTTTTCTCTCCTCTGAGTGCAGAGATCTCCTTGTTAACGTGGGTGACCAAGATGTTAAGCTTCACAGGTCAGCATAATTCTGGATGAATTGGCTGACGCACTCACACTGAAACTGGGAACAGGACCAGTACTGACTTCATTGGGAGAAGCATTAAATCCTGGGGACAGCTATAGAGGATTTCCATATCTAAAATTTTCCGGTGACTTTGAATCTTACAATGAGGTTTGGATAACCAAAACATTCACAGTAAGATATAATAATACTTCATCCATTCCCCCTCCAAAATTAATTGAGAAGTTCTCTGAGAAAAATGTCAACTTGGATAAAGTTAAAATCTGAAAAGGACAAAGAACAAAATAGGTTGTGAAAAATTTTGGTTGAGAACATTGCAACCTGAGCACCTTAAAACTATTGGTCTTTAAAGCAGATTATTGTGGGTTTTGGAAATCATATGCGAAAAAAGTAGAAATTACTATTATTAAAAATAAAATGTTTTCCCCAATCACTGCATGTTACTGAAACAATGTTAATCATGGTTATTTATATTTTTGCTATTGGAACTGTTAAAAACTAGCAGCTGTTATAAAATGGGATACTTTAAAGCTAATTCAATTTTAAGTCATAGAATAATATTGTAGAATCATAGAATGGTTTGGGTTGGAATGGACCTTAAAGGTCATCTATTTCCAACCCTACTACAACAGCTTCATCAAGGTCATGCTACTTGAAATGCAGGTTCTTTAATTTCACAGAAAGATTTTCTCTTGCACAAAATCAAGTATCGGCATTTTAAAAAGCTACCAAATATTCAAGCCATCACATACTTTGTGTGAGAAAAAGCATACTTTTGCTTGGAGGAAAAAACAAACCACAATGGTTTTGGGCTCTACTCAATGCAGAATCAAAACTGAGCTGAGAGAATAGAACCAAGACACTGATCATATAACTGCATAACATTATAATAAAAAAAAATCCTTCAATAAAAAAATATTTATGGGAAATAATTTCTCTTGTTCCTAGGATTCCTAGGCAGCTGGGCACTGTTGCCTCTGGGGCAATGAAAATATTCAGGTGGATCTTATTTTGGATCACTGTGTATGTCTAAACAAAGCCACACAACATTGGTGTTTTAACCCATTCTTCTAGATTTGGGGAGATGCAGACAGGTTACCAATGTTTCTAAAACCTAGCCCAGATCTACCACTCTGGGCCTTGTCTTTCATTGTATCATAACAAAGACAAGCAAAATAAGATGTGTTTCTTTTATTTGACATTTATAAGCAAAAAAATTATCTCAAGTACAAGAGATATGAGTACACTTTGAAGCAGAATTGTGACACCTATCTCAAAGTAGGGAGGGCTTTTATTCAATGAATTAAATGAACCTTACATACAAACCTTATATTACATTGAGTGTATGTTCTAGGACTAGAAATGTATATTCTCCAGTGTCTTCTCTTTGTCTCTAAGTCCGAGTTTGTTTTGTTCCAGTGATGAAACATGGTGTATTTACTAAACAAAAGGCATCTTTCCAGTATAGTGAACTGTTGAAATCTAGACAGGTATTTCAGGCTTTGCCTGCACTGCTTTCTTCCCTGACTGTCTTGTCTCGTCTAATTGTTTCTCTGACGTATTCAAAGCTTCTTTTCTAGGTACTACAAACCACGATGAACCAAGAAGGGCTATAACTGGCAAAATCTGAGAGTAAGAAAAATCTCCCCAAGTTGATCAAGAGGTGTTATAGCAGATTAACACTCCTGCTAGTGGGTTGCTCAAATAAGCTGTAGATCTTTGAAGCCTTGTGAACCTTGTCAACTTTTCACCCAGACCACAGCACAGAAACATCTGGATGAAAGGGCACTGAGCTTACTCACTATGAAAATACACATACCTTCTTAACCTCTCTGGGAAGCTGTTTTTCACTCCTTCTGCAAGACAGACTCCTTATTGGTTGATGATATGTTTCTCCATTCATATTTAACATGTTCATAAATGTTTTAATACCTTGTTTCCAAAGATTTTAATGAAAAGAGTATGCAGACAACCCATGAGACAAGCTTCTCCACCTTCCTTAATTGCAAGTCAGAATTTTCACTGCTGCTCAGCCTGTGTACTTAGCTCTGTCAGCTGCCTCCCACTCCTTTGATCCCTGTTCTGCCACTGCTGGTCACGATACCATTTATTGTAATGCTGTGATATCGTTACTTGTTCCATGGATGACGAACTAGAGATCTGCCTATTTCATAAAATAAGGTATTTCCTTGTAATTATTATTATCAGCTAAGATAGACCATCAAACATCACCAAAACTTAGCTTTCATTGCATCTGCTAATCATACATAAAAAAGTTAATGCCTATATTTTTCTCTCAAGCATTGAGCATAAAAATGACTACACATTTTCCTTACAAATTGCTGCTCCATTAAGCCTTCCTATAAGTTATCTGTTTAATTGCCAATAGAATCCTTATTTACTAAAGAAGACATTTTAGTTGTTAATTTTCTTGTTGATTTTTAAATGCAAAATTTACATAATTTAGGCTACTAATTTTATACAACCTAGCGCCTTTTCACTTCTTCACTGGAACTAGTGCTATCTCTGCAGTAAATGTTTTAGAGTCTAGTTGACCATTTTTGACCAATTTTGATGTTTTATGAAAAAGAATTGTCTTATAATGCTACCAGTTTCTTCTGTTCATAAGAAAGGTTTTAAAGGTTTAATTAGACTTTGAATTTAAAACTGTGACTCTTACATGTATATTAAATATCCTGAATTATACTTATATATACTTATACTATAGCAGGAGATGTTATTAAATTACTCAAATGAAAACATTTTAATTCATAAAAATTGAATCAGAGTAGAAAAGCAGGAAAACATATTATGCAGGGAAGAGGGCATAATTTGTCAAGAATAGGAAAGGAAAATAGATCATCTACTCAACAAAGCACTCACATTTGTTTAAAAGAAGGTGATATTGCTGAGACAATGTTTGGATGAAGAGTATTTGGATGATGAAATAAACACATTTTTTAATCTTATGCTGTGGAACTCAGAGTGATGAACAGAACAGTTTAAGAATGCCTTGCCAAAGGTTTTTAGCATGATAAACTTCTGGTTTCATCTTCCACTAATATGATGAAATAAGCTTCTTAATTTTATTTAGGTCAAAACTCTCAGGATCAGGCAGGGATTGTGTCTTTTTCTGTATCTGTATTGTGCCTACCACATGGTATTCTAGGAATCTACAATATTATCTATTACAAAAAAATATAATTATAGATCATAATTATATACCATATCACTGAATTACTTCTGCCAAGGACCAGGGCAGTTTAAAATTGGCTTTATTGAACATACTAAGACCCCTGCATTAACCTCCAGTTTTATCATTGCTGTTTTTGAAGATAAGGTTAGAATTCCATAGCAACTGATTAAAAAGTTGCATTATTAATATAATACGTCTCTTTTTCTGCTTGTATTTCTCTAGCTTTTCTTTTCCTTTTTTCTGGCTTGTTCCTGACCTCTTTCATTTCTTTTTCCAGTTTATAAATTTTTCCTCTCTTCTTGGCAAGAGGAACAAACTTGTGGCCTGCAGGCTTTAAAACATACTCCTGTAGCCATGGATTTCACATACCTAGCCTGCTGTCTGCACCGCATTTCAACTGAAAAACTACACTGAAGGAAATATTTCTGGAAATTTTTATGAACTAAAAGAACTTTACAGCCACTTCCAATTGCCTGGCACTGGTACTGAAGGATGAATGGGTGTCAGCAGGCAGGACACACCAACAAGCCTTTGCCAGTCCTGTTAACACCTGTATGAGCCACTACAGAGATTCAAGAGCAGAGCAATCAGATGAAAAGAAACAGATCAAAGCACAGCTGTGCTTTGCTTTACTATCCTCCTTTTTTTTTTTTTTTTAAAGACTGTCAAACAGAGGGAAAGCAGCCTGAAAGAAAGTGCTTTCCCTTTCATTAAACAAACAAGTGAACGGCCATTTGTTGACGAGATATTTCAGTCTTTCTCACCAGGCAGAGCTTCCTTAACTCCTGGTCAGCAGCCTTCACAGCATGCTGGTGCTACACTACAGGAGCACCCAACAGCAGCAGCTGCACTTGCTCCACATCATCCATTAGTGGATCTGAAGTTCCACATTTCTCTAAAAGAAATCTACATTCAGGTGGATGGCTACATCCCTACGAACTGAGGAATGAATTACTATTTCATTGTGGCAGTGCTGTGGTAAAGGAAGCAGTCCCTGGCAATCTGATGTTATATACAGGGTATTATTTTCCATTGTTAGATTTTGTGACTCCCATATACACTTTAGAGTTCCTAATTTCTTCCAACAAAACTGCCACAGGATGTCCAGTACAGTACTTGTCATGGATCTAAGATCTTCAACGCAATCTTGCCTATTAGAGATGTATGAAGTCATCAAATTACTGTCTTGCTAATATTTATTTGGATATTTCCTCCTTTTTTTTTAGCTTTCATTTTAGATTCCGTGTTAATCTAGGCACTAAACAGCCAGTCACTGAAATTCACAATGAAACCCCTGTTCTGCAGTTTTTGAAGCATTGTTCGCACATCACCGTAAAAGTTTTAGATTTTTGTAGTTTGCAGGACTAGTCAAGAGACCTCTACAATGTGGCAGAAGGATACAATTATATTGCAAATGCCCATGAGTACAGATGTATATGAATACTAATGCAGGGTGCTCCAGAAGCAGGAGGTAATGTTAATGTCAGTAATGAAGTCATTTCCTACACTATCAGGAATGCTTTTCAGTCTACCTCTCCAGCTGTGTAGATTCTCAGAAAATAATGACTGACAACACTTGCAGCATATTACAAAATTTACCTCTATATGCACTAATAATCTAGAAAACTTAGCATTCATATTTGCTTAGTATTTGCTATAATTTACAGCTTTGTGTTAACAAACTCATTAAACAAATGGGATGATGCTTGGTTTCAGAAGTATCTTACTGCACGTTCCTCTGCAAAAATTTTGAGATTATGGTATCCCAAACTAGATGGTTAGCCTGTTGGGATATCTTTCAAGCCTAGAGAAGTAGCTACATTTCACAGACCCAGCATTATGTGCCAGATCAGGTGGCCACCACCTCTCCAGTCCTTTCACCTTGGTAAATTTCCTCCAGAGCTCTCTCCAGCTTTGGCAGAAGCAGCAATTTGAGGTTAGAAACACTGCTCTGGAGTTTCTTATCACACCTGAACTACTACACACCTCTACAACTGAACTAATAAAACAAGCAGCTGGGTTGAATTTTTTCCCTGGTAGCAACACCATCGTCTTTGCATCTGCTCCCCAGCTGAACAAGCTGCAGTGGTGTATGGTACATACTGTCACATTGAGCCCTGCCCAGGAACGGAGTCTCCCTTTCCAGTGGGACAGGACCACTTTTATTCCAGGACATCCTGCATCCCTCCTAAATCTCCTCTTTGAAAGAAGGCTAAAAACTCATCTCAAATTTTACCCACAGATTTCTCTACCTTCTGTCCATTCCTGGTAACTTTCACAGAGCAAGTGACTGCCATGCTAACTTCAGTGAGTATTTGCACTGAGTTTATTTTCAGCTTAGAAGTACATGCATCATATGTTATCAAGGAAGAAGTATGNNNGATCGTTTTGTTTAAGTAAAAAATATGGGGGGGGGGGGGGGGAAATTTAGTAGAATTCATATTCAACTTCCATTTCCACAAAAGAGAAAATAGAAGGAGTCTGCCCTGGAAGCCTTTTAGAAGGACCAAAAAAGGAATATGGGAAGAGGGCATGAACTGTGTTAAAGCACTCTCCATAAACAAGCCCCTGAATCTGATTCAGAAAAAATGGTATGCTGATCTAAATAGACTTTTTCTCCTATAGGGATATCAGTAGGAAAACGTGGATAGAATTTAGACAATCACAGAAAAAGGCCTGTACAGATTATTTACAAGGAATATTGAAAGTATTAAATTATTTGAGCTTGGCTAAACACCAACACAATATTATTTTCAGTTCTCAAGTATTTTTAAACTTTATTTTTAAATGCTGTTTTCATGATGAAATGAAGCTAATACGTGGACCACTCCTTTTAATACAGTATCTCCCTGGCAACCAGACCAGCAAAAACAGAAAAAGAGATTAAATGACCAATCATTCCTTCCATCTCTCATGTCTTCGATTTCTTTGCTGGATGGCTGATAAAGTACTTGGACTCTGTGACTCCTGTGGGTGAAGCCCAGTGCAGTGTTTCCTTTGGCAAGACTCAGTGTGTGCAGTTCGATGGTATGTTGGGCTGGTATCACATGAAGGAGAAGAAACCTCTTTGGAGTGCCAGCAATAAAGGCTTGGCTTTCACAGGGCCAAAATTTCAGTATTTCCCTATGAGTGTTTTTAAGCCCTAACTTGCAGAAACATCAAGGAGATTTTGGTTAGATCAGACAACTGGTCCAGGAACTATGGATGGGAACAGTTCCCTGGAAGGGCATCTAGCTTGCCAGCCCAAAATGAGTTACTCACAGCAATGCAGGAACTCAGAACAGATGATGGAGAAAATGCAGATGTGTTACTGACAGAAAAATGATAGATCCTCAAAATCATCAGTCTGAACTGAAATGTATGGTCTTCAAAATTATTCCAGCTAGAAGGAGGAACACATTTCTGCCAGGCATGTCCCTCATGCAACCCTCTTTGTGTGTACTCAATGTCCCTGCCCTTCTCAGTCTGAGACAGGGTGGCTGTCATGCCTCTGACAGGGCTCTCCAGACCCCTCACAGTGTGCAGCTGCCTCTGTAGGGAATGTATTGTTCTTACGCTTCTCTGTCTTTTTCTGGCTACTCACTTGCTCTATGAGCAAAAGCTAGTTTTAACCTTAAAAACTTAAATTACAGGAATTACTTCTGGGACTGCCTCTATACCCACAGTGCAAAGGAACAACAGAGACTACAAAAACTGCTCAATCTAAGAGGGTCCAGTTTATTTGTACTTCATTTGTTTTCCTCACCTTGCATTTTCAGAAGTTTACAGTTTCTAGTTCAAAAGCCTCTGGAGCTCATTCCCAGGAAAAGTTCTTTCTTATTCAATTATGACCAAAAAAACCCGACAAAAGCATATTGGAAAATGAAATGAAAACTATAAAATATATTCTTAGTACTTATGGCCAGATTATTCAGCACTTGACAGAGACCCATGAGGATATGGGAAACAGGCACAAAGAACTTCCCTAAATTTGGTAGCAATACTTACTTGGAAATGTTTGGAACTCTCAGTTAGCTGCATTAGGTTCTCATTAGCCATACCCCTTTCTGTCACACATGCTTTGAGAAATGGCTATTCTTTAGCAAAGGAAAAAAAGACAGGGAAATCCCACCCAGCTGAACTAAGTTTCTGATTGCAGAACACCCATTAGGTTTTTCAGTTTGTCAGCCTTTTCTTCCTGCCTGTGCTCACACAGATACATCTTATTTTCAAAAGCGATCTGTGAGGCAACTATTTAACAGCTATTTCATCCAGGAAACTCCACGTATCTCTTACTGAAGCTCTTGAAAGAGAAATTAGGTGACACATTCCTCAAGGACCTTGTTGGCCCTCGGCACCAAATTAGTTTCACTCAGTGAATAAAGAAAGGAAAACTTCCCCAATTCTGTTTATCCATTATGATCTCATGCAGTAAAATGGCCCATCATAGATTCTCAGTAATGTTAATCTGGTAATTTCAGATAAAAAGCATAATTATATATTTAGGGTTAATAAATTTTAAAATCAAATTAAATAAACAAAGACTATCTGATTCATTTTGAGAGCAAGTATTAATGACCTTTTTCTGGCACAAGTGTCATCCCTTTGGTTTCCAACAGAGTAGGAATTGTCACTACGAAAAGTGAGTACCTGTTACTGAATATAAACACCTCCTGCCATCCTCAACAGGAGCAGGCATTCATACCAAAGCAGCACCTACCCTCAAGTTCCTTGTATAAAAACATCATTTTGGAGGGCTGTGGCATAGCCCTTATGTGACTTCAAGCACTTTGTTCAGTCACCTTATGTTGCTGTTTTACCAAGAACGGCGAGAAACGACACAATCCCAGTTCAGGAAGAAAGTGTCTGTTTAATTAATTATAAATCGGTTTATATAACTTGGTTCCCAAAGATGACAGGAGGTTATTGGTTCTTTGACCAGCCACCTCCTAGAATGATTGGTGGAGGCTATACAACACCCACTTCAAAATATTTTTTTCAGTATACCATAACAACTTAGCACAACAGACTCCAGGTGCAAAGATAAAGAATTAGTTTACAAAACCGTCTTCGCTGTTTTCATCTAGTCTGCGTGTGAAAGCAATGCTCTCACAAAATATTGAGAAAAAGCTGAAGAATTTCTCTGCTTCTAACTTTTTAGCATCCACAGCCCCACCCTTACCCAAATAATAATGGTTTATGGCCATAACGGTACAGAGAATTCCAGGGGCAAAAAAATCAAAAGCTAGCTAGTGTGTACAGAGTATCTGCTCTAAAGAATGACAGCCCTAAGCATTGAGGACATGACACATTCCCACCCTACTATTTGTACTATCTCTCTCACAGGACAGATGCCATTTTTCTGCTTCTTGTCTTTTAAAAATCCCAGCCTGAACGAAATCCCAGCACCTGCTGTCTTCTAACTAAAAAGGGAAAAATTTCTTGCCATGCACCATTTTGACATTAGGACCAACTATAAATGAGCAAATAATAATAGCTTTCTTTAAAAAATGTACATCTCCTCATATATTCCCCAAAATAACAAAGACATAACAAAGCCATATGTAATAATTTCACCTGCTGACTGTGCTGTAAGTATTCCCAGCAGGCTTTATAGCTGAAATAGGTGTGGAGGAAAGAAACTTTTTCAGTGGAACATGAATTTTAGAACAAACTGGAACTTGTGAATTTCTTTTGAGCACATAGGATTGTCTGACTCATAGATAGTGATGCAACTCCTCATCCTCATATAAGAAACTCTGACAGTTTCAAAATAATTTTTTGATTTTAAATGCAATGTTATTTCATTCCAAAATTTTCTTCAATTGTATGTAAAATATTTCAAAATAACGCTCTGAAATATTTTACTTTCAATATTTTTCCCCCAAATTTCTTATTTGCTAAAGCTGTTCTTTCTTCTATGGATGACACAGGAGGCATATCTCAAAAGAATAAAATCCAAGTCACTGTCATTTCCACAACTCTTACTATTGCAAAACTCACAGTATCACAGCATAAGCTCAGTGGAATTGTAGACCACCACACAAAATACTGTAGAAAATAAAAACTAGTAGAATTCTTCCATCTGCAAAGGATAATTAATTTTTAATCTCATCTCAAAAGCACAACCATGATTAAGGCTGTGGGATTAATTCTGATAATGACATTAAAAATAATTACAACTTAAATCCTACTTAAAATAATGGTAGTGTTAATAGACTTAACCATTTAATAAACCAGGTGCTTTCCTGGAATATCTGTCTCCCAGCTGAAGCAGGTTGTCTTTTGAAGAGGGAAGACATTGGGTTCCGTACATGCACTATGGGGCCTGGTTTATTCGGCAAGAACATCCATGCCCATCTTGATCCCCAGTGGCCAGCAGTAACTTTGTTGTCCCTGTCACAGTACACACAACAGGATTACCAGTCACTTGGCTCTGCTTTTCTCAGAGCGGGCTCATCGCTGCTGTCCTTCAGCACCAGCTCTTGGAGCTGCAGCTCAAAGGAGTGGAAGAAGGACCAGTGATGGTGGGAGGGGGGCCGGCTCCACAGCAGCTGATCCCAACACCTTCCTGCTGGAGGGGCAGGCCAGATGGAGCACTTCCCGTTCTTGTCCCTGGCTTTTCCTGCCAAAACCACATCCCCAACAATGACAGGGGCGGTGTGGAATAAACAACTTTGTCACATGCACACAGCGGTAAAAGTCGGTATCCTTTCTCTGTAACCAGGACAGTTCCACATGTAGCTCCTGAGCAATATTAATAACGCAATAGATGTTAGGAATTTGCAGCTATCAGCTAGGCTGCGAAGGGATAGCTAAAAGTCAAAACTTGCAATATTTTCAAGAAAAATACTGCCATTTATGAGGTAGACTACCAGAGAAGGCATTATTTTTGCGACAGTGCAGGACAAATGCTGAATCATCTGCCTTATATTTGTACCAGTAAAAAATGGTAGGACAAAAGAGCAGAAAGAAAAGAGAAGGATATGGTGTTTATGATAATTTTAGTCTAAAAATAGCATCACTTCCCATACACGAAGAATGGATGATAACTTTGTGGAACTACATGTTGTGAAGCAGTGACTTTCACAGGCAGCTGGCTTTAAACAGAGAGATATTACTATGAATATTTGAACTTTTTTAATGCTTGATAGATACCCTGACACCTCTGGATAGGTATAGGATCAACCACCAGAAACCCTCTAATAGCTGAGCCAGTTTTATTTGTAACTGTTTCCAGTCTTTTAGATACAGCTTTCTTCAGCATTTTGGTGGTGCAGAAAAGCCTTTAAGTGTATTCTTAATCCTGGGCTCTGTTCCTGAACTTGCACTTCTCAACACTGTTCTCCAGCTGTGTTTCCCAGCAGAGCTAAGAACAGAGGGTAATTTCTTTACATCTTAGGAGGGATTATTCTTTGCAACAGCTTCAGCCAAGGTGGCAACCAAAATATTAACTCACTTAAGTACAGTTCTTTTAAAAAAGCAAACACAGAGAAACTAAAATATTTATTTGTACTTACTAATTTTGTACCATGAATAAATGCTATTCACTGCCAGCTGAGCCAGCATGAAACCCCTCCACTGATCATTATTTTTACTCTATGAGAAATAACATAGGCTACTTTCATAAAATAGGAACTGTATGGCACACTTTGTAAAGTAAGACAAGTACAAAAAGATTCACAGTTAGGCAAATGAACCAGCATCCGAGAACTGGTAGTTCAATGGACTCCAAATGATGCATGGTGGAACTGAAATGTCCGGGACAGTATATTTGGTCCTATTGTACTAAAATGTAGCATAATCTCATTTTCATAACTGGTATTTCATAAACAAATAGAGTGTTCATAAACAAAGAAAGCTTTAATAAATCTATTAAACACATGTAAAAGAGGCTTTTTTTTCTAATATAAGTATGCAGGCAAACATTTTTTTCATTTCTTTGGTTTTTTTCTGCAGTTTTATGTAGTGAAACCTTTTTTTGGACACCAGAAGATATTTAAGAATGGTGTGAAGTAATCTCACTGAATGGTAAGGAAACTTTCAGTGACTGTGAATGATTATCAGCACTGAAAACCTCAGCAGATTCATAAACAGAGGGATGGGCAAAAACAAGTCTTGTATGTGCCCTCTGGCTTACAGCCTTGCTTCTGGGAAAACTACAGGAACGGCCTTACTTCTTTTTAGCAAAACTTCATGCCTGGCCAAGACCACTGGTTATTCTTTTCACAAGCAAGGTGCTGTAAAAAGTGGCTGCACTGACTGCCTAAGTCACAGATAAAGAAAAACAAGGCAAAAAAAAAAGGAGATAAGGAAGGGAAAATGACCTGTCAGGCAGTGGATGACTTAAATAACCTCAAACTCATACCCAAGCTGCTAATAATGTTTGGACAATACAATGTTCCCCTTGGCTGGTCATGCTGTTTGTGACTGAGAAAACTGAGGGCCAATAGATGTCCAGAGATTACATGTTCCCGCACCAGTGAAGTCTGTTTTCCCCAGAATGCCAGGCTTTTTCAGAAACCCTGCTGTTGCCACTCAGCATCAAGAAAGGAATGGTCACTTTCCTCCTAACCAAAACTTCTATCTTGCCATTTCTGGTTTTGCGTTGACTTTTGCTTTGGTATTGAGCTACAGTAGCCGTGTAAATTCATGAGTAGCACTTTTGTCATGTCTTAAACTTAAAAGACATCTTGTTTTCACTAGTCTGTCAACAAGTTTTGTTTATTTTTCAAATATTTTCTCTTTAACAAGCCATAACAGAATCCAGTGTGTATTATCTGCCTCAGACAACGATGGATAAAGAATATCTGTATCCTAGCAAGACCCAAGAAAGCCTGCCTTAGGCAGAAGGCAATTCCTGATGAGTAAAACCTGTTAACAGATTTAGTCTCCCTTACACTTGGCCTTAGATCTGTCCTGCACATGCTAAAATAACAGCACAGAGCTCTGGAGTTACTTCTACAAAGCATTCCTGAGGCCTGGCCCGTTGGCTCTGTATCCCCTGTGGTTGCACACACCATGTAGGCACTGAATAGTCTGTGACCACTCCAACTCACTGTTTTGCACAGAGCAGGAAGGACTCCCTATGCAACATCTGTTTCCCATCAGCTGATACACCTGCACCTCTCTAGTAAAGAACAGTGCCTGTGACTTAAAACTGAAGAGTTCTGTGCCCACCAAGCGCAAAATGCTTCAATGCCTGGGCCAGGAGCAGTGTAGGCCGGAGAGGTGTTTGGCTTTGGAGAGGCTGGTCTCCAGCGCCAGCACTGCCCAGCCATCCCGGCGATGCCAGAGACCGCGGAGTAGCCGCGCGGAGCTGCGAGGCAGCACCGTGCCTCCCCTGGGCGTGTGGCCGCAGCCCGGCCCGTGTGGGGATGGACACTGCGGGCACACGGGGCGGGAAAGGGGCCGTAGGGCCGGGCAGAGGGCAGCAGCCCCCTCGGCGGTAGCTTCTCGACTTCCAGCACTGGGCCAGCCCGACCCCCGGGCAGGGGCCGGCTCTGCCCTCGGGGCTCCGGTCCCCGCTCCATGCACCGCCCCTGGGCAGAGGGGTCGCGCCCGGCGCCGGGCAGGGCAGGGCAGCGGCTCGGCGCCGTCGGGGCAGGTGGCGGAGGGAGCGGGGGGAGCGGAGCGCCCGG
>VZTI01000068.1:1188588-1202680 GCA_013397865.1 Struthidea cinerea | reverse complement strand
GGCCGAGCCGCCGCGCTGCGCCCCGGGCGTGCCCGCCGTGCTGGACGGCTGCTCCTGCTGCCTGGTGTGCGCCCGGCAGCGCGGCGAGCGCTGCTCCGCGCTGCTGCCCTGCGACGAGAGCAGCGGCCTCTACTGCGACCGCGGCCCCGAGGACGGCGCAGCCGCCGGCATCTGCATGGGTAGGTGGCGGCGGTGCGACGTCCCCCGCCTGCGGCGGCCCTCGGAGGGCGGCGGGAAGACCCTCCCCGGGCGGGGCCCGCTGCCCCGCAGTTCTCCCGCCTGGCCCCCGGCGAAGCGGCCGATCCTCAGCACCGCCAGCGCCACGGGTGACTGCCCCTGATGCTGCGGGAGGTGCCAGTGCGGCCGCCGAGGGGCTGGGAGGGCCGGGGAGTGTCCGAGTGCCCTCCGCCCCTGCGAAATGCCTCCCCTTTTCCCACTAGTGCTGGAGGGAGACAACTGCGTGTTTGATGGGATGATTTATCGCAATGGGGAGACGTTCCAGCCCAGCTGCAAGTACCAGTGCACCTGCCGCGACGGCCAGATCGGCTGCCTGCCCCGCTGCAACCTGGACCTGCTGCTCCCCGGACCCGACTGCCCCTTCCCCAGAAAAGTCGAAGTCCCTGGAGAGTGTTGTGAGAAGTGGGTCTGCGACCCTGACGATGAAGTGATTTTGGGAGGTTTTGCTATGGCTGGTGAGGAAACTAAAATTAATTATCATAGTCATTGTGAGGAGGAGGTGATATCATACTGAAAATATCCACAGGGTTGCACGTTGCTTGCATGGTCGATTTTTTTTATCTTTGCTCTCACCTCGAGTGACTAGTAGATATACCAGTGGTTATGAATAAAGGCAGAACTCAACAGGTAAAAGAAAAGAGATTCAGAGGATGAACGTGCATAGCAGTTTTAAAAGTTAATTAAGTTAGTTCCCAATTTTTAAATTTCTGTTTATCTGGTACACATTAGTTCTGTGACCAGAATAAAACAGGGACAAGATACTAATCCTCTGAACATTCCCACACAAAAAAAAAAAAAAAAAAAAAAAAAAACCAACCAAAAAACTCCCCTGCAGTCTTGCTAGTTGCTCTGTAAGAATATGTTACAAATAACAGCTTTGTCTACAAGAGACTTTTTCCCCCCTTAATTCTGCAGCTCTTACAAGTGGTCAGCATGGCAGCTAAAATGCCAACGAATTCCAGCCTGTCTGTGCTACAGTGCTCATGTTTATTGTTGGCATTAAAAATACTACAGAGTACTTGGAGAGGCAGTGGTTATAAACAGTGAATGGATTTGTAAGAAAACCCAACCCATTCCAAAGTGCAGAACTCGGGCTTTTTAAAAAGCTAGATAATATTTTTCAGGTTTTCCCTATTTTCATTTTTTCTACTGAATTTTATTTCCATCCCCTTTAAATTATACTATTAGTTTAACATGAATTTTCATAACTTTCTACTGAGAGTGGAGGGCACTGTATTCTCTTCCAGTCACTGCTCTTTGTAATCTTGGGCAGTTAGTTATGCCAAAACTCAGCTAATCCATTTCAAAAACAAGTGAGAAAGGATTCAGGAAGAAAAGCTCTAATAGCTTTTCAGTGTGCTATGAAGTGTTAGTTTTAAAGCACATAAGGTATAAACAAAAAGTTTGACACTTTTTATTACCTTTCCTTCTCCTTGATTGGTCTGACAGTGACAGGATAATCCATAAAATACCTACAGACAAATTGTCTGCATTCTTTTAGCAATGGCCATCCCTCTTGGGAGGCTACCTTTTTTGGATCTTTGCCATTAAAAAGGCCGTTTTAGAGGAGCTTAACAGCAAGGGCTGTGACTGATGGCTCACTTGTGTTGTCTCCTGTTTGCTCCTGGTTTGATCAGTGAACCAAACTGTGCCTTAGCAATATTTGCACAGTGCAGCTTAACACTGCCAGGAGGGCAGGACAGTGGTCAGACTTGACCATGGCTTTAAGTACCTGTGATAGCTCCTGGAAGTGGCTTCCCTCCTCCCTCCCCACCATCACCCTGGCTGTGGTCTGTCAATAATTGACAAGATGGGGTGATTTTACGACTCTCAGGAGTAAAAGGACTTTAGTTCCATGCTGTTTATTAGTTTAGATAAATCATTCAGCCTCTCTCCACTCATACCTAATATAACTATTTTTATGATGTAGCTTTAGAACTGATTTGTGATGTATTTCCATTAGAAAGGGTGAGGAATAAAAATCTCTTAGGATTCTAAACTGGTTTAAAAGTTGGCAGTAATTCTTCCAGCTGTGGACTTGAGGGAACTGAATCTAAATGCTTTGCTGATTACAGTGATATGCACCTTTCTGATTTGGGTTTTTTTTTTAGTTTTAGGAAGTTGCTATTCAGGTTTCCTAAAAAGACAGCTTTTAAAATTTCTAAATCCTGTCAAAAGCATGGATTTTGAACCTTGTTTTGTCTCACATGTTCCTTCCCAGATATGATAGAGCTCAATTAGATACTGAGGTTTCACGTGACTTTTTCTTGTAATAAAATTCTGTGGGGTTTTGTCTCCAGCCTACAGACAAGAGGCCACACTCGGAATCGATGTGTCAGATTCAAGTGCCAATTGTATTGAGCAGACAACAGAATGGAGTGCTTGTTCCAAAAGCTGTGGAATGGGCTTTTCCACCCGTGTTACCAACAAGAATCAACAGTGTGAAATGGTGAAGCAGACACGACTTTGCATGATAAGGCCGTGTGGAAATGAAGAGTCATCTGATAAGGTATGCTGCAGAGAGTGAGGCAAGGCAGCAAAATCTCTTCAGCTCTAGTTCTAAAGTTGGAATTTGATGGTCTGTAATGCTCCATATGCAACAGCACATGGGCAGCAAGCTGAGTGTTTTTGGTAAAGCATTAGACTAGCCGTGTTTGCTCGGTAGCTTTGTGCTGCACCTCCAGCAGGTTAAGGGAGGTGATTCTGCCCCTCTGCTCCACTCTGGTGAGACCCCACCTGGAGCACTGTGTCCAGCTCTGGGGCCCTCAGGAAAGACATGGATTTACTGGAGTTAATCCAGAGGAGGGCCAACAAGGTGGTCAGAGGACTGGAGCACCTCCCCTATGAGGTAAAGCTGAGGGAGTTTGGATTGTTCAACTTAGAGGAGAGGAGGCTTTGGGGAGACCCTACAGTCCCTTCCAGTACTTAAAGGGGGCCTACAAGAAAGGTGGAAACAGACTTTTTAGTAGGGCCTGTAGATAGGACAAGGGGTAATGGTTTTAAACTGAAAGAGGTAGATTCAGACTAGATATAAGGAAAAAATTTTGTACCATGAGGGTGGTGAGACACTGGAACAGGTTGCCCAGGGAGGTGGTAGATGCCCCATTCCCAGAAACATTCAAGGTCAGACTGGACAGTAGTCTGAACAACCTGATCTAGTGGAACATGTCCCTGCTTATTTCAGGGGGGTTGGACTGGATAACGTTTAAAGGTCCTTTGCAACCCAAACTGGTCTATGATTCTATGATAATTTAAGTAATCCCAAACAGATCACATATATTGCATGTGCAGGTTATTTTGACAGTTCACAAAGTGTAACTTCTCCCACAAATGCAACTGTACTACCTCTACATATACATCAGAGTTGCTTCAGTAATACAGAATGGATACATCAGATTTCTAGTCTGTTGAGCATCTGGAACAGCAGAGAAATGTGTGAAATGTCTGCTTGATAAAGTAAACCTTGTCTTAATCCTTATGATGTTTTTTCTCCAAAAGCAAACCCAACACTGACACTTCTGGTGTAAAAAAAGAATTGTTTCTAAGGGAGATGATTTTTTGTTTCTTCTCCACATTAAGTGTTTCTATCAGGGAGAATAACATGTATCTAGGTAAGAGGCCCATCAATTTATGTAATGTTCTGAGTGTTAGAAAGCATTTCTAAGGCCTTTGCTGAACAGTCTCTGCAGTTTTAAGTACTGGGTTTTGTAAAGGAGATGAAACATGTGGGAGGAGTTGAGGAGATTAACAAGAATGATCAGAGGTCTAGAAAACATGTTCATCTAGGGAAAACCAGATAGAACTGAACTTCTGAATGCAAGAGAAAAGAGATGTGTTCTCATTACCATGTTCAGATATTGCAGCCGGTTTTGAGTCCATGGAAGATATAACAAGAAATGGTGGGTTTAGACTGCATAAAAATTAAGACGTGAGTGAAAGTGTTCCAAGCAGTAAGAATAGTGAACTCTTAGGGTTGTCTGCAGCAGATGTGGAGTCTCTGTCATTGAAGACTTCCACGTAAAAGTTAGTCAATCATTTGTTTAAAATAACATGGCTAAAGCTGGTTCTGCCTTGAGTCACAGGAATGGGTGATGACTTTTGCAGTTCATTTTACCCTCTTTTTATTCCCCTGAATCTAGTCCTGTAACTTGCTCATTTGATTTGCTGATTCTCTGATGGAACTACACTAGACTGAGAAGTTTTTCAGTATAGTTTCTTAATCAATGTAGACTGGGCTTGTCTCAGATGACAAGAGTGGACTTTAATTATTTGTCTTTCATTACTGGTCCTGTAACACGCTGGTGTCGAAGGGCAGATCTTTCAGGTGTTACCTGTAACTAACTTCTGAAGCAGTTTCAGAGTCTTCTTGCTGTTGAATGAATAAAGACAACAAATTTAAATTTTCAGAGCAGACCTGTATCTTTGCATGTCAGTTGTTAAATGCTGTCTGTCTTATGCAATGATATATTTATTGTCTCTTCATATTTCTCTTAGAAAGGGAAGAAATGTAACCGAACGAAGAAGTCGGTGAGAGCCGTTCGCTACGAATACAAGAACTGCACGAGCATGCAGACGTACAGACCCCGTTACTGCGGCCTCTGCAGCGACGGGCGCTGCTGCACCCCACACAACACCAAAACCATCCAGGTCGAGTTCCGCTGTCCCCAGGGCAAAGTCCTAAAAAAGCCAATGATGTTGATCAACACCTGTGTCTGTCATAACAACTGTCCTCAGAGTAACATTGTTTTCTTCCAGCCATTAGATCCCATGTCTAGTGAAGCAAAAATATGAAAAGCATGAATTAGCACAAAAAATACAAGCAGTTTATACAACACTTGACCCACAATCAGGTGAATGTAACAAATGCATATATGAAACATCTAAAATATTTTTTGGAATGGTCTTTCAAACTAGGTGCTTTTTTCCCCCTGTAGTTTATTAAATACCTCATTTTACATTTGCCCCCTCTGAATGTCTTTTATTCACTTGAAGGAAATTTTGTACCTTGGACAGAGCCTTCTTTTTTCCTTGATGGTGGCATAAAGATTACAAAGCCAATAGCTAGACTTTCCCCTTGAGTTAAGGGGATCATGCTGCAAGTTTCAGTAGGTGTAAGACTGGGCTCCTTGAGAGTAAATGTATTCCATGAGGAATGCATGATACTGTATCACATAAGCTTCCAGGCTTTTAACTTCACTTTCCATATAAACACTTCAGCAGTGTTCTTTTTTCTTTTTAATGAAACTCTATTTTTTGATGACAGTAAAAATCTTACTGATGAAAGTGTTGCTTTATTGTGGCTTATAAAATACCTTCTGTCAATACCTCTGACTCTGAGGATTAGGTTTGCACATAGCCCTTGAAACGACATAGGTAAGATCTCTTATCCTGAAGCACAGCAGGTTGATAGCCAGCAGCAATTAAATTTCCCTTTGATAACTTCACTAGCAGTCTAATCCAAAACCAGCCTAAGTCAGTGTTGTATAAGAATTTGGTTCTAATCAATGTTTGTCTGTAGATAAAACTATCTGGATGCAAAAATAATATATCTGTAAATTCCTCTAAAATCCTAACTGTATCATATGGTGCTTCATTTCTTAGAAAGGTGTATATATAAATAGAAACTGTACATACTGTAATATAACTTTACTAAGTAAATAAACTTTATGTGGTCCAAAATATTTTTTCCTAAAGTTGTTTTTCTTAAACTACCAGCTTTTAACAGATGAAAGCAATGGGAAGAAAAAGGGTCTGGAGACTCCTAAAATCAAGATACTTTCTTGCATTATTCTTAATATCCCTCATCCTAATCACTGCCTTAAAAGTCATGCAGTGCCTTGCTACAGGGAAGCATGAATAATTTGTGGGGCACATATGAGAAAGGAAGTTTGTTTCAGAGTAAGTTAGCATGGGAGATAGGGCACATTAGCTTTATTTACATCATCCTGAAACTTAGTGGTGGTGGTGAAGAATAATTACATGATTCAGAGTTCATATTTGGTTCTGAACAACTAACAAAGTATTTCATTGGGTCATGCAACACTTCAAGCCTCACAAAATCAGCTTGTGACCATGCTTGTGTTAGATACTGTATGGCAATGTCCTCAAGGAATATACAGCCTGAGGAGTGTGGCAGTTTCATGTATATTGGATCATGTATGTAGCAGGATTGTGCCAATAGGTCCTAAGTACAGTCGTGGAGACGTTCAGCTGCTTCGACTGTGAGACCAAGTTTAGCTTGGTGTGTGTCTGTCTCTGTTAGCGACAGCAGAGTTGTACTTGTGCCACAACTGTTCTATAACCATGTGATAGGAAACAACTCTGTCTTGAGAAAAAAAGGCAGAAAGCCTAATTTTAACTTATTTGGCCTAGTGTTCTTCTCCTCTGAAGAAGCCATCAAACTCCAGTTTGGCAATTCCTGAGGGGTGGAATTCAGCTGGGGGCTAAGACTCCTCATTTTAGCGAATGAAGCCTAAGGTAAAGATAACTATGAGCAAGCATCAACAGCTGACAGGGCTTTTGCAACTTTTAGGTTATCCTCAAAATTATGAGGCCCTGGTGCTAAAACTGATTCAGTAAAGGTTTAGATAGATTGGGTCCTCACCTGGACCCTTGCATGTCTTTCTCCACTAACTCCACCAGTGATGTATTTCTCTGTAGTCATTGCTATTTTTATCAACACATTCCTGCCTGTTTTATGCTTTTCAAACAGCTGGAACTAGACTACGTTTGTGCATACATGCAACACTCCCTGCCCTTGCACTGTTTATAGTGCATTCCCTAATCATGGAATCATAGAATAGTTTGGGTTGGAAGGGACCTTTAGGGGTCATCTGGTCCAACCCCTCTGAAATAAGCAGGGACATATTCCACTGCTTCAGGTTGCTCAGAGTCCTGTAACCTGACCTTGAATGTTTCCAGGGATGGGGATCTATCACCTCCCTGGGCAACCTGTGCCAGTGTCTCACCACCCTCGTTATACAACATTTCTTCCTTATATCTAGTTTGAATCTACCTCTTTTAGCTTAAAACTCCTCTCTCTCAGTCTTTCCTTGGAGGAGAGGTACTCCTTCTGACCAGTTTTGTGGCTGTCCTCTGGACCTGGTTCAAAAGGTCCGTATCTTCTAATGTAACACCTTCTGTGCTAGGAAATGCCAAGAGCTAGACAGGACATGGCCAGGACTCCTCAAAGCAGCTGAAAAGTGATTAAGGAGTAGATCAGAATCCAGGAGAGATGGAAGAAGGGGTTTTTTTAAACTACTTTCATCCCACATCTCCTCCTGCATCCCGCCTCCACCCCAAAAATCAGGCTGGTTTGTGCAATGCTTCTCTAATAGAATGCAAGCTATCAAGTATTTCTCTGGATCATCTTGCAAATTACAGGCATCCTGATTTTCAAGAGATGCATCAACTACTGAGCAATGCAGCAATAATGTCTGGACAAATTTAAACTGTTTTTGGATTAATAAAACCCAGCTAATCCTGAGCCAGATGTAATTAGAGAAGAATGCAGTCAACCACTGATTTCCTATGAAGTAGAATGGTTCATTCACTTTGTTTTGACAGTTCCTCTGTTCCATTCAAAGTAACCCAAAGTAATTTATACTTGTGCATCAGCTTATCATTGTTGCATTGCTTCTCCTCTATTTCCATGCTTTCCCTTAATGTTATCTGGATTTTCATGTCATTCCTTAAGTTTTACTTTTATTGGATCATACAAGCAAAGCACAGGCACCAGGGAGAAGCAGTTCAATAAGTAGCGTCCACTTTGCAGGCAAGTTAAAAAGCTCATCTGGGATATGAACCCACCACCCTTTGTACATTAAGGTCATCCACTACTCTTAAGTTTGCGGGTTTTTTTCCCCAACAAAGGCGGGAGTTTTATTTCTGATATTTTTGAAGAGACATAAATGCAGCTTCCTGCTGGGACTCTTGTTGTGGATTGTCCATCATTTCCTTTGGAAAGGGGAATATGTGCACTATGGTATATGGAGTTCAAGTGCAACTTGAGTAACTCCTTTTGTCTATACTGTTTCACCAGCACTTTAAACTACAGTATGCACTTCAGTAAACCAGTGCCAAAATGCCCCCATAACCTTTCTTAGTGCTGCTCTACCTGATTTCTACATCTTTAACTCATTTTGTGAAAAGGTAATTGCGTTGGTATGAGCACTGCAACCTCCACAGAAGAGAAGTGCCACCATGCTCAAATCCGTATTAGCCATCTTTTTAAACACCAGAACTACAGCAGTCTCAACGTCTTCTTATGCTACTATAGCATTTCAGCAGGAAAACATATCTTTTGGAAGGGATCACAAGTATTTCCTCTGGACAAAAGGAGGCAAAGATCTGACCCAGTTTTACTGTCTTTTAGACTATATACATAATACCAATTCAGTGGCTATTTTTACCTCAGCTCAGTAGAGACAGATTTTCATCTGCTATCAGTTTGGTTATATGCATTTAGATTCATTTTACTTTAATATGGACAATTACTATCTTAATCTCTGGGCTAATTTCAGCCTGTTCCTGAAAAAGCTCTTGACACTGAAGTTAAAATACAACAGTGGTGTGTCAAACCTGTGAAATTTATATGAGTAAACTCCAGTGATAAAATCCTGAACATTTCTGGTGTAGAGCTGTGATTTTCCTAAAGAAGTAAAGTTAATTACTCAGATTGAGAAAAATAAAATTATCCAAATGTCAGCAATTCATGTTCATATCTCCAAGGATTCATATCTGAGCATCTCAAGGAACATCACTCAGAGTTCTATGTATGGGTCCATACAACAATGTGTACTGAGTATGTGTTGATGAAACAAGCACAAAATATGCTGGTCAACTTGTTCTTCCCATGTTCTCTGAACCTATGTGCCTTTCCTTTGCTACTACAAGTGAAGGACTGCCCCAAAAATAAGTCACTTAACAGTTTTTGGTGTTAACAATGGACAGGCTAAGCACACCTTCAATAACTGATGTTGATGATACCCAGTGTTACACCCTACAGCACATGTAGCCTGAGATGTTTATAGCTACTTCCAGGACTCTTTCATCTCTAGGACTTCATCAAAACAGCATACTTCTTGTATTTAATCTGCTTTGAATTTCTCTAGGGCAGTAGTCAAACACATTGAAAGTGTCTTTTTTTTGCCTTCACTGTGCAAGGAGACCGGCTGACAGCCTCCTCAACTGATGCCTGACACTAGAGTGAAAACCTCAAAATGGGTGGAATTCTACAATTGATTTCACTAAGATCATGGCCTCATCCTTTCTGTTTTCCAGTATAATTCCAGGAGTAGTATCATGTATAATGAAATCTTCAGGAAAAATAGAATGTTGCTATTTTTTTCTTTCTAGTCCAAGCTATAATTCTTCTTCACCCTATTTTCAATAATTTCTAGGTGTGTGGGAAGAAAAAATTCATTTACTTTCATGGATGGAAAAAATTCATTTACTGATTCTAGTCCTAGTATTTATGTATTATGACAAATGTGAAATTCATGAAATAACATTTTATTTCTCTCCTCTGAGAACTCAATACACCGGAATTTCTTTTTCTTTTCTTTTCTTTTTTTTAATAATAAAATAATTATTTTGTACCAAAGCTTTCTGCGTTGGCAGAAGCTTTGTTTCTTGTTTCAAAAAATAATTCTAGTTATGTCCACCATGCTAAATTTTGTAATATGAGCTGTTTATTGAAGGCACAAAATTTAGTGTGACCTGAGGGAAAATTCTGCTCTGATTTTCCTATTATCAATCCCAGTTTATGCATTACACAGGTATGTACACCTGTTCTATGACCACAGCTCCTATGCTGGTATCAGTCAAGAGACCTACCATACAACTACAACAGGAGGAGTTTAGTTGCAAGTATCTAGCAAATATTTTTAATATTTGTTTTACTCCGTGATGTCAAAATTTTTATTTCTATAAATGTGTAAAGTTAGAGCTAAGTCTCTTTCTTTATCATTAAACCCACGTTTAAAATCTCATGTTCTCCATGGATCGAAGAGGGAAGCCAGCAGATTGCCTGCCAGTGAGCTTGCTGGAGAGCACAAATTTAATCTCACCCTAAGCCTCTCCACTCAGAGAGGACCTTTGCTGGTCAATTGACTTAATTGAATGCTTTTTAGATTAGCAAACAGGCAAAAAACCCTCATGCAAATGGTCACACTAAAATAATGAAGAAAAGTGCCCCACTGACCTAAAACTCTTCACTGTTAATGGATGTTAATCTGGTTGTTGTTATTCAATGTTAGAATAAAGTATTTCCCCCAAAATTTTGCATTTCAGTTCATACAGGGAGACCTGGATCTCTGGTCTCATCTGTTCTCTCTCCTCTTCATCAGCCTCTCGAGCTATTACCATGTGCCAAGACTGTTTTCCACCCTCTTCTGTTGGGGTGTCCTGGCCATCCACAAAACTGGTATACCTTATTCCCCGACCGGACAATCGATTGTGGAAAGGACCCATCAGACCCTCAAAAGAGTGCTAGAGCAGCAAAGAGGAGGCAAAGAGACAAACACACCTCTCCTCCGCCTGGCAAAAGCCTTGTTTACAATAAACTTTCTGAACAGCAGCTTTGAGGATCCAAATCCTCCTGTGGTAAAGCACTTTAACTAGAATGTTCAGGTTAAGTTTAAGCAACAACCTCCAGTTTTAATAAAGGACCCACACACACAAGAGACTCAGGGCCCCTTCCCACTATTAACGTGGGGAAGAGGTTTTGGATGTGTGTCCACCCCTGCTGGCCCAAAATGGGTACCAGGAAAATGGATCAAGCCATTCCTGAGCACCAGCAAAAACAACCTTCCTAAAGAAGGAATCACCTGAGCCAAAGTTTAACTCTGTTTAAGTTGNGAAAAAAAATCCTGAAGTAATAGCCCACACAGAGCACATGTCCTCAGGTGTGAGGCAGCTAATGACAGTAGATGTGCATCCTGTTTCATCCATGACAAGGTAATGCATCCACATGTTGGGGTGTCCTGGCAAACCTGCCAGCCCAGGGCTCGGAGGGACAGAGCTGTGCCTGGGAAAACCCTCGCTGTTAATGTTCCCTCTACACAAATGTGTATTGGTTCACCCCGGTTTCCCTTTCCCCCCCGCAGTGCCAAGGGTGTTGGGCTGGCCCCGGGTTCCTTCCCTTCCCATTGGCTGCTGCTGTAAGCCCCGCCCCCGCCCCGGGTCCCGGGGGAAGGCAGGAGCTCCCTGGCCAGGCTGCTGCCGGGGACCGGGGAATAAACTCCTCTGGCCGCCTCCAGCGTCTCCGTTCTCGCCTTCCTTTGTTCTCGGGGTCCAGGGGGGTCCAAACCGGACCTCCCGTGGCTGTAGCTGCATCGCCTGGAGAGCTCGCTGCCAGCAAAGGGAAAATCACAGCCAGCTCGGCCGGCTAACCGTGGTCTCAGCTGCCTGCTGAGCTGCTTGGGATCTCACCCCCGAGCTAGCCAGCACAGCAGCCAGACAAAGAGACACTCTTCCATATTTTTTCCATGCTTTCCTTATCCCGCTCCTTATTTTTCACTTCCACTGTGCCCTCAAGTGGTAAATTATGCATGTACATGCATACCCCGTGGCCAGAGGCCTTCCCTATGCACCCCATGCACCCCATGCATCCTGCCTTCTCCCTTGCTCCGTGTGACCTGCAGCCTTCAGAATACACGTTGTGTCCATCGCAGTCCACTTGCTTGGAGCTAATTGGACCTTTTTTTTGAAGCATGTCAAATTTATTTCTTCTTCTGGTAAAAGATAAGCGATATTTAGAAGGATATAATAAATTACTTTCTAAAAAGAAGAAAGTGTGCTAGCTGAGGGAGATTTGCTCTCCTACACCTCTGGGTCTGGCTCATTAAAGACCCAGGCTCAGCACCTCATGTTGCTTGATTCACAGAAATTCAGAAAGAATCTATCCATTAGGCCAAGCAGAGACTTGAGGCTGCACATGCCCAGGATTGTGCTCTGACCATCAGGACAGAAGAATAAGTGTGCTAGACCCTGTGGGAAGGTTGCTAGTTTGGGTTGTTTGGGCTTTTTATCCTCTCTATGTTTAATTAAAGAATTGCACTTTAATATTAAGTTGGGAGTTTGTGCAAAGAGGCAAAACCCAGAAATCCTCACACAGATTGAGGCAGAATTAAATTCTTTGAATTGCTTTCGTATACAAGTATAATCATTGAAATGCTTGAAAAGCTGGGCCCTCACCACTTTGCAAAAACTGTATTTTCAGACTGTAACATGTTAGACTGCCTACCTCAGAAACAAAATGCACGTCTTTGGGGAAAAGAATCCGAATTTTAACATAATGAAAGTATATACCTTTAGCGTTCCGCAGCTTACGTGCTTACTCTGCGGGCTGTGAGTTTGCAATTGTACATGAAACTGTCATTCTCGTAACAGGACAGTGCTAAGGACTGTCTTTGGCACTGCTGCACTGCTTAGAGGAAAGCGAAGAGCCCATCTTGGGGCCAGAATTACAAGCACTATTTCGCTTCAAATTTATAACGAAAGAGGTGTTGCAGCGGCATGGCTCCGGTCTCTTGCAAACCATGGAGAAGGGGGACACCTGGTGGCTACGGGCCGTTTGGACTTGTCAAGGATAACCTTTGGGCCTGCTGCTGAAAGCAGGGATGCATCCGGAAAGGATGAGGCCAACTGATGTTGCTTATGAAAACTGCCACTGGTTAGGGGGACAACAACAGCAGGGGAGGACAGAAGCCCAATTTTTAAATGTGTCTAAATTTTTATGAGCATTATGGCAGGCCCCAGCCTCCTCCAGGACCTTGTTTGCTTTGTGTAGATAAACAATGCAGAAGAAAGTTTCTCATTCCCGGGCTTGCCAGTTAAGTGAGAAAGACACAAAGGATGAAGGGGAGGCCCTTTTCTCTGGTTAGCACACAAGGCACTAAAAGCTCAGAATATATGAGCAGCTTCCTCCACACCACACACAATTTGTGGTAAACCCAGGAAATGAGCCGTTTCTCTCAAGTCACCATCCACAGCCTTAACCACAAAGGCTCTCCTCCTGCTCCTCCTCCTGCTCCTCTTAGCTTTACCCTTTCAAGTCCACTCTGCACTTCAGAGGATCATGTTGCCGAGGAAATGAAGCAATATGCTTTCTTTTCAGAGAGCAGGAGTGGTCTCAGGCACCGCAAAAGAGAGGCCTTTAAAGAACAGAAGGACAATGAGCCCAGGGAAAATGATGGTCTCTGGAAAGGTGATTATTCACTCCATAGAGAAGGGATTGCTCTCTGTGTATGGCACAGATGTACTAAAGACAGTCCTACTTCATCTGATTACAAACCACCTTGTTTTGGGTTACACAGTGTCTGGTGGAATACGGCTTTGCATCTCTTCCTTGGGATGCTTGTGAAGGAAATAGCCATCCCTCACTTGCACTAACCACTATTCAATGTGTTGCCAAATCTTTCCTCTTCCAAGCTGTAGTGAACATTTTAGCTTCCCTATCAGAGTGAAAAAAAACACAGAAGGATCAGTATCTGCAGCCCATGCAAAGTGACAGAACTCCCAACTCCATCAAGAGACAAGGAAGACAAGAGTCAAGGAGCCCCAGGGCTTGGCATGTCTGGCCTCCCAGGCACTCGGCACACAAAAAATAGAAGAGAGAAGTTTCTGCTGCAACCTTCAGGCCTGTTGGAAGTGGGAGGGGAGAGGGAAAAGCAAGAGAATTGTTTTGAGAAATAGGAAAAGCAGCTGCAGCTGTTACACAAAGTTCTTCGAGGTATCTGTGTTCTTCTATTTAAATTTATTTGGGCTTTTGGTTCCTGGGAAGAACTGATATGTTCTTGCTTTAATTCACATTTGTTCAGCATTTTAAAGCCTCTCTCCAACGTTAAAAAAA
>VZTI01000068.1:1002882-1188513 GCA_013397865.1 Struthidea cinerea | reverse complement strand
AACTTTACCCACCTTTTCACCATTTCCATGAAAAGAGATTTTCCAGAGGTTTTCCAGATATACCACGAGGGGGAGGCAGCTGAAAAATTATGGGACATCTGTTCTTAGGACTCGGTTTTTTAATGAAAAACACTGCAACATCCACAAAAAGAGTGCAAGCAAATCTGTTTTCAGCCTTAAGGAAAATATTAACCTTTTTATGTCTATTATCAATGAATAGCCTTTTATGTAAAGTTTATTTTTTAAAAATCTTATTAATTCCAGTTAGAAGAAAATTCATCATTTCCCAGAGGAAGGGTATATGCTAATGAGAACAATGCTCTTGCTTTTATATATAGAGTGAAATAATAGAAATTGCTTCTCCAGAACTTAAATCAACCCACAAGTCCATGCTGCATGATTCATATTAAGTAGATAAAAAAATTTGTCTAAATTTCATGTGTCTTATAATTCCCATTGAATTACAAAATTCATACTTGTGCTGAAAAAGCAGCTGCTCTCTCTTTCTAGTAGAATATTCTACATACTCCAAATCCATTCCTCAAACTAATTAATTTCCTGTGTGTCTGAAACAGAATTTTTAAGGACATAACTATCAAAACCTGAGAACAGGAGAAGTCTTAAAGTGATAACTAAGGTCACCAAAACCTTCCATGCCCATAACATGACCAGACAAGGTAGAGGAGAAAGCCATATGAGGCAGACAAAGGTCAGGTGTCCAGCAGATCAGTGGCAAATCCAAAATACAAGGGACTCATAATGTGTCTCTTGGATGACTTTTCTTGTTGAAGTGATGAAAATAAGAGGAGGCTTCTCTCTCAGTTTCTCTGATGACTATACTTCAACAGCCATGGAGAATTTGAAGTCCACGGTCAATGTGAGCAGAGAGCTATGAAAAGCAGCTGGGGAACTCTTTGGGAACACTAATTACAAGCCTATGAGAAATGGTCTTTTCCCCTGTGTGAATCTATCAAAGATTGGCATTCAATAGCAAGCCTTCAGAATAGGCCACCTTTGAAAGGTTAATGAATAACCTCGAAAGAAGCCCTTATAAAATCTTAAACATGCACAAGATACTAGCCAAGGGCTTAATAAAATACACAAGCCCCACATGCAAAAAAACAGGCAAAACAAACAGAAACCTATGGCGACTCCAAACATAACAAGATGGACCTCATAAGGAGGAATTAACAGCAAATCTCTCAATAACTTGCCTTTTGTGGCCAGAGGTCTGCTATCTCCCCAGGGTACGGAGCACAGAGAAACCAAATTAAACTGTGGTTATCTGGTGTCTCTAGTGAGATTCACTCTGTCGCACGTCAGAGCTCAGTGGGTAGCTGAAGTCCAGGACTGGGAGTCAGAAAGTCTGCGTTTGGTTCCCAGCTCTGCCACAGACCTGCTGTGTAGCACTGCTCTACTTACTCAGCCTTTGTTTGCCTCAGTTTCCATGGCATAAAGAGCCAGGGATTGCAACAGTGCTGCTGCACAGGGCAATGCTGCAAAACCCAGGGCAGGGCTGCTCTCACACCCGCCACGTCAAGGGGGGTAACCACTGTCAAAATGCTAGTTTCTAGATGTTCAGCATCACATATTTTTGAGTTGCTAGGATTCCTGGCATGGAAGGATGGCTTTCAGACCAGCGTCACTCTATGGACAGTGGATTAAGTGATTGCTGGAATATGTGGCATTTCTTAATTGCAGGAGGTTAGTGTGCCCAGATGTCAAGCAGTGTGGTGAGGGGAGACCACACAGCAGTACCACGTCCCAGGAGCCCAAGGCCACATTGCACAGCACAGCACAGCACTAACAAGGCTGGAGAGGGGCTGTGGTCCCTCAGAACCCCGCTGAGCTGCTGGACTCTGTTTTTCCAGATATTAGTGACCATGTGTTGTTCAAGCTGTAGCTGTAGGGGCAGTCTGCTGAGCCACAGAGAACTGGGACCATATCATACAGCAGTGATGATAGGGAACAACCGTGCAACCTTTGTAATATGTCAGCACCAAAAAGGTGTCTTCATCCCCACGGTTACATGACACCATCTGCAGCAGAGCCAACCCCAGGCAATGCACATTTTTGGCCTCCTGTGATCCCTGCAGTTTACAGATGGTGTCATAGCCTGGGGCAAACAGAATCACGGAATCACAGAATCACAGAAACTCAATTTCATAGAAAAGAAATCGTGGAAGGAATTCTGAGACCCTGGTGCAGATCTATAATGCCACTTGGCAAGGTCTCATCCCATTATGTGCAGTCGTTTCCCATACTACCATGAAACAGGAATCCTGCATCCACTCTGGTTTCTGATGGAGGTGTATTTAACCACAGAGAGAGGAATTTGCAGGAAGTCTGTGGGAAAAGAGGGCTGCAGCCAAAGGCAATGGGAATGCACTTGGCATGTAGAAACATGGGATCCTGGCACAACACTGGGATTTAGCCCAACACTTATTCACCACACATGGAAGAAAGTCAACAGAGCCTCTCCAGTGCCAGGAGATCAGGCAATCAGCCTGCAAAAATGACTGCCACAAAAAGAAATATCTGAATAAAAAACTAAATCCATTTTAAAAGAGAACAATTAATATTATTGCAAATTCAATCCTTCCCAGAAATGTCACTAATAAAGCTGCCTGTGTGACGTGTGATTCAAACAGGTTCCCTTATCAGTCTCTCACCCTTTCTTTGCTTTAAGAGTTGAATCATTATCATCATAAAAAGGTTTGTGTTAGAAGAGGCATCTAGTTCCAACAACCTTCCATTAGAAGGTGTCTTGATGTCATGAATTATGAATTATATTATTAATCTTGTTGTTACAATTCCCACAGAAAAAAGTAACCAGGACATCACATCTTGACCTGTGGTCAAAACAAGTACTGTGAAGCCCAAGAGCCCACCTCTGAAGAGGCTGGGTGTACTGGTTATAGCAGCTGGAGGAGGCTCCATGATGACAAACCAAAATGACAGGGGCCAAGGCAATAGGAGTTGATTTCCCCGTGCAGACAGACAGGGAACTAAAATGCATGAGCCAAACAATCTATGCTTACTTTGAAATAAGATGAAATCAGCCAGGCAGGAGGTGGAATGGCTGTAGTAGAAATGTGTTTCTTGATTACAGACCAAATATGGAAAGGTCAGTGGATGCTACAGCCACTTTGGAGCATTACAGGAACACCAGCCTGATTCCTTTAGGAATTTCTCTCTGCCGCATCCACAGTTTGTACCTCCAAGGTCTTTACTTCCTACTAAGACTTAGAGGAAGGGTTAAAGGAAGCCAGTGAGTAACTCATTGACAACATTCTCCTCATCATCCTCAACACAGGACATGTATACAGACCTTACCTGGTTCAAAGCACTTCAAGTTTCTACAGCTTTGAGACTTGCATTCTCTCATGGGAATATAAATTAAGGCTTGAATTTGTCCTTTTGGAAAAGAAATGAATGAGTGAAGTAACTTCAGACAGTTTTCTTGCATTTAAATAGACAAAATTATTTGCCATGATTAATAATCATTAAAATAGGCAGTGGTTATGTGGACTATAATCCAACAACTTGTGTCACAGGAACTGCTTTCTTTTTACTTATGACATCAGCCACATCTTAGCTTCTACTATCCATTAGACCCTCTTTTTACCCTCTTGCATTTTTGACATAAGCTGTCATAGAAGCTGCCTGGGGCCTTTGTTTTCACGAAGTCATTTTTAGCTGTTTCTGTATTTCAGATGAAAATGTCGTTTACATTTTACTTCTAGGAATACAACAGGACAAGTATTGGAGTACAATAAGACAAGACAATACAATAAGACAATAGGAATTCAGTAATACAAGATAAGGAGACTGGGAAGCTAGAAGTGACAGAAACTTATTAAGAAGTTGCCTGGGTCATGGCTCGGCAGAAAAGATCCCAAAGACCACAGGAATTTTCATAAATTGTTCTGTATGCATAATGGAGCTCTGCACAGAGGACAATTCCCATAAATGACTTTGGCAGCTGAGGACCAGTCCTCCAGCCTTCAGGGCTTTCTCTGTTGTGTGCCCTTTGCAGGTCTGTTTTCCACTATTTGATTTCATGTTTTTGAAGTTGTTTGAAATTTGCATCCACAAAATCATTACAAGGGAATTGTATCAAGATGTGTTTTAATAGACTTTATTTTTCCAGGCAGTCTTTCTATCCACCTCCCAAGTCCCAGAATTGTACTGAATACATAAATAAGACACAGGGTTGTGAAATCACCTCCAATGTGATGCAGCCCAGGCCAAGGCTCAAAAGACTCTGTTGTTCAGTCTGACCTACATCAGAAGGAAATGTAAAACCTGATTCCTGATGCCATCACTGTGCTGTGGGCAGTGAGCCAGTCTGAGCACAACCCTGTCACTGCATTTTACAATCTCTCTTCAGAGTGGTACTGCTTTTGATCTGCTTCCTGTAGGTCTTGAGATCTCTGAATAAAAGCCAATTTTACCAATTTTTTGTTTTGTTTTTTCATGGAAAAAAGTCAGTATTTTAATTGTGGTAAAGATAAGGACAACAGCATGAAAAAAAAAAAATCTGTGTTCTCTTAAATTATACCTGTAAGACATGGCCAAAAAAAGTTCCACAGCATCTCACAGGCTGCAATGAAATTGCCACCAGAAAAGAATTACCCCTAATATGACCATGTTGCAGACACTTCTAAACTTTGAACAATTTTGGCTCTGAGTTTTTCTGTTTCAGTTCTGAATTTTACAGTTTCAGATAGAGAGTCAAGAGTATCAGATGGCACACAAATCAGGTTCTCACCTGATACAGAAATTGTAAGACTTGGAGCAAATGGTTTCTGACTAAGAGAAAGGCTAAAATCTCAGCATAAACTTTCTCCCGGTATTTATAAAATATTTCTATCACCACTTGGAAAGAAACCGAATTACATGTGCCTAGCATGATGGTGCTTGTACTTACAGCTCTGGTGCAACATAGATCATGATAAAATATAATAATAATAGCTACAGTGTGGAATTAGCCTCCACACAAACACCTAGCACTCTTGTAACTGGGATAGCACTTGTGCCTAACAAACAGCAGCTGAGACTGTCCAGCCTCTGGGAGTTTGAATGTTGCACAGCCATTCAGATCCAGCAAGAAAACCACTGTGTTTTGGCCAACCAAAGAGCATTCTGGTTTGGGGCAAATTAAAACAAGGTATTGGTCTACATGGGGAGTCCATACAAAGTGGTTTCATACTGCCTTGCTTTAGTGTCCCTAAATGCTAGGACACGCCACTGTTTTTATTGCAGGAAGGTGCAGATGCTCAGTGAGCCTGGCCCTGGCTTACATAGCACAGGGAGAGCCTCAGACACACCAGTCCTGATCAGCCTCCAGAGAGACAGCAAAGCAGTACCAAGGGAGACTTGGGTAGCCTGGGGACTGGAGGAGCAGAAACAGGCTGAAACTTCATGGTATATAATGCAAAGCTATACATCTTGGGGATTAAGAGTATTTGACAGAAAACATGGGATTGTGATTTGAGAATAGAAGAGGAGAATGACTGACATATTACAGCTGCTACGGTGAGCCAGCCAGGCATATGCATGCATACAGAAGGAGAAATATTTCTGTGAGTACAGAATATAACTGATATTCCAGGTTTTAGTAAGTACAGGTAAAGGATTTTTGTTTGGACAAATTTGCTATGCATTTTTCTTACATATCCATTTTCATTAAAGTTGATTTTACAGCTAGAGGAGCTATGAAGGAAACAGGCAGCAGGAACGCCTACCTTACAAGACAATATTAGAAGCATCTGGCTTAGCCTGGAGCAAACACCCATGGAGAAAAACTATGATTACTCCCTACAAACACAGAGAAGTAGAAAAGCTCATTCAAGAGCACATGGGCACATGCTGGCAATGAAGTTTAGGCCAGAAGTTTACAAAAGGGTTCCTAATGGAGAAAGTCAGCAGTATATTCCAGTAGGAAGGGAAAAAGCACCAAACCAAACTTATTTCTAGGACAGTGCTTGTTAAAGACCTCTGAACCTTCCATTTTACTGCAGTGGCAAAGGACTTGAATTTAAAGTTGGATTACTTTACAGACCTAGACATTGGACAGTCCTGGCTGTGCACAGCCTTATCAAAGGAAGCACCTGGACACTTCACTGACACCTAAAATTAAATGGGATGCCAAAATTGGGGTTCACACCTCCTGAGCTGTTTCAGAGGTGCCAACTTTGGTGTGGGACCACCAGACAGCAGATTCAGCCACCTCTACACACACAATAACAATTCTGCTTTCCTTCAGGTGACAAGGGCAGGGGTGTTGCTCTCTCATGTGTTATATCTTAGCAACAAAAACTTTTCTCTGGGAAGCACAATATCAGGACCTGGTGGGAACTCACCCTTTTCCATGTTCAGTGGGGAATAAGTAAAAGAAGAGGAGGTCAGAAATCTCTGGGCAGATGGAACCGTCCCTGCTGTCCCTGCTCCTGCCCCTGCTAATGTTACCAGGCATTGGATAAAGATGAGAACATCTCTGGAGGTAGAGGAGAGTCCAGGCCACTTCCTTCCCAGCTAAATGCCCTCTGCCCTTAACTAAAAGGTCATGTTTGCGCTCCTCCTCTCCTACAAGAATGCTGAATTTTTTCCTGCAGTTTTCCCGAGAGCAATGCACCTCGCACAGTCCAGAACAGTCTAGAGCTGGCCACTAAAAAGCTGCGGTTTGAAGGGAGCCATGGTTTTGAATGATGGGCGCTGTTGTAATCACCAAGGTATGGGAGGAGAACCAGCCCTAGCTGCAGGTATAGCCTCAGGCTGCTCCAATTTGCTGGATGACAAAGCTGTAAACAGCTTTCTTCAGGGTTGTAAGCCTCTAGCCCAGAGCTTATAAAAATGAAACTAACCTTGCCTTTGCCTAATCTTAAATATCCAACTTAAACTGAGGTACTTTCCCTTTTAGACAATTTTCCAGTATTTAACCTAAGGAAGCAATAAAAGAACCAACAAAACTTCTCCAATAAAATAAAGTTCATCTCCTTTTTTTACCCATCTTAACCTCTGGGAACAGACTGCAATGACCATCTCTAAAGTCCTTCTGCTTCTTGGCTCTATACCCTGCATCTGCCCAACTCCCACTTAACAGAAGAAAATGTGAAAAACATCCCTCTTCTTTTCCTCCCAAAATACTACAGGTTTTTGGACAAAAACTTCTGGTATGAGAATACAGTAGTGTATACGAAATGATGAGCTAAATAAATCATAAACTGGGAAGACAAGACCACGATAAAACATTTGTCATACTTCATGATACTTTTATTTTTAAAATTGACAAGCAGAGCAGACAACACAGCTCCCAACAAATGAAAGGAGAGGACATGCTGTAACATTTAACTTCAAACAACAGAACACAAATAGACTGTTGATCTGCATAATTGTTTAAGCCAATGTTTCCAAACTTTTAGAGTAATGGGGCCACCATTAATGCTAAGACCCTCTTGTGGACCACCATGTACCCTGTATCATCAAACTTTTAATTGAAAACACAACAGAAAGCTGTTCAGCTTGGTTCTGCAGCCCAGCTGTGGACCTTAAGATTGTGGACCACCAGTGGTCTGCAAACCACAATTTGGTAATTATCGGTCCAACTGACTCAAGACCAGGCATGTGCCAGAAAAAGCAATGGAGGGGTACAAATGTCATTACAAAGATATTACACATAACTAACCATATGGATACAGAGCTCTTTATACCACCCGCAGCTTTCCATGTGGGAACACTATTCCAGTTCCTGATTGTCTTCTTGCTAATGTCTCCCATACAGTGTATTTTTTGCAGCATATCCTGGGACTTGTTTATATGTATGAGCTTTATGCCACAGCCAGTAGCTACAATTAAAGTATAATTATAAGTGGTAGGGAAGGGAGGAAAACTTGGCTACCAGTAGATTTCACAATCAGTGGTTCTTCTGCTACTCATAAAAAAGTTTAATTGCTCCCCTTCTTGTTTGCTTCATTGTTTAACTAGTTATAGGCTGGGCTGCTTTTTCAAAGACTCTGAGTCTTGTGAGTCTGTATTTTAAGGCCTGGTTCTCCTCCTCACTTAGAGGAGGTGGAGCAGTGCAAACCAGAGATCTCTAGCCACAAATGACTACTTTCAGTCTTGCCCGAATACAGTTTTCTTATATGTTTTGGGCATCCTTGAATTCTTGGTTTATGTTTTTAGGTTCATCCAAACTCTAATTACACACTGATCTTTGAATAGCAGATACTTGTTTAACCTGCTGTAATACATGTACACACATGTACTCACACACACAGAGGGTTTATCTGCAGGACACAGTGAGGTGCTGTGCGGAAATACCTTAACTATCTATAGATGACCTTTCTGAGGACTACACAGCACTGCACAGAGCCGTGCTCAGAAGCCCAGCGCACCTTAAAAGCCAACCTTTTCATTCAGGGTGTAGGTGGATACCACAAGGTAGAGAAGCCCAAGTTGTCTCTAAACAAGTTTACTCAGTTAGTACAAATAGTTAGCCATGACCCCATGAAGCAGTGTAGGCATCTTGTAAGGGACATATTCTTTAATATTAACACACTTGAGGCTTCCATGGAAAGGAACACTCTCATTCTGTCCTTACTCTCTCATGAACAGGTAAATAAATGCCGGGGAAGTCTCCAAGGCAGCAACAGGCTTAGATAATGCAAAGATCAAAGAGGCAAGAAAGGAGGATTTCAAGCTGCCAGAAGAATGGGCCTCTTTGGAGCTCCTTGACCTTGACCATCCCTAAGGTGAACCCTTGCAAATGCATTTAAAAGCTCAGAAGAAATTGTATGTGAAATTCATCTTTGGCATTTTCCAGTTCAGACTAGGCAAGGCTCTTTGGACAGCATTTTTGGCTGCTTGGGAAGCAAACAGCACGTTATCATTTGGATACAGAAAGGTTGGGTTAGTTGCTCTAAATTGCACAGAAAATCAATGGCAGGGCCAAAAACTGAGGCAAGGAGTGATGATTACATGTTCTGTTCTCTTGACCCTATGCCTCCATCCCAGTGCTGCGAAAGGCATCTCACTTAGGCAAACACAGAGAGGGAGGGAGCAAGGAAGAGTAAGATTAAAAACTCTGGAAAAGAGATTGCAGAGAGGAAGATGTTGAATACCACCCCTAAAAAACTGTTTGACACATGGAAACAGCAGCAGTACTCCCAGGCCAAGCCTGTGGAGACAAAATTATCTCTTGTGCAACATTAGTGAAGGAAAAAGACTAAGTTATTTCAAGAATGGATTTGAGCCAATAAACCAACCCATTTTTGCCGTGTTGTAGCAGAAATTTTTCTTACTTTTCTTTATCTTTGACCTTTTGTTGGGAAAAAAAAATAGAGCTGAGCAAAGCTGTACTCTGGTAAGAAAAATATATCAGTAGCACATGCCTTCATGAAATAGAAGAGCCATGGCTGTTTTTTATTCAAAGAGGATCTTGTATATATGCTTCGTTTACACAAACACTATGCTGATGCTAATGCTTGCCCACGGCACTCCACATGATGTGCTGTTCCAACACTGCTCAGTGTTGCTCACTGTGTCTGAGAAATGAATATGACAGCTAATGAAAAAATCCTAAGTCCCTCCAAGGGAAAAGAAAAAAATTCTATTATTTTGCTTCCAGTACTTCAAAGCATGTGTGAACCCAGTGATGCTCAGAGGCATTCACAGCCCCACTCCCATGCTCAGGGCCAGCCTGCAGCCTGCTGGTGCAGCCACTGAGCTTTGTTACACACATGGCACAGCACAGGACTGTGGTGAGGAGTGCTCACCCCACACCAGCTGCCACAGCTGGGCTGGCACACCTCCACCGAGGTGCTGAAGGCAAGGCAGCTCAGCTTCCATGGAGGCAATGGCTCCGTGTCCTGCTGCAGCCTTGCAGCTCTCCAACAGGAGACAGCCAGCTCTTATCTTCTTGACAGGGCTATACGTGTGAACAAGCATTTATACTTTTTTTTTTCTTTTCATCTTTTTCACTGGTTGTTTTTGGAATCTGGGAGCTTATGGGCCTGAAATAACACAAAGTCTGTTTTACTCATGATACCTCAGGTTCTGCTTGGAGGAAGTACAGAAAGCAGATCAGACCTAGTCTCATTTTATTTCATCCTGGAAGCTCCTTGAGGAATTCAGAAAGCCTGTGAAAACCCAAAAACAAACAGAGAAAGAAAAGAAAAAACCCACAAAGAAAGAAATCCAACTTTATTTGAGTTCCCCCTAAATATGTTTGTCAACTGCACAGTGCTACTCACTGAGATGATATTTCCTCAGTTGTCTTATGACTCACTGAGCTACATAAACTGTTTGCCAGTCTCTAGGGCCCTAAGTGGTGCATATTTAGTTTACCTCTATGTCTTTGCATTCTTCTCCTTATTTACTCTTCCCAACTTCCCTCCATCTCTGACTATGCCCATCGTGACCTCTCAGATAAAGAGATCTACAAACTGGCTTTTGTGCTGTTTCAGGGCAGGTTTTGGGTGCATGTTTCTTTCTTCCAACTTGTCCCAGGAGCTGATTTGGTGTATGGTGGGATCTCCCCACACTTTCTTCCCCACAAACAGTTCCTCTGAGGCCTGCCACAAATTTTCACAGTAGAAGCAATGGATTGAACTCCCAAGTTCCACTTAGATTTCACTCCACCAGAGACCTTAAAAGGAACTCTGATTTTAAAGTCCCTCTGTGGGACTTACTGTCCACATCAGTGTAGACTGGATCTTCAGATACATCTCCTGTCCCTAGCACTAGGAGGTTAAAACACTTTGCTGATCTATTGCCTTGCTTACCCTGACCTCCTCCTGTGTATTAAATTGCATAAATATCCTTGAACCTATGTGCCCAAGAGGAGCTGCAGCTGAAGGACCACTTCAGGGAGCCAACATCTCTTGGACTGAGCCCACCAAACAAAGCTGTGAGCAGCAGCTCCAGGGCACTGGACCCCAGGCTGCCCCCATTACCTCGTACTTGTCCTCACCTAGGGTCTGTGGCAGTCCAAGGCAGCAGGGAGGACCTTGACCAAGGACCCAGCACTCCATGTCTGTCCCAGAAGTAGCAATGGTGGCTTGCCTCTCCATGCCATGCAGAAAAGTTCAGCAGCCCCTGATACTGCCAAGGTGGCTTCGTCAGCAGTCAGGGACTCAAGAGCCACAATTCAACCGCTGCAGCTGCTGTGGTTAAACTGTCTTCTTAATTACACAGGAAAATGTGCTTGAAATCATGACTTTCATTGGTTCAGTTCACCGTGCCTGAAAACAGAGTGAACTGGGCAAAAGGAAATCATAGTTCAGAGCCAATTTTGCCTATCTGCACCAGCCTTATCAGGATGTGGGGACATTTGGTGACTGGGAACCAAAGGTTTTTTCTGAAACAGGGACATTTCTTAAACCACACAGATTTTTTTCACAGTTTGTTGTGGTTCATATTAGTTGTTGCTTTTTTACCCCACTCTCTAAGAAGCTACTGCCACTGATACCTGCAAGCACTGTTTAGCAAGCACTGAAGGTTTTTCTATCATATGCACAAACGTTTTTTTTTTTAAATTTGTCATAGGTAGCTATGTCCAGAAATTTGGAACCAAGAACAAACTCTGAGACAGGTCAACTTGCAACTATTACAACAATTGCCCTTGCTGTGCAATGATGTTTAAAGCATACCAATTAATCTTTGCAAATGTAGGATACATTGCTTCGGCAGCTGTGCTTTTGAAGATATTGTGGATTTCTTACTGCAAGAAGACTGCAAATTACTTTCATCATACTGTTTAGAAAAAATAGACAAACCTCAGGGATTACTAATGATGTATAAATAAACCAAAGTTAGCGTTCTGGGGAAGCAGTAAACAGCAGCAGTGCTTGAGATCCAACGTGATGACCCAGGTGACAATACTGATCAATGCTTTCCTGGAGGAGGAAAAATTAGGGAGTGTAGAAACAGAAGGAAACAACATTATAAGGTTGTAAAGGGGCTTTTTGTTCACCCTTTGCCATGCCTCTTTTCATTGTGCAAGGTTGTTACCAACTTTCATTAGTGGCTCTTTTGGCATAAAAGTTTTCTCCCATGAAACATGCAGATTTTTATAGACCAAATTAAGATTATTAAATTAAAATCCTGGATGCTTGGCAATGAAATATGGCTGAGAAATCTGAAAGCACACAAGAAACAATCTAGTGCCTTGGCAAAAAAAAAGAATAAGCAAATAAATACTTTGTGGCTGGAAAAATGTTAGGTTGTGTTAGATTTTAGGAACATCAGGGACATAAGCTCACAACAGACACAGGAGAGCAAGTTTAAATTATCTTCTAAATCAGAGGCAACCACATGGAGCTCTAGACTGTGGTCTCATATTTTCTTTAAAAACACATCAATTTATTTTACTGAAACATTCACTACATCTGGAACCCAGGACAAGTAGCCACAACTGCTAAGCTTATTGCTTCCTCTCACTGCAGGAATCGGATTCCTGCAGAGGGAACTGGCATCATCAGGAGCACAGGAGACATCCCAGACTGGTCTGCCCATACCATGAGAGCTGTTGTATGTGCCTGGAGAGAGGCACCTACACAGAGGAGTAACAGACCTCCTCAAATGGAAGAGTGAATTGAATGTGGGTCTTCTCGACCTCTACAGTTGTCTCCATCACCAATTCACAGGGACAGGCTCCCATACTGACCCCTAAACCTAATCCTGCCTCCTGTGGGGTCTGTCCTTCCAGACCACACTTCCTGTGGTTCTTCTTCATGATAGGTGATCAAAAGGGGGTAGGAAGAAGGTTCAGCCCCGAAATCAAACCAGGTTATGCATTAAAGCATAATGCTAATAAACACTTTGGTGAGTCTCATGGCAGGCCCTGCTCTCCTGCACCAAAAGACTGTGCAAAGCTGGAGCTCTCTTATGAAAAGCAGCAACTCACAATTTCACAATTTCTTTTCTACTTTGTCCACAATTAGGCAAGGAGAAACATTCATTTGGCTTTTATCACAGATCTTCCACTCTTCTCACAGTACTCCTTACTAGTGATGGACAAGAGGCAGGCCACTCAGTCATGGTAGAGAGCATCAAGAAACACTTTCAGCTTGAGAAGCAAGACAGGGAATCCTCAAAGACAAGAAGGAAAATACAACATGGAGGACCAGAGAGCACAGAGTTTTTACAGGAACAGACATGTAACAACACCTACAGAAACTCTTACATAAGAAATATGGACCCAACCAGAGGAAGTACCAGCACTAGGGTTGTCTTGACAGTTACAAAGGAAGGAATTGGAGAGGCTGGTTTGCTTTAATTGCATGCAGACAGAATGAAATCCACACCAGCAATTCTATGTACTTAGTGCTTTCAAGAAGTCAAACTACACAAAGCTGAAAACAATTATGAGCCAAATGATTGCAGAGAAAGAATTTAAACAGGAAAAATGTGAGTGATAATTGGGAACTATTTAAACACAGTTTACAAAGTGCCCCAAAAGGCACACTCTCCCATTGCACAAAAGAGGTCAAGTGGAGTTAAAAACAAAAGCAAAACAAAACAAAAGCATAAGCTGGCTTAGAGAGGAAATTAAATCAGCTTTTGCAAAAAACTCCACAAACAATTCCCCTCCACAATTCAGCCAGCAACAAAATATTAAGCAAACAAATGCCACATATATCATCATTAGTAAGGAAGGAACTGCTGATAACAACAGTGTATCAGATACCAGCAAAGGTAAATGAAAGGAAACAATGGAATACAAAAAGGGGGGCGGAAGGGGGTTGGCACTGACATGATAGTAGGGAGGATCTTTTTTTTCCTAAGCATATCAGAGGAAAAAGGCCTCCTAAAAGTAGTAATTATTCACTGTTAGATGGTAAAAGTGGAAGAATCATAGAACCATAGTTCTAGGAGTTTTTGTTGTTGATAAAAGTCATAATATTTTCACTGTGTACTTGAATCTCCATAAGAAGACTTTGATTTAGAACTGAAGAACTGGTGGGAAAGTAATGCAACAGCAGAAATTCAATTTGTTGCATGTTAAACGTTGTTGGAGTGAGAGCTCTTCTGGACCCAGGCCCAGAGGAAAGCCAAAGCACAGGGGTTGAATTAAAACCTTTGGATAAGCTGAGATACATGAAGTCACACCAAAGTGAAATAGAAATGTAGATTTTTAACTTTTAGTAGAAATATATGCTAAGTGCTTTAAACATTGAAAAGCTGCAGCAAAGACCTTAAACACAGTTCTTTCTGCAGCAGTGTTACCTTTTCACAGAATTTCTTTACTTTAGACAAAACATAGATGGAACTATACTGTTCACATCTTTTAGATAGAGTGTTCACATAAACAATAAGAGCTGATAGAAACAGTATTCACAGATCTGTATAATACCTATGTAATGCTTGTGTAAGATTCACGACTGTTAGAATTAGATTAGGATAGGTTAAGACAAGAAAAACTAGAATCATATGTCAATTTTATTGGTCAATTAACAAATATAACCCACACTTCTGTAAGTTTAGAGAAGAAGAAGAAGCTGTTTTTTACTTGCTGTTTGCCTGCTGCTGCTGCTGTTGCTGCTTGGCCTTATCATGTAACCCCCTTGAACTCTGCCTTCAAAAAAACTATGAGACTATGAAATAAAGAACTTAGCAGGACAGCAACCTCCTCTGCTCTTTCACCCTCGTCCGAAAAGGAAGGGTATCCCAAACAGAATGTGTTTAGAAATGCTGACCCAAAGGAACACTGCAGTGCCTCTGAGGCAGGCAGCAGGATCCAGGGGACAATGCATGTCAGCGAAGGCGTTAAGCTGGACCTTTCCTGGCTGCATGCACAGCCCTGTCCCACCACAGACCCCCAGTCAGGCATACGGTGCTCCTGTGGTCTCAGAGGATGCATGTGAGGAGGAAAAGGCCACATTGTCAGCTGTGCAGGGTGATGGAGATGCTAATTAGGAGATCCCTCTCCCATGCTGCAGGTTTGCCAAGCTCTATGCACCATACCCACAACAGCACAGACTTAGTTACAAAGCACCTCTGGGCACCTCGGGAGCCCAAAAGTCAACACAAGTATGACCTAACCAAGGCCATATGTGTTGAACGCTGAACCCAGGCCTCTGGACTGCATGCCAGTGCCTGGGTAGCAGTTGATCAGGCAGAGATGGACAGCATAACTGGGGCCAGCACAAAGTGTCTTTCACCCTTCATGTCCATCTCCCCCAGCCTCCAGCTTGGACCTGGGACCTTATATGGACACCTTTGGGTTTTTTTAGGCTTTCTGCCAGTTCATTTATCTTCGAATGCAGCCTGATACCCCACTCTTGAAAGACTATTGCTATCAGTGCTGGTGCCCTATGAGAGGCATCCTTACAGTGACTCCGAAGTCCAGACTCCTATGATAACTTGATCTATGGCATTTATGATGACTTCCAAGAAATCAGGCCATGAGAACAGTGGTTTTATATTGCTGTGACAGACGATATGTGTTTGGCTCACAGCTGGTCGAATGTGAATATGTTACATTCTTGTGAAAGGATTTGGCTGAACAACAGAGAGAAATACTACCACTTTGCCTCGTCCTGGCAAATGTCCTAGCTGTGCTGTGGGTCAGGCAGAGTCATTCTTGGGGAAGGCAGATGGCAGGTGACATTTTCTCTGAAAATCCTGGGAAGGGAAGAAAACTGTAGGCAGGAGTATGTGGTGAGCAGAGAGAATATCCTCCTTTGGCAAAGCAGGAGCCCTTCAACAGAGCAGAAAGTGGGACATGAGCAAGGTGCTTCTCCCAGATGCCAAGAGGGGACTGGCAAGGCTGGATGCAACTGAAGAAGCTGGTACGACAGGGCAGGACTAAGCCTAGGCTTGATGGAAAGGACCTATCCATAATCACACAATGAGCAGGAGCACGATTTGTTTACAGGCTTTTTAAATTTAATCCCAAATTTCCTTGAAGTTTTCTTGTCATGATTTCTCTTCTGGTAAAGCCTGGCCATGGAGTTCACAAGCTCCTCTGGCATCTGGATGCACTCATTTTCAGAAAAAGGTACAGATACTCCAAGAGTACTGGGTATCACCCACTCTTCTGACAGCCAACATCACCTCAAGACAAGGCTCAAAACCAGACCAAGGGCTTTTCATCCATTGCTGCAATTCCACCCTCTCCAGACAAGATTTTGCATTGAATATTACTCATAGATGAATTTAAAAAGAAAGTTTTGCTTATGAGAAGCCTTAAAATAATATTTTCATGGCACATCCTCCTCGGGATCAAAAAGAAAAAAAATTATCAACCAAAGGATATTAAGATAGTTGCTGGCTAGAAAAGGAAGAAATGCAACCATAGACACATTTCTGCAAAACAATTTTGCTTCCTGTTTCTGCCACACTTAAGGGACAGCCCCGAGGGGAAATAGTGGGAAATGACCATTATATTGGACGTGATGATCTTAAAGGTCTTTTCCAACCTAAATTATTCTATGATTGTATGACCTCACAAGCAAAGCTGAGGCTGTGGTTGAGGCTGTATCTGGCTAAAGCCCTTGTCCTTGGTTCTTCACTGACCTTGGCCAGTAGTGGCCTGGAACTGTAGATTTCATACAGACTGGATACAAGGTCCTTTTTTCCCTTTGTATGAAGATGAAGGGATTTCCAAATTTTGGTACAAGCATCTGTAGAGATAATTGCAAACATGTACCCAAGCTTGGCTTGATCTACCTCCTCCCTGCCTTACTGCCCTTAATCACTACTACTTTGCAGGCACTCTTAGAGATCCATCATTGTTTTCTCATTTCCTTTTATACACTATTTGGGGTAATCAGCAAATATAAGAATTTATTGCAGGTGAGCATACTTAAAGAACAAAACAAACAAACAAGAAACCCCCTAAACTCATGCACTTTGAACTAAACTTAAGATAATGGAGAAAAAAATTACTATTCCAGCAAGCAGAAGTTATACAGAAATGCAATTAGCAAGTACCTTTATACATATAATTCATAGATGACAGACAAAATATTACTTACAGAGATCAAGGTTGTTTTCAACTATACATTACCATTCCTGGAAAATCAATCTACATTATTTTTAGCACAGGTTAGGAACTGGAGTAAGGATTAAGTGATTTGCCAAGGACATGGTTAGACAGACTTGGAAAATTGGAAATTGTGATTTCTTTCCAAAGGGAACATGTATGATAGTCACATCTGGTATCGCTATGTAGAAAAGCTCAGTCTTATAATTCATGGTGTAAGAGAACAAACAAATTTTAATAAAAGCCTCCTATTACCAGAGTAACAGAAATTATCTTAGACTTCTGTCAGGGCTGGGACCTACTCTGAGGCTTCAGTAGGACACAGCAGGCAAACCAAAAGATATGAAAGGATTCACAGTTTATAAATACTTTTTTCTACACCCCAATGCACTTCTCCCCCAAAGGAAAACCCAATGTCGTAAAACACTTTTCAGCTTCAAACACATGAGCAAGTGCCCTCAAAAATCAAAGGGATTTAGGTATAGAGATGTGAGCTAAACACATTTAAGTATCCTGCTGTATTACACGCACACACAGATTTGTTATGACTGATTGAACCCACATTCCAGTTACTGGAATATGTTTAAAGCCAAGGCTGTTGGTACAACATATCCACTGTACAATACCCCAGTATTTTGCCAAGGAGTAGTTCTGTGAAGGGTTAAGTGTCTATAAAAAAGAGTTAGGGAAGAGTAGAGATGATGAGAAGGGTTTTCTCCTTTTCTAGCCTCCAACTTTGTCTAGAAAAACACTTTTTAATTTCCCTTTAATTAGAGCTACCTTAAGGTCATGTTTCCTCCTATATTGTCAGCTGAGAAATGTGTCTAGGCAGCTGCTATACTACAGACTTCTTTCCTGCTGCCCCTCAGTTCTGGCTTTCAGAGGCTCTGGAGGCAGCTCTGGTCCCAGCAGATAGTAGATGTGCTGTGCTCATCCTGTGACCTGGGAGGTACCAGGGTGCTGTGTTGACCGCTTTGGCATGTTCAGAGCATCCAAGACTCACTGGGTGTGCCACAGCCAGTCTGTCCCTCACTGCACCCATCTTCTCAAATGTCAGGTTAAATTCCACAAGACTTTCCTGGAAATTAACAGTATCAGATGAATAATACTGGTTCTTCCTCTTGATTCCACCAGCCTTTGAGACTCCAGAGTTTTGAATAACTGGCCAGGTCAGAAAGAAACAACTGTTTCTTAGTATGATTCTATTTTGCTGTCCCAGTCAGAGATCATCTATCCTTGCAAAAAAAATTATGCTGTTTGATATTAAAGAGTCATCTTTCCTAGAAGGGTCTGGAGCACTGAAATTCCTTTTGGTTTCAAAATGTACTAATTTGTACAGCTTGGGTAACCAGGACAATGCCAAGTTTAAACCACATGTAGGACTCAGTGTAAAACTAATCTTTTCCCCTCAATAAATTTGTTCATAAATGGCTTGAAAATGTTCTACCTAGATAGGGAGGACAAAAAATAATTCACAGTGGAGAGTCATGATCTAAAGATGATTCAGCATAAGACCCGGACGAAAGGCAGGAAGAGATTAAGCACCTTTCAGAGGGAAATACTTCGTTTTACATTGCAAACAGAGGGCATCAAAGAAAACACAGATGAATCAGATAATAGCAGGAGCTTTCTCATGCAAATGTTAAAAACATTTTGAAGAAGAGATCCTGCATACACTGACACTTGCAGTGAAGTGCTGCAAAATGGCTTCTTCTGTTCTTTCAGCCTTGAAAATATACCCACTGAAAAAGCAAAAGAAGTTAACGGAAAAAAATGACATTGCCTAAAATGGGCTTGCGAGGGTTCGGTGAGAGGATCTTCAGCTGGAAACAAGGTGTGAAGCAGCAAAGAAAATGTTTGATGCAGAAAAAAAAGTTCCAAGAAGGATGCCTTTGTTAAAGGGGAACAAACTGCCAGTGAAGTGGTTAAACCGGCTCTTAGCTCACTTAAAGTTAAGTGAGAACAGGAGACATTTGCAAAGGCAAAAATAAGATCATCTAACAAGGATTTTCCATTAACAGTGTCTGGTGTGATGAAAGATGCTGAAATTGCATTTCTATCAGGCTCACGTCTCCTCAAGGCTGGTTGTTTCCTTTCAGAAAAGTGGCATATACAGGACTTGCAAACGTGTGTAGATGCTGAAATATACACCCAGCATTTGCATCTTCTGCTTCCTCCTGACTAGCTGGTCTATTGATGCATCTGTGAAGGTCCCCTCCAAAGGAGAACACTGGGCAGACCATCACTTCTATTTATTGCACCTCTTGGACCCAGATTTTTACCCAATGATTATATGAGTTGAAATAAGACCATGGAGACAAAGGCTGTTGAAAGTAGGAGATCACACAAATGATGCAATCTACATCACTGGGTCTGAAATATTTGTCACTCCCAAGAAGAGTGCATTTTTCACACACAGAGCATTCCCAGCAGTGGCATTAAACAAGTACCTGGACTTAGGGAGCTCCTGAAATGCTTTGCTGAATAGAGCTATGCAATCTCAGGACCTTATTGTCAGACCTACGAACAAGTAAGGAATCCTATTGGAGTCCACAGAAATGGTCAGCACCATTAGAAATCAAGTCATATGGCTAGCTGAGCAATTAGGTATTCAGGCAACTGCCTTAAAATTATTATTTCAATACATGCAAAGTCCTCATGCTTTGGACTGAAGCTCTCTTAAGCAAGAGATACAATCATGGAATGGTTTGGGTTGGAAGGGAACTTTAGGGATCATCCCCCTGCAATGAGCAGGGACAGAGCTAGTTAGAAGAAAGCACAGCAAAACAGAAAGTTTCCTAGCTCTGGCCCACTGCAGCTGATAACATCTGTAGAGAAATACTCTACAGACACCCTCATTTCTACTTTTCAGGAACAGCAGTAGAGGTTCACTTTGTTAATACCGGACAGTGACTCAGCTGAGCCCCCAGTTACTGCTTCTGGGAGCAGCCCCAGGATGAAGTGCCACGGGATGGGCTGAGCTGAGAAGACACGGGTGCCTAAGTGGTAAAGATGCACTTCTGGGTGGCAAAGCATTGTTTAACAGGCTCAGCTGCCTCATAGCACTACAGGGCAAGCCTGCACCAATATGGGTAAATGGATTAGTTTGAAGCATTAGTAAAAGTGATCTAAATTAATCAGGCTGCTTTATGAGTTAAGCAGATAAGGGCTGTGAAGGATCATCTCACCTAATTCCAGCTGTCTCAAATGAAAATACCTTTAGTCCCCACTAGATCATCTCAGTCATTCCATCACTAATTATCACTCTTTTTTGTTTCCTAACTAGGCTTATCCTGTGCTGCTTCCTAACCCATTTCCGAGTAAAGTGAGCCACATGAGTAGAACTCTAGCTTTTAAACTCTTTAGTGGAATAAACTATTCCTCCTCCTGGAGTGAATTACAGGGAAGCAATGCTGCAGGCACTGAGGAAACAATAACCCTTGCCAGAAGAGGAGGCAATAACTTCTTCAGCCAGTTCTGAGAGTCTGTGCCCAAAGCCCAGGAATATCACATGATCGGCCTCTGCCACACCAAGAAATTTAACCTTGTGGTGGAGGTGGTGGCTTGTTAAACCACTCTAGGAAGTCCCACACGAATATATCCTCAGGCAAAAAATAAGTTAAGTGGGGATGGATTGAGGGGCTGTTAAAGAATTATTATCTTCATGCAAGCTTTATTTGCTAGTGTATATTTAATTATGAGAATGTAGAATACAGTCCTCTCTATGACATCCATTTTATGAAACTAGAATTAAGCAAGGGTAAAAATGTAGGTATGTGCTCACATAAATCTAAATCCATAAGATAACTACAAATAATAAACAAGCCTCTTTTTCAGGAATCAGTTGCAACAGCTCGTTTTCTTATTCAGAAGAGATGTGCTTGCAGGTTAAAAAAAAAAAAAAAAGCAAAACTAAACTACCCAAAAGTCAAAAAAACAACCAACTAAAACAATATTTTGGAAAGGAGTGGGTGGATTATTTAAATACCAGTAAGGAAGGCGAGCTTGTTAGGATAAGAATGATGTTGACACGAAAGGGATAAGAAGGATAAGAAGATATAATCTGACCATGAATACATTAAGACTTATCATTTTTTATCATTACAGTTCTGGATTTAGCTTTCACTTAGAGCAGCAAGGCCAACAGCTTAACCGCAACCCCAAGAATTGCTCGTTGCAGTTCTTACTAGAGGTTTCCTAGACCAGCTGCCTTCAGCATCCACTTGGGATGCAGTGATCTTAAAAACTCACTAGTGAAAGTATTTGTACACTCTTTTGAGTGAAATTCAGAAATTCAGCCTCTAAGACTGTGGAGTTTGGGATACTTCTTTTTCTGTCAGATAATGCTTATGATAAAAACAAAGCTCCAAAAGCCCCATCCTAAGCTAGCCTTGTGAGACAGTGCATACTGAAATTTTGGGTGGGATTTTACATGACCCTCTGTATCTTCAAATGTTGTAACAGTAGTACAACCTAGAAGCTTCAAATCCTTTTCAAGCCCTTGTGGTATGTGCTGTATTATCTTACAAATGACAAGACTTGAAGTATTTACCCTCATGAATACCCAACTGCCTTTACAAATTCCAGGGCAAGAGAGGGAAGATCTGAGGCTCTCAGGCCAGCCAGGCACTCTGTGTCGTGAATCCAGAACTCCAGTGGACCATGCTGGGATCTTCCATGCAGCCCACAAGCAGCCATGGTGAACGGGTGTGAGATAGCACAGCTGGGTGGGTGCTCTCCCCTTTAGTTATACAGCAGGAAAGAAACACTCAGCATCAGCCCCACTACAGGCAGAAGCATTCTCTTGCCCTTCCTCATTTTTACCTCACCCTTTCCTACTCCCTCATAAACCTGCTCAAGATTCCTGACAGTTCTGCTTCTCATGTACAAAGAAACACCATTAAAAAGGAAGCAATTGCCCATGTGGAAACAGAACTTTCCTGAGGGGCTCTACAAAGGCCACAAAATGAAGTCCCTGAGGAAATGTAACACCTTTTCTACAACTTCAGCACAACGTTAAAAATGAGCACACCAAAGTCCTCAGAATCACATACTTCTCCAGCGTGGAAGACAGTAAACTTGGAATTTGTGTCGATAACATTATTTAATGCACAGCTGGAGGGTTCTGAGACAGACTGATGATGAGAGCATGGCTAGATCAGAGCAGAAAGGGAGAAGCCTACAAAGGACAGCAAGCAGGGAGGAGGAGTATGGAGGGAAGATAGATGAAGTAACAGGCAAATTGTCAGGCAATACCCCAACCTTGGAAAAGAGATGTGGACAGCATCAGATAACGGCCAAGGGGATTGAGATGTAATGGGATCGACCCATGCAAAAACTCATGAAACAATCTAAACTTTTTTCTTCCTTAACTGATTGAACTTTTCTCAGTGAATACTCCAAGGATAAAGTTTAAAATGGAATTGACTACATAAGATTTGGGGTAACAACTGGAAGAATAGCTCATGATTTTGACCACAGGAGGGCTCCCAGGCTTCATGAATGCATATGGAAACCTTTTGAGGAAGGCTAGAATTACATGATGAGGCATAGAAGGTGAAAGCAATGAAGGTGCACTCTTAGTTCAATTTGGACATCTACTAACCTAGCTGAGCATGCTGCATATAATGGCTTTTTTCTTCAACAAAGAAGAGAAACAAAAAACTATTTTTCTGCAAATTTCTTTTTTCTCTACTGCTTTAAGAGGATCATTATAAAAATGTCACTTGTTAGATCCCTCAAACAGCAGTGTTTCTTCTGGTGTTACCAGTAAGGAGAATCTTAGAAATTAATTTTTTTTGCTAACAAATAATGTTTGGGGATTCAATGTTTATCACGTGGGAAAAGACTGTTCACATCTGCCCAGGCTGCAGCCCACACAAGTTAGATACAGCCCCAGAGAAGATAACACATCATCTGTGACCTGCTTCCTACTGTCCTTTTCTCTAGACTCTGCAGAGGTGTACAGTAAGTGTACTACAGTCCTGAGTCCAGCGAGGGGCCTGTGGCCATGGGGAAGCAGGGATGACTGTTCATGTGGTAGTACAATGGAGGAAGAGGAGGATGTAGTTACTGTTGACCCAGAACACCATGTCCATGCACCCCAAAACACACCCCAAAAGCCAGCTAGAAACATGGAAAACCGACTACAAGTACAAAGGACAATGCACATCCAGCAGAGAGCAGGTGAATCCAGCCTTCAGAAATGTCCTAGAGACTTTGTTAGGTGAAAATGGGCTCATGAGCATGGGAGGTGATCTGTCACAATCAATATCGAAACAGAACCTGAGCTCTGGCTCATCTGGATTGGTTCTGAACTTTCTAGTCCCAGAAGAGAAAATACTGACATTATTAATAGCTGATTTTCTTTGTTGTTAGTAATGGTCTAGTTGGTCATGTGTGAAGTTCTGGTTGATTCATCAGAGCTTTGGCATTTGTCACCTTCAGTGACATTAAATGCCTTCAAAAAAAGACACCAGCTTAAATACTCTGAAGAAGGTTTTTATCTGCAAAAGCTGGCCCTGGGTTTTAACTGCACTGGAAAAGAAAATGGGGATATATCAGGATCTTCCACATCCTCTTCTCTGCAGAAGGAGTGTGTAAGACCTGACAGAGCTAAGAGCTGGTAGGCTAACACTAAAGCTATTTGCAGATGATTAACAGATCAAAGCTGAAATAAAACGGGGAGGTCAACAGAAAAAAAATTGCTGTGTAAGGAGATAAGAGAAGTTTCCCATTTCAGAAGACAGAAGAGGTTGAACAGGTTGAAGGTCCAGGAGATGCTGCCAGAAGGGGACTGGGGCTGGAAATTTATTTGGTAGGTGTACAAAGTTCCTGTTCCCTCTGATATATCAGTCCTCCACATAGAAAAGAAGGAATAATTGTCTGCTTGCTGCGTACAGCCAGGAAAAAGAAAACTCAGGAAAATATCCCCTGAAAAGGATTTAATCCTTTTCTGTTGAGGGTTTATGATGTCAAATAATCCCACCTCTTTTCTAGTAAATTCCAGTTTTAGGGTCAATCAGTTACAGCTGTGCTAATCCACAGTTACCAATTTCTTTGCCTGCTGATGTCTCCATGGTGAAACCCTCAGATGAAACCTGGGTGACCTCCATCTGCCTTTCCCTACCATGTTTAGAAAACAACAGATAAGGTAACACAGTAAAGTAAGGCTCCAGAACAACTGTGCACATACCATGGAAGCTGTAAGCAGGGCAGCGATTTTCCTTTGTGAGGGCAGGTCTGAGTAAGTCACATCCCAAACTTTTGACTTGTAAAGGGAAAGAAACCTGTGGGTTTTTTACCACAGCTGGCTGCAGCAATGCTGCTTTTTATGTCAACATACATTTTAGTAAATGTTAGTTTGTACTCTGTAGTGACAGGCTGTTTGCAGTAACCTTGGGAATACTGCTCTTATCTTGTATTTACACAACAAGTGCAAAGAAACGAGATTAGGTATTTTTCCACAATGTTTAAAAATGCCTTTTTTTCTCCTCTCTTGAACAAGGGCTGAACTTTAAACATTTCAAATATTTCCCCTATTTGGAAGACATACAGTTAACATGATATTAATCATTTGTTGGCAGGTCTATCCTGGTCAGGGTATACTTATTTTTCATGACTATACCATGTCTCTCAGGTCAAGTGCAACAGTGGTCTGAGACTGCAGTAAGGGAAACTGAAACTAGTCAAAAACCGACCTGGACTAGGACTACAGACAGGATGGACAGGAAAGTACTATGGCATCCCTGTGGGATACAGAAGGACTCTGGTAAGGAACCAGGCCTACCAAAACCATTTTGATGCATGGGATTGATAGAAAACCAATTCAGCATTATTTGTTGCCCCCAAAGGAAGGGAGTTTTGCTCCTATTGCCCTGTATTCAAATTTTATTTCAACCAGATGATTCTGAAGATTTTGCTTTACAGAATTTACCTTGTGCTCCCCCATCAGAAATAGCACTATCAGAAATTATTTCAAAATGTAACATATTAAGCCCTGCACAGTAGCGCTGTGACCAGCTTTACTGGCCATACTCTATGTGTGCCCTTAAACAGACTATCCAACCTCTCCATGCCACAGTTTCATCCATGCCAGTGTAACAGCAGCCTCCCAGGAAAGTTGTGAAGTTTAATTTGTCTCTCTGTGCCAAACCAGCAGAATAAACCCTGCTGCCCTAAGTGCCAAACCCATCGGAAGAGCACTGTACTGGAGCAGAGAGGAGGTGGCAGCCCTGCAGCACCCACACCCTCCCCTGCTCCGGGAAAGTCTGGTTGTATCCCTCTCTCACAGGGCAGAACAAGTGAATCTGCCCCTCTGCTGGAAGGGGCTTGCAGGTTTTTTTAAAAAAATATTTAAAGGGGGAATTTTCTCAATTGCACTGCAAGCAGTATCTCCTCTGTCTCCTGCAGAAAGGAGCTAAGGTAATCTGCACAGAAGTGTAAAACAAATTTAAAGGTAATTAAAGATGTTTGATGTGGATGTGAGACTGAAGGGAAGGATTGCTGGAACATCAGTTCCTGCTGCTACAAATTTTTTTCTTTCAGGTCAGGTCCTGCACTCTGTCCTCACTGTCCAAGCCAGACATTCCCCAAGTTCCTGCTCTCTCCTGCAACTAGCAACACCTTCAGAGGGGAACTCCTTCAGCTTTCCTGAAAAGTTTTTTGCTTCTGCCTGTGTGCAGGCATTAGAGAGCTATTTCACCCTATACAGATTGATGTATAGGAAGAAGCCAAATTCAAGGGGAACAAGGACTTCACAAAGCTGCCATGCACGTGTGTTTTCATTTGTTAGTCTTAAAATCTTCACACATTCAGGTGACCGACTGTTTGCATATAAAGCACTGAGAAGCAAGGGATCATGGCAGGATTGCTCTGGAGGAGCCTCCAGGGACACAGCAAGATTGGCCTAATTAAACATAGTTATTACTCACACTATATCCCTGTGAACTCAGGAAAACCTTCAGAGGATGGCACAGACCTGACAATTAAATCTTTTCATTTTCTTGTTCATCTGGAGCTGAAATTGCTTTATAACACAGTACAAACTGATCTGCTGTTACCAAAACAGAACCAACGTTCAAACAAGTGCAGAAACTGTTGAATATTGTACCTAACCCCATAAAGAGGCTAAAGGCTGGACATGGAGAAGAGGGAAACAGCAAGCAGAAAGTATCAATCTAATCAAGGTGTTAGTTAGCTGATGGGGACAGACCATAATCATCAGTCATTAAGTACTGTGGTACTGCCAGAACAGGATGGTGACTTTTGCTATTCACCATCACAACCATTCTCTTGGTCGGGTTACTTGACCTGCTTTCAGTGCTTAACTATTAAGGATATGTGACTGTGGAAAATGGGTTTAAAAAAGTAACAGTTTCCTGTAGAAGGGTTATTCCAGTTGCATAACTGCCTCTGAAGGATTTTTCCCAGAGTAAAAGGACTTTGCTAGGTGTGCAGGACACCATGGTTTTTGTTGTTGTGGCAGTTGCTCAACTGAACTGCCTCTAACCCATTGAACATACCTCAAATTTGGATCACCAAGTACAAACAGTAATTACCAAACCCTCAAAAATAGTGTCTGCTCAACAGAAAAATTCAGTGCTCATTCTCCTCAACAGACCTCTTGCTGAAGCGAGTAATATCAAGAAAACGCAACATGTAACAGAAACAAGTGGTATTTCATCTTTTCAAAATGGTCTAACAGGATTGGAAAGCAGAGGGGTTCCTTCCCTGTGCCCTAAGCTAACATTCACCCTGAATATTACCAAAGGCAAATTACAAGTTTCCTTTGAAATACCTGTTGCACCTGCAGAGCTCATGTTGCTTAGAGGGATTTACAAGGCTTTAGCTTTGCATTAGAGCTTTTGAGTTGATAAGGCATCTTTCAACGGGAGAAGTACCCCATGCCACATGCAGAAATCACCAGAAGTATTTCTCAGCACACTTATTTCTGCTAATGCAGTAAAATAAAACAGCAACACCATGCAAGACCATGGAGCCAAAGGCTGAAGAGAAGTAGGTAGGACAGAAGTAAATTACTATTATTTACTGTCACAGTAAGAAACGCAGTCAAAAAAATTATGTTTCCTGACACACTAATCATCATTCTTTAGTGAAACCAAGAGTTAAACTGTCTCTTGCAACAGTTCTCAATCACTAATTATATTTCAGAAGCAAACTTCTCTGAACACAAGATTATTTTTCAGAGCTTAAATGTTCCTTTGGTATAAATTTCATGTTATTTTGGGAGAAAATAAAAGAATTATATAATTTGTTCAATTTGATTAAAAACCCAAACAAACAGAGCAACAGATTAATGTCAAAGCAAAACGGCAGTGGTGGTCTTTAGTTTATGAGCCACCACATTAAATCATCGCTAAAGTTCATGTTGAAAGAATTAGGTCTTAAGAGAAAGCTCTTTTAAATCCAAAGGAAATACCCTTTGTAGTACATGTAAGAACATAAAGTTTATCATGGCAAGAAGCCCTGCTGAAAGCTTAAAGGAAAATACTTCTGTGCTACCAGACAACCACAAGAGACAATTTTTAAGTTGCAAGAATAGGATGTTTCCCGTAGCTTTGTGCAGTTATTAGAATTTCCATCCTAACATTTTGGAGGTATTATAAAGCATTCAAGTTTTGTGCTTTTCTAAATTAAACAGAATTTGGCACCTAGAATAATAAATTTTTGTCTACTGGTCACAAAAACTTTATTATCTATGTCAACATGATTAATTCCACTTTACTACTTTCTCTTAGATGGATGCTACAGGGGTGCAAGTTGCTGTTGTGCCAGACTAATTTTACTTAGGAGACCTGGCTACCGGTCTGTTTACATGGCTGAGATGCTTTCCAGCCCCTCCCTCTTCCCTTCAGCAGTTGCAACCCTCAAGGAGAAAATAGACACAAACAACTTTCGTAGAGAGAGGGAAATCTCTAACCTCAAATGAAGGCTTTACAATAGTGGAATTAGTGAGTTCAGCCTCAAAGACATTCTAAACAATAATTTCTCTGTTACATCATCTAGCTACACAAACACTAATGCTCCATAGTACGTCTATAAAAGCTGTCCAAGCCAAATCAGGCCATTATCCAGATACCAGCACACAACAGTCTCTACTCCACTGTCTTAGGACTCTGCCCTCAGTGGCACTTGTGGGGGCTTGCCAGGATTATGAGACTGTTACTGCACTGAAGCAGCAAACAGAGACTTGACCACATAAGTGATGGCTCTAAATCACGTGCACTGTATGGACTTCACTGTACCAGAAGATAGATGTGTGCAATCAGACCAACAGGTTTCCTTTGAGAATGAGGGCTGGCATTAAGCCTCAGACTTGGGGAACACATCTCAGGCTCTGTGCATTGGAACAGGATGATAAAAATCAGATTTTCTCCTCACAGCTAAAAGTCCACTGCTGCACATTTAGCAATGTCACCTCCTTCAATTTCTGTCTTATTTCACTTTCCCCCAAAGTTGAAGCAAAGGATGATGGAGCAGGTATTCCCAGGAACCAGTGCAGACCAGCTGTGGTAGAGAAGGGGTGTGACACAGCCCTACCAGTGACAACCAATGTTATCACCTTGAATCCTTTCCACAATTCCACAGCAGGGCCAAGTGGCCTCAAGCATGGAGTAACACTGCTAGCTCATGACAGCAAGCATCCTCCCCTCACAGCTCTGCCCCCGTAGCAAAACCTAACCAGTAATAACTGCTGTGGGTGTCTATTTTATGGTCTCATTGCTGAGTACCAGGGCAGGGCACCTGGGCCCTGTAGTCCTCTTACCAGCAAACCTAAGGCGCTTGAGAAGGGCTCTGCCCAGTAAGAGATCTGTCAGCACCCAGCTGCCCGCAAGCCCCTCTGAACATCCCTGTGAAAGGAAATCAAAACACATTAAAAAAACTGAATGTGTGGTTTATTATATTTAAGATGCTATTTGTCTATAGTGTTTAAATATGTCTGTCACACAGTTATCCGTAAATGAATGTAATTTTACATGTTCAGTATTTTGATACACAGTACAGGACTACAAGTGTGGTGAAGGAGCATGAGAAATTAGTATTTCCTTGACGCACGCATCAAACATTGCAGCAGCACTTAAAAGCTCAGAGTAAGGACTCAAAATGCAGTATTACAAGCACTACTAAATCAACCAAGAGACATACCTATATTAAACATTAGAGAAACAAAACAAATGACACAAAGGTTTAATGTTTAAGATTTGATACAGGATTACAATACTAATATTTTTAATGTCCTGGCTTCAAATTAATAAATATAAAAACAATATAAAAATATACACCAGTTGATAAAAGGATGCACTGAGTAAGGTTAGAAAGCTAAATTTCACTTTCAAACGTATGCAGGTATGTCTTTAGGGAGAGGATTTCTGTGTAGCTGCGACTGGTCTTTCGGAAGAAGTCCAAGCTAGTGAGCTGTTCGATGTCACGCACACGCGCAGTGTGCATCTTCAGAAGATCTTCAACCCACTTTGATTCATCCTCAGAGCTCTGGGGGGAAAAAAAAAAACAAACAACGTTTTATAATAAGTCTTGTCAAAAATCATCTCCAAAAGCAAACACAACTTGTCTACACATTTGTTCCAGATTTGAAGAATCTCTGTGGCTTATTCAAGAACAAATAAGGTAAATGAGTTCCAAGAAAATAGATTTGACATTTAACAGGCAAGATGAATACTACAGTTTTATTTCAGTACCCATTTTAGGATGGGGTTGACACAAAGACCATAATCATCTAGAAAAAGCTAGCCTCAAGTTGCAGGTGTTTCAGAAGAACAGCCATATGTTTTTAGAAGATCCACTGGTCACTCCATGGTTTTTATCTCACAGAAAGAACTCCATATTAATTATTTTTGTATTACCAAAGGCGAAACTCCAGGCTGTTTGGCTTTGAATCCTACCCCTATACATTATTCTCAATTGACCACCACATCATCTAACACAGTAATATTTTAATCTTTCCACTTTACTTTTAGGAGACCTTTACAACTCTTTACACAGTTGGGACAGTGATTTATGTAGGTACCTAAAGACTCTTGTTATTGGAACATACATATTTTTCACTGATAGAAAAAAGAATTTCACCAAACATTTCCTGCTACAAAAAAAAAGAAAAATCAGACAGGTTATGCTGCCAGAGTGATTGGGGTCAGGTTGTATGCTCTTACGGGACAGCTGCTGCCTCATGCCTTGTGCCAGCACCAGCACATGTTGGAGTCATCCACAAACTATGGTAACTCACAAACACATCAGAAAAATCAGCCCTGCAAAACACTGCAGTGACTGGCTGTTTGTGTGCCTTAACCTGCCCAGCAACATGTGCCATGAGCATTGCACCCAGGCCTGGGCACTGCACGACAGGGAGCAGACGTGGGAAAAGGACAAAGCAAACAGGACTTTTTCCCCTTTGGCCCCTCTGGCTGGTACCTCTAAACCGCTGCTAGGGAAGCAAGTTAGGAATGATGGGTTGTATCTCAGGTATTTAGACTTCATGTGTGTGACTTGGAAATCTTGCTGATAAAAATCTACTCCTGGGCCTATTCCTGGAAATGATCCCTTTTCTGTCTGTCTCAGCAAGGTCCTCCTACCAAGTGATCCTCTCACAGATCAAGACTAAGCTCCAGCAATGCCAGAGCCCGTCCAGTGCAGTAGTTGTGCCACAGACCAGGAAGTGGGTCACCCGACAAAAGCTGGGAGCACCGGTGAGCACGATCGTTTGCACAGAGGACACAAAGTCCCAGACAGATCACAGCTGGCTACTCCAAAGCAAACGTCCATGACCCAGTCAGCACCTGTTTGGTTCAAAGCTCTCAGCCCCAAACCAGCTTTCCTCTCCATATCACTAACAAACCTGAGGACCAAAACCAGGTCTGGAAGAAGAAAAGAAAGATGCAAATTAAGAGGGAAGAGGAGGGAGCACATCCTGCTCACTCCCCTTTGCCTGCAGTGCCATGCTCCAGGAATGCCACCTGGCAGCATATGGCTGCAGGAAACCCCTGCTCAGCCTTCAGCCTGGCAATGAGGAGTCTGCAAACAGGCCTCAACAGGGTTGTTAGTGCAAATGCAGCCACTGTGACATTTTTGTTTTCTTCAAGCCTTTCTTCTGAGCAGGAAATCTGCAGAGCTCAAAAGGAAGTTATGAGTGAGCTACAAAGCTCACTTTTTTTGAATGCAAGCAGTATGCAAAAGATCTGCAACATGAATAAATCACAGGACTGTAAGCCTTGTTTAAACCTAGTCCAGCAAGACAGCATTTGCATGACTCCAGAAAAATCAGTTCACTGATTTCCATTTTTATTTATTCTAGTCCACAACTGGCCCATGAAGCCTCAGGTGCAGCAGCAAGGATTTTAAATACAGTGATCAACTAACATGGTATCATATTACCACATAACAATGAATGAAGTGTATACATTTAAAATGACAATTTTCTCCAACTGTAGAGCTTAGCCTCACCCCAATAATACAGAGAGTTTTAGAAGGAAAAAATAACAATTGAAAACATGGAAACATAGGTGATCAATTAGGAGGCTAACCCAAAATCCAGTGGAAAAAATACCAGATATTCTGCACAAGAATCTCTCTGAATATCAAATGGAAAGCTGAACATGATACATGTAGACAGGTGGGGGAGGAACTCACTTATGAAAAGAAATTTAAATGTTTTGCTGAAAGGGAAAACAGTGGCCTAGGGAAAGTTTCCAGTAGTTTCTAGGGTTCCTTCAACTTTGGTTTTGGAAAGGATTTTGTGTAAAGTTTTCACATGTGCTTCCTGTGCCAAGGTCATTAGTTGCTAGCAAAAAGCCCCAACAATCGGGAACTCCTGCCAATGCAGAGGAAGACTGGAATAGCACAGTGGAGGATGCAGCTGCAGGAGTTCCCAGTATAGCATGAAATTGGGTTATCCAAATTGACACACAGAAGAGAAGGACCTGAGTGTATCAGTTGTGCACGAATGTGAGCCACCATTACAACACAGCTATGGAAAAAGCAAATTATAGGTAGTATCAGAGGAGTTGTGTCCAGGGGAAAGAAAACCATTTTCATTTTGAGATCTGAGCTGCAGTACTTAATCTCATTCATGATCCAGGGGAAAAAAAAGATTGGACTGGATGAGATGCACATGAAGTCTGCCAACAGGCTCATCCTCTCTTAAAAGAGCAAAAAAGATTCTGGGTCTTCCATGAATAGAGAGAAGTATATGGCTTGAGAATCATCATATATCATCTCTAGGGTAAATCCCAAAGAAGGGCTATTTAAGACATAGAAAAATGTTGACACAAGAATAAATGGCCATAACCTCACCATGAATAAACACAGTTTAGAAAAGGAACAAATTCAGATGAGAAGAGTAGTGGTGTTCTTCAACGGCTGTGTGAAGAGAGAGAATGCGTGTACAGCTAGAGCAGAGCAGAGGGAAAGCTAATATTTCTTCAAATCTTAAAACTGTGGAGATGTTAAGGTAAAATTCCTATATTATCCCATACATTTCATCCATGAAGTATGGTGAGGTTTTATGCAATCACTTCTTCGAACAAGTAAGGAGGAACACCATGTGCAAAAGTAAGACTGATGCTGGATTTCAATGGCAAAAATTTGCCTAACTGTATTTTCATTCAAGAGCAACATTTAAATATTTTTGGAGTGGTTCTTTGCTATATAAAAGGCATGGACCAGTATCTGCTAATGACCTTGCAGAAGCACTGAAGTTTTTCTCAGACTGTAAATACATACACTGTAAGTAGCATGGCCTACAGAGAAAAGCAGCTTGGTTTGAAATGTAAGAAATCAGAGACTAAAAGAGACCATTATTGTAAAGAGCTCATAAAAAATATTTCAGCAGTTTAAGAGAACTACGACATGCAATATAAGGTGGAAAAAATAAATTACTTTGTCATAAAATTACATGTGGGCAGAGTTACAAGGGCAGAGACACTAATAACTGCCAAAGTAGTAATTTCCAGATCACTAACTGGATCTTGATTCAGAGAAAAGCAGTCCAGGGAAAAACCACAATGCAATATATGTAGGACATTCCGAGACTCCTGGTGGAAGACATCTCTGCCCGAAGCAGTTGAGAATCTAAACAGGGGAAAGCCAGACCTGCTCAAGAGAGAGGGATACTGCTCCAAAAGCATGGGTTTAGAAAGTGTGCCCTGAAAGCAGGCAATGTTTGATGAATGAAAAAGAAACAGTGTTCACAGTCACTTGTGTTTGGAGTTGGAATGACTATTTCTGCTTGTAGCTGGAAATGGAGTCTTAACTTTTTTTGCCAATACAAAATTTATAACATTAATGTGTTCATTCAGGAAACAGTTGTTTGATGAGTGAGAAAGAAACAGTGTTCCAGATGAATTGTGTACAGAGTTAGAATGACTATTTCTGCCTGTAGCTGGAACAGGAGTCTTAACTTTTTTGCCAATACAAAATTCATAACATTAATGAGTTCATTCAGGAAACAGTCTCCTGGCAGCCTATAGTGAAGTGTCTGTGTGCAGGAATCCACACAGCTGTGTAATGGGAGAACAAGTTCAGGCGGAAGGACAAGTCTAAATACAGCTGCCTGGGAGCTCTGCTGTCCTCGCAGAGCACTGGAGCCCACGGCGGACCCAACGCCCTCCTGCCACACGATCAGCTGCCAAGTGTGCACTTTCTGCAGTGCTGACCAGACCAAAGCCTTCATTAAGATTCTTACAGTAGAAGATCTTGCATCCTAATGGCAGATAGGAAAGAAACCAGGAGAGTGTTTGGCCAGCTCTGTAATAAGAATGTAAACCTTTCCCTTGCATCAAGGTGTTCTGGAAACAGCAAGAACTACTATTCTACCCTTGGCAGGTTATAGCATCTACTTTTAATACTGTGTGGGTTGGATGTAATCATCCTGACTGATGCACCCAGACTGCTGTAGCAGACAGATTGCACTGTACCTGCATATAGAAACTGACCTCCATAAAAACATCAGGCTGGCTGCCAGCACAGTATGTCTACATATACAGCATCCCCCCAGTCTGCTCTGAAGTTACACTGACAAAACGTAAAATCCTACAGGCCATAAACAATACTGCTGTATGTAAGTTCTTCCAGACAATTTTAGGTGCAGTAATAGTTCCATATTGTTGCTGATATAATGGCAGTGTGCTTTCATTTAACAGAGGCACTACCCTGTGCTTCCCATTCAAGACATCAGTGAGCACTTGCTTCTAATAGTAATGGGTTTTCACGTGTCCCAGGGATGTGTTTACCACAGGGCTGCAGTAGTGCAACAGAACTTACATTGCAGCTCTCATCATTGTCAGGCCGGTGGGGGAGGATGTATGAGAGCACAGAGAGTGGTCCATCACACTTGTCGGCTGGCTGAGTGAAATCTAAGCAGCTGGTTATGATGGCATAGTAATGAGTTGGAACAGGGATTGCACTGCCTTCCACAAACCTGAGGGAATAAAGCAAATATTTATCCACAAAGGATGAATTTATTTGGAAGCAGGTAACACAAACAACATGGTCTTTCCTCTCCTATGTGTGAGGACACACATACATTGTTGAGGTGTGTTTGATTCCTGAATACTATTGAAAGTGAGCATCCAATTAGCTCACACTGCTACAGAATTACCTCATGCAGTGCTGAAAGGCTTCTTCTGTTCAGAGACATAGAGAGAACACATTACTGAATTAACAAAAGACTTGAGCGTGTAACTCAGTAGCACTGCTCCTAAGTTCTAGAGAATTTTAGAGACAATAGACTCTGTGGAACCTAATTCAGCTTCATCTCAAACCAAGACAAGGATGAACACAATTTCAAAGTCAAGGGGAACAGTTAACTGCTGAATTGTCATTTCCTTATTTTTACCACTGTCCTACCTACATGAGCATTCTTATAACACATTCTTACAACTTTAGAAAGTGCTAGAAAATTATGTCCCCTCCCAAAAAATCAAATAATGTGCAGGTAATTAATTGTTTAAGATAAAGTCATCAGCAAGGGAAGCAACAGCAAATCAATTTACAGACAAACTCTTACTGTTTTATTTTGTCAGGTGTGTCATGTAAACCATCATAGTCATAGTCAAAGATTGGTCCACTTATAACATTAACTCCATTTCGTTCAGTGGCATATCTCTTCACCAAAACCCTTTGGAAATAGTTCCATACCTCTGTGGGCAAAAAAAACCAAACCAAACCATCAACCAAAAGTAATAAAAAAACCAAAACCCAAAACAAACAGAAAATAACCAACCAAACAAAAACCCCACAACACACCAAGATTTGGATAAGTCAAAACATGTCAAGATTATAAACAGTTTTCTTCTTCCTGAAGATAAAAATCCAGTGGATATTATTCATAAGAGAGTAGGGGAAATCAAAGACTAAGCATTACAGAGTTACTGCAGCTTCATTCAGTTTTGTCAATAAAGCCTATTCAGACTTCTTTGTTCTCTGTTGATTTTTTTCCCCAACGAGTGATAAAGGAAATGCACGGTACCGCTCCCAGGCTGGCATTGCTATAGGCCTTGCACAGAGATTGTGCTGTTCCTTCAACAAGCTGTAGAAACAGCTATTCACATGTTTTTGATATCCCTGTAAACACTGCCTTTGTCTTTGTTATCTGCTTACAGGGAAATGCGCTGGGCTGGTGAGTTTTGGGGGTTTTTATTAATTTCAAAAAGGATACAGCACTGTGATTAAAAGCTAAAACCAAGCATTTTAAAAGAAAGGGAAATACAAAGGTCGTATTCATTCAGTTAAATTCTCCTTCGATACAAAATGTTTAACTTTTAAACTAGGTGCCATCAAAGATGACCAAAGTCATGTCATTACAGCAATCTTTGGGAAGAGCATGACACACTTTCTCCCACCACATCCTCCTCAACCGTAGCAAGTTAAGATTCTTGCAGAGATGGGAAACACACTGGAATCTCCAGTGACATCATTCTTATAGTTCTTTTTTTCCTTTTTATTTTAACTAAGAGAAGTGTATGTAAACAAAACTCAGACTTGTAAGAGTTTAACTCTTGTCTTGTCAGCTCAGGCTATTAAGTCCATGGTTCCCTGGAGCTGGTGGCAATGCCAGCCTCAGAAAGCTCCCTTTTACACCTTGTCCTAAGCCAGCTGGGGCTGATGCCCAGGGCCCCACTAGCAGTGGTCTAACAAGAACTTCAGCCTAATCACTTGGCAATACCACTCCTCCAGCCGCTCACTCCTCCAGTGCATGCACCTTAACAATAAAAAACAGTCCAAAAAGGAAAGATCCCCTCTCTCCTCACTGCCTTGAGTTTTGTATCTAAATCAGAGCCCTGTTCCACTTCCCACTGCGATCCCATACAGAGCAAGCCAGGGCAACGTGGTGCCAGCCCAGGTGCAGCATTTTTGATTGGCTGCTTAAGCCAATCTCACTATGGAAAAGATGGACACAGAATTATTGCCTGTGAGGATGGGATGGGACAGTCAATTATAAAAACAAAGCAGAGGAGGGGGCCTCTGCAGCCAGCACTACCACCAAAGCCAGCACAGCATAAACTGCCACCTCCTATTTAACCTGTTATGGAAAAAGATCCATATAGTCAGCTTATACTTGGTTCTCAGCACTGCAACCTGCACACATGGAGTGGTTTGTAATTCCCCAGGAATGACATAAGTACCAGAATTTTTTTGCAAGGAATCCTTCACCCACTTGTGATGAAGAAGGCCACTAGACAAAATGAGCTGCTAGAGGTGGGTTGTTCTCCTGTGATTGGCATTTCAGCGAAATGCTTAGATTAACATTAGCATAAAGAGCATTTTTATGAAGTGATTCAGGAGTGGGAAATCCCAGATAATTTTTCCCTCCATAATCAGTCAAGTGCTTTTGCTCAAATTTCCAGCAAACATCACCACTTGGTCCTACACAGAGGCTTTTCAGTTGAAAACACTCTTTTCTGGTTAAAAAGAAACAGGCTCCCATAGGCTTTGATGTTTATCCAAACCTCTCTGGCCTAAAATCTGAATTGGAAATCTCACAAGAACAGGCTCTTGAGATTCTTCCAAGGCTTGTCAATCCCTGCCAAGCCAAAAACGCCACCAGAATAGCTTGATGGTTTTCCTACCTCTTGGCAAGACTAGAGAGAAAAGGGATGTGCAGACAAAAGAAATGTTAATAATATAACTCTGCAGCACTGAAAGTTTCAGACAGGTTTACATCATCCCTCATTTTCCATAAACTGGTTTTCTCATCTTTTTTCTTTATAGGTAATAAATATGTTCAGTTTACCTCTAAGGGCATGGAGAGAAAAATCAAATCTAATCACTTGTCCCCAAACTACAGAATGCCAAGGGCACACTCCCAGGCTTGAACATGCTCTCAGGCTCCAGCTGCTGCCTATGTTCTGCACTAGCTCGGGCTACAGACAAGAGAATCTGAATGGTCTTACAGACAGTGAATTACTGTGACATAAAGCACAACTGCTGACCTGCAGCACATCTGTGCTCTTACCTTAGCCCAGCACCAAGGAAAATAAACTTTTCTTAAAAAAGCCTTTCTTGTGGTATTCGTTTATTATTATTTATATTGTAGTATATATAGCCTGCCCATACCTAGCACTATACAGGTGCCCACAGGTATTATCTGCTGGCTGTAGGTAACTGAATTTTATGTTCTAAACTTCTCCCATCAATTCATTCCATAATCCAACACACAGTAAAAAAAAAAGCTTGTTGTTAAAGAGAAGTATAGTCATGGAAAAAGCACTTACTTTTGAAGGCAGGATACATTGGAATGATATTTGTTATTAGAAAAGCATCATATTTTGCTTCTGCAGAGGAACTTAATTCTGAAAACAGTGAAGCAGAAAAGAATAAGATGGAATATAAGAATTTCAGAAAATATAAAAATGTTTTGAAAATGGCTTCAGATCTTAACCAAAGGGAAGACTGTAATCTAAACAGCAATCTGAATGCTATATTCACAAGTGCACATTACATACACAAAATTTGTCTTTAACGTGACAGCTGAACATGGAAAGGAAGGATTTTATCTTTACTTCAACTGTCAATCTGTTCAAAATATTTTCATATAGCTCATCTATTTTTGCTCTCTTAAAAGGCAGAGAGCTGCTCTGCAGGCTTTTACAAAAGAGGCCAGCAATTTTCTGGGAGAGGAGTATGGAATTATCTTCTAGTTCTGAGTAAGCCTCTGCACCAGTAATTCCATTTCAGAAATCCACCATGAAATATTTCAGCCACTGAGTGAGGAAGGCAGAGCAATGAAGTTCACAGCTGTGAGACAGTCGTGCCCCTTCAACATTTACTAATCCCAGAAAATCACTGCTCCAATACTGAAGCAAAGCAAGTGCATCAGGAGAATCAAGAGCACTTGTTTACATAGGTTTTTTACTATCACTATTTCTATAGGATGGTAGAAACTTTTACAGTATGCAAGAGTCTAATTTGGATTTATAAATTAAAAATATGTTTATCTTACTGGTGTTTGAATTCAAAATTAGTCTGTTTTTATCTGGTGGGGTTTGCCTGGAGTATGTTCATACCAAAGGCTTTCCCTAACAAAACAAGACAACTGCAAAATCCCTAGGTACTAAAGAGCTATCTAAACTTACGAGGAGGGAAGAGGAATCCATAGGAGAGCTGTCTGTCACCTCTGTAGGCGGCGCAGCTCTGGCTGTTTCCTGGAGAAATGCGGAGGTCAGGCCTCACACAGCTGGCCAGGTGCTCCGGGACACCTGATACCTCTGCCTGCATTGAGGAACATGGAGACAGCAAAAAAATGTAATTTCAGCTTTTACAGATAAAAGGAAACTTTTATCATACAGTTGACAGACTAAACAGAAGGCTTTGTGTACAGTAAAATAAACCATTTGGCTGTACAACCAAATCCTGCTCCTGCATTGCTGCATGGCCCCTTCTTCAGGAAGCAAAAATCTCCATGGGAGATAATTCAAATGAAGTCACTCATAATAAAACAAACCCCCACTGAAGAAAACTTAAAAATAAAATTAGAACAGGAGAAGAAACATACAACCCTTCTGCCATAAAATTCTTCTCTCATGAAGGAATAAAAGAATCTGGGCATTGTTTACAGAGGTACTTGACATCATTTCTGGTGCAAAAGTCTCCCTGGGAAAGGGAAATTTTAGGACTTCAAGAACACAGATACCAAAGAAATTTCACCAGGATTTTTAAAGCACATTTAAAGAGCAGAGACAGCACTAACCTGTTTGGAAATAGTGTAGGATGTCCAGAGAGGCATCAGGAATGTTTCACTGTAGCCACTTTCAAAGTCGTGGTGATGCAAGATATTGTATTTTGTGCGGTACAGTACTGCAGGGCGCCCATATAAAAGATGCTTCTCTGAAGATCAAAAGAAATTACATTTACATTCATTACTGAAAATCTTAAGAATGAAAAAAGAAAAGTGGGGTTGGCTTTTTGTCACATGCTGATTTTTCAGTGATCATTAATGGGATATTGACCCCAAATAACTACTAAGGACATTTTTTGACAGAGAGAGAAACAGCTCTTCAATTGTTCTGGCTGTGATCCCCATTCCAGGCTCACAACACCCTTTGGGATTAAAAGTCCCTTCTACACTTGAAAGCTTGTTTGTGTCACAGGTTGGAGACAGGGTGTTTTTCCAAACACTGGAGACTCTTCAATGATCTTTGTGTCCACATTTCAGTCACATGTGAGGTGATAAGCACTTTTTTCATAGCTTTAAATCAGACCCTGGTCTATCAGTCCTGCCACTCTTCTCTGGATTTTCTCTCCTTCCTATGTTTTCTGTAAAGTCCCTCTCAAAAGGGAGGCAAAAGTGGCCACTCACTAAAAGAGTAGTTTTTTCCCACTTGGCTGGTACAGATTAGTTCTGAAGACTGATGTGATATTTTTTGTCAGTAATATCAAAGAAATAAACTAAAAAAAAACCTTTTCCAAACTTCGGCTACGAAAAGATACCTCCAGCTCCGTAAAAACTGTCCTTCTTCTGTCTTGGTGATATGTTATGGTTAAATGTCCTTAGATAACTCTGACAAGCTTGCTTATAAAAAGACAAAAACATTGAAAGAGATAGAAGAAAAATAAATTTCCTGGATAATCTTGCATTGCCCTGTAGCGTTCATTGAATTTGATAACCTTTTGGCAAACACACTTGGCTTGCTTTTGGAAATTAAAACATAGAAACAAGGAAAGCAGCCTAACACAGTTCCCATATAAGCATTTAACCTGAAAGAAAAGGGCATGTTTTATTAGTGCTTTACTACAAACAGAGGATGTTTTTATAGGGCACAAGAAAAAAAGTAGGAAAACCCTAGTCTAAGGACAAAGATGATAAACTTGCTTCATTCAAGAGAAGCTGAAGTCATTTTTTCTTCTGTCTGTGAAGAAGGACATGGTGCACTGTATGGGAGAAGGGAATTAAATAAATGCAGGAAGATTTGTAAATAGGTGCTACAGCTTGTCTTGAAGTAAAACAAAACTTGCCTGCAGCAGAACTGCTTGTTTAAATAAGGACACATCATGCCATTTAACAGAGAATTTATAAATGAGCAAGTGCAATTGGTTTGAATGCTTACATATTAAAATACATCAAAATACTATTTTTATATTACTACAGTGAAGAAGAATGAAAACTATAAACCAAAATAAAGATGCTGAGATTTGAACTACAACAGTGAGGGTGTTTTTTCCTGATGCCAGAAACTGCCACAGTGAGGAGTAGCTCTTCGTTAATTGGGAAAATCAGTTTAACAAGATGAAAGCTGCAGAAAGGTAATTTAACTCACAAAGAGGAGGAACTACATCACATTTAGAAACTAAAGGATAGGCTGCATTGCCCGTTCACAACAGAGAAACTGAAAATAGCTTTATAAAGTACTGCCTTCATAAGGGAATTAAAACAAATCTCCTTAATCATCTGAACAATACAATTTGATTGTATTTTGATTCAAAAATCCATGTCTAAACTCAAAGCTTCAGAATCTGTTAATCTGGACAATTGTTATGGTAAGGGAAGTGCTGTGAATTGTTATGGTGAACTTGATCACCACTGTGAGAAGGAAAACTCTGCTGTGGTTCACCTTTCAGTCAGCAGTGCTGCTCAGAAAAGCAGTTCCCATCCCCTCTCCTCTGCTCCTATTGCTCCGCTTTAACCTGGAGCACGGCCCTGATGCAGCGGAGAATGCAGTCATACAGAAGTCAGAGCTGGCACACAGCAGGAACTAGTGTCCAGGAGAGCTGGGAATGCTTTCTCCTGGGAGTAACACTGACTTGAACACTGAAGAGGAACAAAATTGCGCTGAGCAGCCTGAAATAGCAGAGCACTTGTTTCACTCTATAACCTGCACCCTAAGAGCCAAGCATTAAGACCTAGTCAGAGATTGACAAAGCAGCTGTAGAATCCTTTCTAGGTGAAACCTAAGCCTGGATAACTATGGCAAAACACAGCATACAAATACAGTCTGGTTTTTTCCCCACTTACAGCCTGTGGCTGAATGGAGTACCGCCTCATGCACCCTCTCCTTTCCTCATGTATCTGCCTTCACATCTGAGCTTAAAACTTCTAAAGGTGATGGAATGGAAGAGTTAAAACTCGTACCACAGTCCCAGTTCAGCAAAAGGTAGTATGCACTTCCTCACGTGAGCAGCACTTCATCCTGAGATCCCACGTGTGTGTGTGTGTGTCTGTGTGCTACTTCAGCAGTTACTCGAAAAGACAATTTACCACACTCAACCACACCAGGAGCTGCTCTGGTATTAATGACGCAAAGTATTTACAAAAGAAAATGAAATCAGCTTTCATTAACTGAGGCACCAGGCTCTTACCTTCTGTTCCCTTGACATGAAAGCGCTTGTTGAGTTCATCCAACTTGTTCTTCTCAAGAATAGAAAAAAAAAAAAAAGAACAAAATTAGGACCACTGGAGCACTCTGACATCTCGTTTACTAGGCATCTAACAAAACAAAACTAGTGCTGTAAGACAGTGATGGTTTTCTTGTCTTCACTTTTACAAAAAGCCATAATTGTTCCAAGAGGGCACAAAGACTTCACATGGGGGACCTGGGGAGTTCTTACAGATCAAACCTTCTCAAAGCAAGTAAAATGGCTACAACTTTACCAAAAACTACTGCTAATAGTGGAGGCTTCCACAGATCCTAAACACCTACCTTATCATCACATGTACATCCTATATCAAAATCTGATGCAGAAGGTAGAGCCACAGGATACAGTGGTTTAGCAACTTCATCTGGCACAGTTGGTTTATAAACATTGGCTCTCAGCAGGTGATTTAAACTTCCGTGGGTGCCATTATTGGGAGCAGGCTTTAGTCCAAGCAGATCTATAAAACCACCAAGGAAAAATGAATGGTGGTTAGACTCCAAACATGTATTCAGCAGCAGCTCTATCAAGCCAAGAGATTTATTAGTAATATTGTTTACACTCACAGCATGTTAATGAAAGCTTTTAATGTAATAAAAACACTGATCTTTTGTCTAAGTCATAAAATTGCAAATGCCACATGAGTAGTATCTTTGCCTTCATGACAAAATGTTACTTTGCATCAAGACACTGGAAAAGTTTTAAACTACACAGAGTTTTTTTATAACTACTCCTTCAGCTTCCAGTGCAAACCTACGCTCAATATGCTGACCTTACACCAAACATCTGCAACACAGTGATTATAAATAAGGGTTAACTACCCCTTAGGAAATAAATATTTGAGGAAAAAAAAAAAAGGTGAATCACATCTTTGAAACACCTTGAAGTTTTATTGTGAATTACACCTTGAAAGTTTCATTTTTCTAGAAAATCAGTACTAAAGAAAAGATCTTAATGAATATCTGTATACATCATGAGATTCTTCATCATGGCTTCAGTACAGATTCGGGAAACAATCATACCAGGAAATGCCATAGTAAGTGATCAGCCTGAGCTGCTGCATGAGATGTGCAGGTGCAGAAGCAGTCTCTGAACAGAAACCTCTTTCCTAGACTGCTGAGATGTGGACACCACACATTGTAGGGGTGTCCATTTGATCTCTGTCAAGCTGCACACATCAAAACTATAGTAACGCCCTTTACTGGCCAGCTCCAGAGCAAACTGAAACCCCTGAGATGTGCCTTCAGCCCTCCTGGCAAGCGCTTGGGAAAGGGGGACCAGGAAAAAAACACTGGGAGGAAGTCAGGGCATGAGCTCATGGGTATGTAAATGAAGCCCTGTTAAAATTAGTTGCTGTTTTGCAATTTCTCAAGCAGGCAGCTTACCGCACATGACGTTGTACAGTTCAATGTTTTCAAATGGAGGCACTTTGGTCTTGTACTTGAAGGTAGGGCCATAACCTATAAAGACAGTCTTAAAAAAAAAAATAGAAAGAAGACTATGAAAGAAGAACATTAAGATGTGGGAGGTTTTCACTGAATATTTACATTTCAGAGACCTTCAATTTCTTCTGCCTTCAATGACCCTCCCACACATTGCACATACCTGCATGCTGTTTATCTTGTTGTCATAGCCATGGTCTCCATGAAAGAAACATTTTCCTGTTGGTTTCTTGTAAACGTCCACAGCTTTCCTAAATTGAAAAAGTATTAGAAAATTCCCTCAAAGGTGGCTGACCTGACAATATCCTTTGGGGGCAGAAAGGATAAGGTTACAGGACATTCATTGTTTATCTTTCTTGAATAGCAGTAGTAGGACTGCAGGCTTACACAGCATCCCCAGGGTTTCTCCCTCTACTCCCACTCTAAGGAAACAACTCTTATTACTGATAAAAAAACCTTAGTATCTATTATTTTCTCACACTTTCTCATATCACATAATCTCCTGCAGGCTGGAGGTTTTGGACCATACACTTCCAATCCTCAAAAGGCCAACAGAGGCTGCTCAGAAAGCACTTTTGTGATGTTACAATGCTGCAAATGTCTTACAGTGCTATAAAGTGCTTTCGCCTGTTTGCCTTCAGCCCAATAAACAAAAGTGGGAGGCAGAAACGAAGCTGAAAAAAGAAATATTTTCATGAAGAGAAATAGCTGGGATAATAAGTGCTGTACCATAGGAATGCTAATTATCAGCTTGTTATTGAGATGGGTTTTTTACAAAATAAGTAGAAAAATAAGTATTGTGTTGTAGGAATTATAATGACCAGTTTATTTCAGAGTACTTCTATACAGTTTTATAGGGCCATGTGCAGGCAAGACATGCAGAGGACCACATTATCCTACAAATTAATTTCTTCATGTACAATAAAATAATGCTCAAAGTTTGATTTTGGCCTTATAAATTACTAGAGTTACAGTAATCAGGCTGTAACTACCAATTACAGTTATACTAATGAATGAATTACTGGTGAATGAGATCTCTGAAAATTAATAAATAAGCCAAAGAAAGACTGATGTAATTAATAAGAAATTACTAAATGTAAATAAACCTGGGCAATCCCATCAATTCCAGTAAAATTCTTAAAACTGAAGCTTTTATAGGCCTAACATTCAGAGTGTGATTCTTTGAAATATACATAAACCCATCCACGGGGCAGCCTGCCAGCAGCCAGTGGAGTTATGCAAGAAAGCAAATGGGGTTTCTCATTCACTGCTTCAGCAGAGTGATCCTTGCATAATTCATGGAAAGATAAGCACGGATGTCAAAAGGCACTTACAACACACTGTGTGTTTGCCTGGCAGCTATATGGGCAAAAAACCCTACCATAATTTAAAGCTCATAACAGACTACCATGAGCCAACAGCTGTGTCATCTTCCAAGAAGCACTGAGTCAGATTCATGCAAAAAAGACCCTACCATTCTCATACTGTAATACACAACACGTGTCAAAGTACACTCAAATGGAAAGCCGTGCGTGCTCCATAAACAAAGGCTACTCCTCTCCTGTTCACTCTATACATGTACGTGCCAACTTGTTTTTCCTCATTCAATTTTTAGCTAACTAATAAATACTGCCCATATTCTATATCCAAAAATTCAGAGTCACATGGTTAAGAGCAACCCAAACCAGACTTTTTCCTGAGCTAAAGCATCCTGGCTTTCTGTGGATTTGTTTTGAAACACAATACACTGCCAGCACAGCATTTTGATGGCCACCCTGTCATATCCTTCCACATGTTCTCAGGCATTCACCCACTTAGCCAATAACTTCATTTTCTTTCCATTCATCCATTTCATCCACTCAGACTCCTGTTCCCTAACATCCCCTCACCACATAAGCCGGCCCCTTCCTCCCATATTCCCTGCTCCCCAGTTGGAGTAAGCTTGCACCTCATTAAAAAGGCTTATCAGCTTCTACATTTGATCTAATCAGTCAAAAACCATGAAGCTGCTTGAGCACATCAGTTTGGGTTTCTACCTTCTATCCAGCAACTGATTTTCCCACAGTTTAAAATATTTTGTGTTCTAAACCACATCCTCATGCACCAAATGTGATTGAACCTCATGCAGAGTTCAAAACTCCTCTTGCTCACAGGGCAGAGGAGCAGGATGCTAGCAGACAGGGCAATCTTAAGTGTCCCATTTCCTCAGAAGAAAAGACTGAAAATCGGGATGGAAGCAGAAGCAAGGGTTTACCTTGCCACATGCCATTTGCGATCCACCAGTAAATGGACATCCTCAATTCTTCGGTTGTTGGCATAGTGCAAACGTTTAGGCAGGTGCTGTTTCAAGTAAGGCTTGAAGTGCTGGTCAGGCTTTCTACACTGAAAAGTAAATGGTTACAAATAGCACACTGTCAGCTTAAGATGCACATAAAACCTTTGACTACAGAAATCAAGCTGTTAAGGTCATCACTGATGGTGTCTGGAAAACAAACTGTACACCTAGAATATGTAGTCCAGTCATTTCTGTGCAGTATTTACATGCAACCAAGGCCCAGGGAGCCATTCAAAGATATATTTGGAAAGTTTCATTCTCATGATAGTCTTTATGAAACTATCAAACAAAATATCACACATACTTAACTCACAGATGAAGAATTCTAACTGGACCAAAGTTTAGTTCCAGAGGAAAACTGAATGCTCAAAAATACACCTCATCTGCAGATATATTTAAAGCCATCTGGTTACAAAATTTGGGGGGTTTTGTTTTGTTTGTTTTTTATTTTAAACCCTTTTCTTCCATTAAAGGTAAGATTAGAGTTAAAGGCTATTAAATGCACTTTTTCAGCCTCTTCAAAGTGCTAGTAAAATGCTTAGCCTAAAAGATTACTTTCCAATTCTGAAGCAATGAATAAATAGACTCAATTCAGGGAGTAAAGATAGTCCAGGAGATTCTGTCTCTGCACTGGCCAAAAAGGTTATAAAAGCTACTAGAGCAGCAAACAGCGAAAAACATGACAAACATTAATCTGTGCACATGAAGGGCACCATTTAACATTATTAATAATAATGGTTGATTGATTTTCCTGCCTAAAGAGCGAGAAAAGAAAGCTGAGTAATACCACAAATCAAGAAGTGAACAGTGAAGTATAGACAGATACCTCCCAGTCCTAAATACTTACTGTAAGGTTTGCGACAATCACTTTAGGATCATCTGTTAAGCAAAGGTAAAAAAAAAAAAAAAAATTAAAATTTTGCAAAAGAAAACACAAGGTTTACATAAGCACACTTCCTAATACTTCCGTGACCTTTACTAAAAGTGCTTTGTGTATCTCATAGAATCAACCCAATCATTTGGGTTGGAAAAGACCTTTAAGATCATTAAGTGCAACCCTTAATCCAGCACTGCCAAGTCTATCGCTAAACCATGTCCACAAGTGCCACATCTTTTAAACACCTCCAGTGATGGTGACTCCACCACTTCCCTGGGTGGCCTTTTCCAGTACCTGACCACCCTTTTAATAAAGAAATTTTTCCTAATATCCAATCTGAACCTCCCCTGGTGCAACTTGAGGCCATTTCCTCTTGTCCTGTCACTTATTACACCTGGGAGAAGAGACCAACCCCAGCCTGGATACGGCTACAGCCTCCTTTCCAGGAGTTGTAGAGAGGGATGAGGTCTCCCCTGAGCCTCCAGGCTAAACAGCCCCAGCTCCCTCAGCTGCTCCTCATCAGACTTGTGCTCCAGGCAGACCCTTCACCAGCTCCATTGCCCTTCTCTGGACAAACCCCACACCCCCAATGTCCTTTTTTGAGTAAGGGGCCCAAACATGAACCCAAGATTTGAGGTGCAGCCTCACCAGTGCCAAATACAGGGAGATAATCTGTGTCCTGGTCCTGCTGGCCACACTGTTTCTGATACAGGCCAGGACACCACTGGCCTTCTTGGCCACCTGGGCACACCCTGGCTCATGTTCAGTCGCTGTTGACCAGCACCCCCAGATGCTTTTCCAAGGGCAGCTTTCCAGCCACTGTTCCCCAGCCTGCAGTGCTGCAGGGGGTTGTTGTGACCCAAGTGCAGGACCCAGCACTTGACCTTGTTGACCCTCATCCCTCTGGCCTCGGCCCATTGATCCAGCCTGTCCAGATCCTTCTGCAGAGCTCTCCTACCCTCCAGCAGATCAACACTCATGCCCAGCTTGGTGTTATCTGCAAACTGATTGAGGGTACCCTTGATCCTCTCACTCAGATCATCAATAAAGATACTAAACAGAACTGGCCCCTGGGGAACACTCTGGGCCTGGCCATCCATAGAGGTTTTACCCAGTGAAGGGTGCCCCTGTCCAAGCCACAGGCTTCCAGTTTCTCCAAGAGAATGATGTGGGAGACAATATCAAAGACGTTACAAAAGTCCAGGTAGACAACAGCCACAGAAGCAGGTCACCTTGTCATAGGAGATCAAGCTGGTCAAGCAGGACATGCCTTTCCTAAACCCATGCTGGATGAGCCAGATTCCCTGGTTGTCCTGCATATGCCATGTGATGGCTTGGTGATATGTAGTTGCTTAGGTAGTGTTCTCACTGCTTTATGATCTGGGCCTTAGCTTAATACTTATTTTGTTTTTTGAAAACACATACTTTCAAGACTTTTGGCTGTTTTACTTTAAAATAAAACATTATCTCCAAACACAATGACTTTCCTTGAAAAATTTTGAAAGCACATTTGAATGCAACAATGCACTCTGTCAGAAGCAGCAAGAAAAATATGTAGCATTTTCTGCTCACTTTTAGTGTTTGACCGATTTCATAGGCTGCTGCTGAGCAAGTGAAAAGCCACAGTAAAATATTCTGGATTTGTCTTTGGGCTATTAAAGGGACATGCAAGATACAGAAAGCCCAAACCCAGTAACAGTCCACACTATTTTTTTCTGCACGGTGGGGGAAGCATTTTTGAGTCATGAGAGAAAAAATAGGCTAAAAGAAAATCTTCAGGCGTGAAAATCTCTTGTTCAAATACTATTGTTTTGGTTGCTTAAGGCATGATCTTGCTGAGGTTGAAATAGGCTCTATTGACTCTCAAAACACAAGCTGCAGGCTTTTGCATTGCGAAGGTGTGCTTGCAGTATTGAAACAGTATTATGGAACAGTAAAGAATAAAGACATTGGTAATTTGCCATTTAAGGAGGTAAAGCCCAGTTCTAAAGGTAAGAAAAATGCTTCTTTGTTCTATGTTCAAACTGCTGTTTTATAAGCAATCGCAAATATTCGAACTAGGAAGCTGCAGACAGAGGCCAAAAGAGGAAAATGTTATTGTGGGAAAACCAGTGGTATGACTCAGAGGTCACACAGACAAGCTGATATTTTTGAAAGATATTGCCATTCACCCTCTAAAGAAAACTTATTTTTCTTAGCAATTTGGGAAGTCAAGGATTGAAAGATCTTTGAAAAAAAAGGTTTCTCAAAACTGAAATTTGTGCTCAGTAGACTGTGGAGTCTAGGAATTCAGTCTCATGCTAGCCTACAAAGTTTGAACAACATGTGCACTATTTTCAACAAATCTTTACACACTCATCATATATTCCTCGAGCATAAATACCCAGGTAAAAAAGTTTACAGTAAAATAGATGCATACACAAATCGGTATTAAGAAAGTTTTACCACATTCTTATGATTTCTGCTACTATTCAGGAAGTATTTAATCTTCAAAGATTGATCTTTCTACGAAATTTGTCCTCAACCACAGCATATCAGAAGTGTTGTAAGGAAACACTTGGCTAACCTGGCTATCTGATCTTCCCCTCTGTCAAAAGTTGTCACTCTTGGAAGCATATGGTGAAAAACACAGGTAATTATGGTTTATTTATGCCTTACACAGTTTGCATGGTAACTTAAACTGCTAGCAAAGCCAGGTTTGCCCTCATATGCTGAACCAGAGCAGCCAGGGTGCTGGCACAAGCCCTGTCATGGTACTGCTGACCTGGAGGCAAAAGGAGGGCGGCTGGTCTGTAATGCTTGAAATCACAGAGTTAGTTTCACCAGAGGACTCCTGCCCGAGCCCTGAGAGCTGTCATCAAAGATCAGTTAATCTCAAACACTAAGTCAGGGTAAACTTCTAAAAGCATGGTTCAAAATAGCAACAAGTTTTACTGACAACATTGGCCCTGAATGTATGTGCTAAATCTTCCTTACATCCTTCAACATCTCCAGTCTGTTGCTCTTTAGCAACCTACACCACTCATCTATGCCAAAAGTATGATAAAACTACTGAATTCAAAATTAACAAGTCACTTTTTTCCTATTAGCTCATAAAATATACCAGATGCTTTTTTTTATATCCAAGCTGTGCAGTGCTGAGATCCCCCAAATAGTTTTTGTTGACAGAGGAGAAAAGTGCATAAATAAAGTGAATAAACTCACAATGACACGTAACCAGGCATGTGAAACTAGCTTGGAGTTCCCATTCCTCCTTGAAATAAAAGAGTGGTGTTTAACCCAGAGCATTTAAGCCCTCCCTTTGACGGTTCCACCACTGTGGGGTCTGTGAAATACAGATTGGAAAGGGAGCAAGCAGCTGGTCTTCAGTGGGATTCCCTCTGAAATTCCTGCCAATACCCTGCAAATTTACACCCTTTGGACAGCATCTTTTCAAGGAAGGGATAGAGTCTAATTCTCAGGATATAAGAGGTACAATTAAATTAACTTACACTTCAGGTTATTGCTAGACCTAGGGCGAATTCGCCCCAAAGATCCAGGCAGCAAAATTATATCGTCCACATTGGTCAGATAGTTGCTTAAAAATTCAGTTCTTTCACAAGTCGTGTCTTCCATCCCTGCAGAAGGAGAATGCAAAATTAATCCACCTTGAAAATGACCACATTTTCCAGAACAGCAAAAAAAGGAGATCCCAAACACCCTATGTATTATTTCCTTTTGGATGACTAATCTTGTTCTGTACAGCCATCTAATTCCAACATAAAACACTGGTAGGACTCAAACTAGGAGTGCCTATACAAGAGAAATACCACTCTGAGCATCGTAGGAACAGTCACCACATATACCATGTGTGCACTGACTCAACTCCGAATTAAGCTCATGGAAAAATCAAAGTCTGTTTCTAGTTTAATGTACTACTTTGGGGATTATTTCTTTTTAAACAAATTATTTTAAGAGGAATAGCACACAAAAGGTATTGTCTGTTGGTGGTCTGTTCTAAGGCAGCCGCAGATAAACAATTTTCTCTTGCAGACATTTGTGGTGGGGAGGAATGTACTGCCAGCCACAGGAGGCTCTCAGCACAAAACTGCCACTCCTGGAAATCCTTCCTGACCCTTACCCTTCTCTACCCACAGCCAGAAAGGAGGCATATGCCATTTTATTGCTGATGTGGCAGTTCATGTGACACTGTCAGGAACAAAGATCTAAAAAGAGGAGGACCTTTGGTGGCATTGCTAAAGAAGTTACGCAAACTCAGGTTTTTCTTTAATAAAAATTTCTTTTTCTTTTTATCTTTGCTAATATTTACTATTTATTCTATTGCAAAGTTTATTCTAATGTTTGAAGGAGTAAGACCTACCAAATAATATCTGTTTTTAGATGACTACATTTGACCATGAAATATCTTTTTCCCTCCTTCCTCCACTATTTTGATGACTCTTCCATCTAAGTTGGGTACAGTCTTACAGATATTCCAGTCTTTCTTCTAGTAGGATAACTTGACCCACTGATTGCCATGGAAATGCCTCAATCTGAAGCCTTACTTTTCTCCTCATGTACAGGAGAACAGGGCTATTAATTTTTTCATTCCATAAAAACTGACCAGAAGATTACTCTAGGCAAATTATAGCCCTCATACATGCAAGAAGACCTACATTTGGATGTGATATCAGAAACGCCAAGATTTTAAAAGCTCTGAGAGAAGAAGTAAGTATCTAGATCACTGTTATGGAAGAGAAGTGTCCCTCCATGGCAATTATAGGTGAGCTGAGTGGCCAGTCCACACCAACTGCTCTTTTGGGAGAGTTAAACTACCAGAAAAAAAAACAACACAAAAATATCTTAAATGGAACTTTGATTTAGATCACCTATTATATGTACAGCTACATTGTTTAAGCATTTATCTTCTGATAAATATTATGGTTTAAAATTTACCATGATCACCAACAAATATAACATTGACACATCGATGTAGTTTCAACTGTTTCAGTCCATCCATTAGTTGTCCTACTGTCTTGTCAATCTCTCTCAGGGGATTCACCATCATCTGTATAAATAATCAGAAGGGAAAAAAAAATAATTCTGTCATTGCAATGTTCCTACTTCTACAAATGGGGGTCCTTTGGCAAAACTCTGATGGGAAAAACATCCAGGTCAAGAGGCAAAGCCTTAGCTGAGCTGTTACTCCTACAATTATTGTACCATTTCCTTTTATATATCCATACCATGACTTCATCATGAGAAAACCCTGCTGAGATGCTGACACGAGACAGCAAAAGATCTTTATGATCCTAGGCCTCCCATAAACATGTGTACAGTTGGTAAAACAATGTAGAGATAGCAGAAAAACACATGTGACTTTGGGGTTCCATTTGTTTCTTATAGATAGAGAGCAGTACTTTTAAAAGGCTATTTTATGTGAATGATTTAGTCAAAAAATGAATGTGAAATGAAGCTTTAGACTTGGGATTCACATGCCAAGTCACTTAATGAAATTCACTTCAAAGGACATCTGATACTAGGAAGACAACATGCACATCACTTGAGTAGCACATGGGGCTCAGAGGGAGCATTCTTCAGCTTCAAAGCCAAGAGTCTCCAACAGCTCAAATGACAGCTCTGGCAAAATTGTCAGCAGGCCCCAGAGGACACAGATACCATACTGTGATTCCTTCCTTTAAGTTTCTTTTTCATTAAGGAAAAAAAAAAAAACAAACCCAACAAAAACTAAAACAAACAAACAAACAAACCAACCAACCCCAGAAAAAAGCAAGACACAGGACTGTGTTTTCAGCCTTAAGAAAATGAAAGATTTTTTACCAGATGGCACAGAGAAGGGAAAAGCAAGATTTTAGGCAGAAGACTCAGATTTTGTTTTGATTTTGAGAAAAAAACATTTGTTGTCACTATATAGCAACTTCTTCCTCACTTGTCCGATTTGGCTGGTTCAAGTACCCACAGTAAAAAATCCTCCCAATAACAAACAGAATGATAACAAATTCTGGATGAGAAAAAATTAGATTTTGGCAGAATATTTTAAAATAAACACCGTGTTAGTGTGACCCAGAAAGAGATGGTTCAGGAATTCTCCCGCTGCCTGAGTCATTAAGGGATAGATGTTAAATGAGTCTGCTAGGTTATGGGACAGGAAATGTCAACTCCCATGTGTCACCATAAATACACAGAGAAGGGACTTACAGGAGAAGGAATCACGGTGGGGAACAGGAGGAACAATTTCTGCAACATATGGAAGTGGTTCAGACAAAGAGTGAAATTTTGAAATAGTTTAATTCAGGAAAGCCTAAGTAGTCACTTAAGTTAAAACTTTGAAACCTTCAAGTTCGGAAAAAAGAAAATTGTCTGTTTCAGCATTCTTTCACTCTCCAATACAAAGAATTTCTTCTACAGATGGGAATTCCATTTTTATGGAAGTCTATTTATATTATGTCGATCATATAAGGAAACATAACTTCTACTCAGAATCCAAAGCTTATTCAAGGAGGCTGGAAATCCAGACAGATTTTCCATTAATGTTTACTTTTGTCAGCAAGCTTGAGTCTTCTTTTAAAAAATAATAATGATGATAAAAAGATAGAGCAACAAAAATTCAAGGATTTCAAGTGATGGTAATTTTGTTTAGCTACCCTCTTCAGCAATATGGCCTCCTCTTACAGCTCCTTCCCAGATGTGACTTCCAAAGCTTTATTAGCAAACAAATACAACTCTTGTATATACCTTTCTTCACCTAATATCAAGACTTTGGAAGACTGTACAGAAATATTTTATCTTTCAAGATACATAGATCTCTAGAATGGTGCTACAATAAAGTTTTCTAGCATTATGAAAGTGCTGGGGGTGGGATATGAAACATACAAAAACCAGCTGGATTCTCATACAAGAAAGAATCTTATTTTTTCACTTTTTTTTTAAATAATTGGTAGGATCCATCCTGTACTGCATTCCGTTGCACTCAAACAGCATCAAAAGATTAACTTGCAGATATGATGGCAACTATTGTGTAATACTAAGGGGCTTTTTTCTGAAATAATGGCAACAAATTTTCACAATTGACTTATCAGAAAGAGTTCGTTAGGGATAAGTTTGGACGACCTTTTCACTCAGAGAAAAAAAGGCAAAAAAAAAAAGGAGTGACCTATGTTCACATCACTAGGAATGTTATTTCTACTCTGTTTCATGTCAGAAGGGTATAGCTTGGAACAGCAAATTAGTGAGTAATAGTAATATCATCCGTAGTAGTTATTAGTTTTCCTCTCAGGTAAATCTGTGTTAAAAGTTCTCTGGAAAATTCCTGGGGTTTTATACGTGATTTTTTTTGCATGTTCTTGTCTACCATGTTTTTACACTTAGATAATGTGTCTCAAAATAACTCTTTAAAACTGAATTGTGCAACAAGTCAAAAAACATCCCCACAAAAAAAATCTACTGAGAAGAATGTTTATAGCCTCTTGTAGGATACTGGAGTGCAAAGGCTTTTGTTTCAAGCTTAAAGGAGACGTACATAGATTGTTAGTGCCAGGTGGAGAAAGACAGTATACTAAGGAATACTCTTTTCATCCACTTGTACTTTTTCCTAATAAAGCAATTTCTGTTGGACGTTTTCCTTGTGAAAACAGACTTATGCACCACCTTTTGCAAATACAGGATTCAGAAGTCCTGTAATAAGAATTCCCTACCCTCTAGTCACAAAATGACTTTAAAATGTGTGTTTTTAAAACAAATGTTCTTTCCTTTCTAGATTTTATGAGCCACATTTTCAGGACTTTTCCACAACCATGACAACTAGATACAAAATCTCCAATAATCACCATGCTCCCATGAGCTGGAAGTTAAAGAGGCTACAACATATTGCAGAACTTGTAATAGTTCAGAAGGGTTAGCAGCAGTGGTAATGTCTTCCCAGAGATTTTTCTGACATTGCCTCCAAGCTGATGGCTGGATTTAAAAATATAAAGAGATTATAAAGATAACTTTCCCTAATGCAAACAGCCTGAAACAAGAAAAACACAGCTCCCAGAAGGCTTAGTCTGGTTTGGCTGCCCTCCTTTGGGTCCTTCAGTACATTTATAAAAGTTTTGGCTGCAAAATACCAACCTGAAGCATGGAGTGAACTCCCAAGTTGAAAAAAATTAAGACAGTGTAGTGCCTAAAAAGTGGCACTTCCATCATAAATTTTTGGAACTTACTTTCTTCCGACGAGTTTCCGTAGAATATTGATCCACTTTATGTACTTTTCTTCTTTTCTTTGGAGCTGCAACTGGTCTTTCCTGTCTCCGCTTAGGAGGAAGCTTTCTCTTAGGTCTCTTAGGCGGAGTAAGAGGGGAGCCATAACTACTCTCCTGTACTGGCAGGGAGAGATGTCTGGACTCAGAAAAAAAAGCCTGTCTCAGCTCACATCAGATAGTAAAGCTACCTGTGCCAGATAATCCTGAAGCATAAATGCTATGGCCTTATCAAATATTTAGGCTTTTGGACAATTTCGGATCTACCCCTTTTTAAGGAGGAATTCACCAAATTGTACTGAAAGCAGAACAGCAGTTACAAGAGCAGACAGCATAAAAGCAAATTAAATTGGTGTTTTGAAAGATAGGTCGGGCTTCTGTGTACAGAATACATAGTTATATAGGGGGTATTAGTTACCAAATATGAATCCATCAATATTACCAAGACTTAAGTTAATTTCATTTACAGCAAAATTCATTGCACACAACTTAATGAGTGTCCAGGGTAGAGTACTGGTGGAAATGCAACACTTCACTTGAAGGATGGTTCAGATATGAGTACTAGAGCCTGTCCAGTCTAAATGATTTCTGCAAGGTTTCCCACACCAACTTTTTGGCTGATTTGGTGACACCAAGTACCCTCATCCATAGCACTAGCAGGTACCACTACTGTGTGCCAGACCCTGCACCTCAATGAAATCACCAGAACCCCATTTGCCACTATTTGGGGTCTGCAGATTAGAGCTATGAAGGTGAGACTCAGTTAACATGGAGCTCACATCCTTCAAATCAGCTGGGTAGCTCAAATTAGTGGCAATGCATGAGAAATCTGTCCTGCTACCTGCCTTATTAACAGCTTTATGGGCATTTTTAGAATTTAACTTCCTAGCACTTTCAGTATTGCATCGCACTGGGTAATGTTATTGTTCCTAAATTACCTAAGATGGGCTTACGGAAGGAAAACAAATAGAGAAGGAAAAAAAAAAAAGATCTAGCTAGAATAAACTACTATCCCATTAATCAACTTGTTTGTAATTTTATACTGCCCCACTATCACTGACTTTAACACAAGTCGCAGGCTCTTGGCACTGCTCGAGATGGCGTGTGAGGAGCTGACAGGTGACACCTACCAGGAGATAAAGTACAATATGCTGTGTGCAATGGAGCACACTTAGTGCTGGGGAAGAGTTGGAAATGTATGATGCTATTTAAGTTCTACGTACTTAGGCAGCTTCTCCCAGTTGCTGAGTTACAGAGCTCCATAAACAGGGAAGGAGAGGAAGGGGATGTTACCATCTGCCATGCTGTTTCATTGCTTCCAACACAAGCAGCTGGAAAGGAGATTCTAGTCCAGTCTCATTCGTCTTTCTCCAGAAAGGCATTTTAATAAAGCAGCACCAGAGTTTTCTGTTTTTAAAACGCTTCAAGCTTTGTGCAGTCCTGATGAGAGGAGCGGCAGGGAAAGGAAGGATTCTCATTTTACTGTCTCTGAGTCGGCTCAGCCAGAGCTCCACAATGCCAGAAACACGCGAGCGCTGGAGACCCAGGTCTGAACACTGAAGTGACTGTCTCAAGACAGCATGTTAGAGGAGCAGCAGAAACAGCTTAGCACTGCCAGATTTCCACATATTTTAGAGCTCTTATGGTAGTATATTTCTAGAATATTTTATGTAAAAAAAAAAAAAAAAGTTAGCTTGGAGAAAAAAAAAGCCAAATTCTTATTAACCAGCCAATTCTTAGTCTTGCATGAGAAGAGTCAGAACAGTTTTGGAGGAGGGAAACTAATCCCTGCCCGCCTACAGAAGGAAACTGTAACATCACAAGGGTAACTAGCCAGCCAAAGCTTTGCTTCTTGACCCGGATGGACCAACCTACCAGAGTTCAACTGCAGAAGCACAGAGGGAAAGAAAAAAAAAAAAAGGCAGAAGTAAATCAAAAGCAAGCATATATTTTATAACGACCATAACTGCTCCTGGAAACATAATAAAACCCATTGAAATACTTTCTAAAATGTTTTCAAAGAAAAAAAATACAAAACACCCCCACCCCAAAGCAAAAAAAAAAAACAAACAAACAAAAAAAACCCTCAAACAAACCAAGTCAAAAAAACCTCCAGAAAACCCCAAAACCTAGACAACCAACTAATTTACACTGAAATTCATGCTAGTGGATATGCAAAGTTACACTTGTGGAGACTAGCTATAATATCAATGCCATTTACATAAAAAACACTGACAATTCACCAATAAATTTTAAGTGTATCTAAGTCCCTTTGCTTCTAGCTTTAGGACACTCTGCACATAGGATGCTGTGCATGTCCTGGGAAGATCTAAGTGCCATCTGGATGCCATTAGACCTCTAAGATTATACATTTAAAATAAATTTAGAACATTATTTGGTATAATAAGCTCAAATAAAAATTCACTTCATTCTAATAAAGATTTTTAAGATTTGGAGGTTTTCAAGGTATAAAACTATTTCTCAAACTACTACTGCAGCAAGAAAAATCAGCGTGAAATAATCACTCTTCAAAAGAAGAAATAAGAAGCCCATTGTTAATATAACACAGAGTTGTTACAAGCTCGTTTTCAAACATTATTGTTTGGTTGATCTGCCTTTGCATGAAGAAAAATGGTCAGTAATACTCCAAATATACTGCTGCCAGCAGTATACATGAAAAAATGATTTCACAGGGTAAGTCATGCTCTTGGTATCAAGGAATTAGCTAAAAGGGATCCTTCTGAGGACTTTCTTCCACATGATGTGAATTTCACAGCTCCTAAAAATTATGCTGAAAGCAGTGTCAAGAGAAACAATATAAAATACTGCCTAGCTTTTCTATCCCAAAACCAGGCCCCTAGCACGCCTCAGCATCTGTGTACTTACACAGCTGTATTCGTTTACTTAAATTTCCATTCACAAACTTCAGTCCACTGTTTGAACTGCAAAGCCGTACATGTTCTTCTGCTAACTCATCTGTTCTCAATTTGCTAAAAATCAGTTTCATGGTCTTCTTGTGTTTAACACAAAACTATCTATTTGCAAAACTTTCATAAGCTACTAATTCACACTTATTAAGAGCCAAAGCTTTGCCTTGCAATCAGAGATCAACCTTCAGATAACCATCCAGAAGAACCCCCACACAGAAAGAGCCTTCGGGGGCTCTTTGTTTTTATAATGAACACTTTGCTACACTTTACTTTTTAGACTCTCACAAATAACCAAAAATAAGATTGCCATACTGCATGCTGAACAGATTTGTTAAACACCATAATTTAAAGAACATTTTCAATGTCATCATCTTAATATTTCCCTTTTAAGTCCATGGAAAAAGCTCCACAACTCTGTTCAGAAGGAAGTGGTTGTATCCAGATAAATAAAATTAGAGTTTTCAGACATAAGGCACACATAGTAATTGTAACATTTCACTAAGAGGAACTAAAAAGCATTATTGAGAAATTTATCATTAAATCAGAGAGCTCTCATTACCAATACCTTGCCTGACGGAATCAGACACAACTCCTGTTCTGAGCCAAATGACAACATGGACACATATCCATTTCTATCAATTTAGCAAGTGTTGGCAGATCTTAACCCTGCTTATCCAGAAAAAAGACTGCTTCTCTCCATCTAACATAGTGCTTCAGCACTGACTTGGAATAATTCCTCACACCCACTGCTCTAGGACCATGGCTCAAACTGCTCCAACAGGGCTGCTACCCACAGCAACTTCATAACCGCTGCAAACTATTTAAATAGCCCAAATAACTTAACCATGCTAAAAAATAATAATGCTTCTTCTCTTTGCTCTCTTCTCCAGTCAAGAACAGCCACCAGATGTAAACCAAACAAATAAGAAACCACTGCTGGCACCTGGCTGCTCAAGGAGATTTGCATTGCCTTCCAGAGGGTAGGCATCTGATAGACTCCTCACTTTTTGAAGACTGCAAGCCTTCGTCTACTCTTTGAAAATCTTACATAAAAACTCCTAAAGTCTTGTGATGGGAATCTGCAGGCATGCATTTGCACTGAAACTAGGGAACCTTTCCAAGATGTCAGAGATCATTGGAAATGCCAGATCCCAGCCACTAGAAGCAGGATATTTGGGTACAGAATTTACTTCCCCCCTCTCCACAAATCCCAGACAAGTGCATTATCTGTAAGTTCTTGTCACGTGGACAGTGTTGACAGGGGAAACAATACCCATCAGTCCCAGCCAGCTACGCCAAGTCAAACAAGGGGTTAAACTACTGCAGCATGTTGCACATAATTTTTCATTAAAATGCCTTATGGTGCTTTAAAAGTTTTTCCAAACTCAACAGTATGGTCCTGAGGGAACAGTATTGGAAAAGCTTTCTGAACCCCTGTAGGGCCTATATGAAACTGGAACTAGCAGCTTTTTACATTTCCTGACAGACTGCAATTATTACTTTGGCTACTGCCGGCTGTCAGCTTTAAAGAAAGCTTTTTTCTTCTCTGCATTTTATCACAATATTTTCTGTATTATATTTTAATTACTTTTAAGAAGGATAAATTTTTAGAGGAAAGTTAAATTATGCTGTTGCACACAAATATACCCCTGTCTTTGCCAAATAAATCTTTCCATTTGCATTATCATAACACACAGAAAAACAGCCTCCTGAAAGGCAGAGGCAGCTCCTTCTCCCAGAAGTGAGTTTTACATGATAAATCCTTTACAAGATAATTTAGTTTTCTCCAGCAGAGGGAAAGAATCCTTCAGAAACAGGTGAAAACAAAGTTGCTAAAAGTGTTACTTCTGAGCAGCATCAATTTTTCGGTGAAAATAAAAAGTATTCAAGACATCTGCTTTTTCTGTAGAAAAAAAAAAAAATCTGTACTAACCTCTGAGTTGAAAGGACCATATCTGTGGCCAGCAGCATCTGGTTGCTCAGAGTAGAAGGCATAAACATAAGGCCTGAAAGAAAGTAAGGTCTTGTTCAGGTTAGCTTTCCTTCGACAACACCACAAAAACACGGGCCTGCGGGGTCAAGTCAAATCAAATCAAGTAATATTTAGCTCTGTGGAAAAAGACCTGTTTCTCAGTCATTGAATCCTAGAATTATTTAGCAGTCCTTTGTTTCCATGGTATAATTAGTTGTTTTGCAGCTATATGTATGGCACACAGGGTACCATCTGAGGACACATGCTCATTCTAAATCTTGTAGGAGAAATCCCAACAGCAGCTTGCCTGAGCCTTGCAGCCAGCAGCATGTGGGAACTTGTGCACCAAAACCCACTCATAACTAAAATCTTAACATTTTCCTAGAGCTCGGTGTCCAGCTCTACAACTGCCATTGTCTGTAAGGTTGTTAAACCATATTAGGCTCAGTAGGATAAGAACAATCCCAGTTATTCCAAGTAACTACATGCTTTTTGATAAGAAATAAATTCATACCATTTATTTGGAAGAATCCAACTACTGATGGTTAAAAGCTGACGTGAGAAGAAAAACAAAAAAAAACCCAAACCAACCAAACAAAAAATCCCCAAATCCCAAATAACTCACACTAAACACAAAACCCAAACAAATCCTTAAATCAGTGATGGCTTGTAACAGACAAAAATAAATTTTAGAATTGAATTTCCGCTTGCTTTTCCAGCTACTTATAAAGAGAAGACAAACTAGCAGTTATGCAACAGCAGATGACAATAAGTGAATTACCTTTCATTGTCTGGAAGGGTTAACCACTGAAGTATTGTTAATATTCTGCGTTCATGAGGGATGACACTGGACCACAAAATACAAAAATATACCTTGTTATCACAGGATACAAAAAGCATCAACAAAACCTTGCTATGAACTGATTCTGATATGAATATAATGCATCATAATAGCATAATTTTCTTTTAGCATGCTGTATCTTCTTTGTTGCTTGATACTGATTGTAAATTTGCAAATAGAATCACATCAGACCTCCTGAATGTCTACATACTCAAAAAGATGATTAAAAGTTTGCAAGTGTAGTCAGAACTCAAAGCAGTAAATCTAACTTTTCTAAATAGGAGTGAATAAAAGATCCCTTCTGGTGGCTTGCACCCAGGTGAACTTCTTTGTATGCACAATAATGCTGCCATTGGATAGCTGGCACAAGTAAAATCCACTACACTGCTCATACCAGTAGAGGTTTAAATAACCACCCTGCTCTGGTAGTCTTGCAGACACTGGAAAAGTTTACATTGCCTTAAGAGCAGCCAGACTGAGGGCTAGGCTGATGTGAACCACAACAGAGCCGTCTGAAACACCAGGCCAGCAGCACAGGAACTTGAACAACCCTGACAGCTTCTCACTCTGCAGAGCAGACCCATCCTACTTTACTGTTTGTACAGGGATTGCCATTCTCACTCGGCAGCTGAGGCCAAGTTCATGCTAAGAGAATGACTAACCTTAGAAACAGCTGGTAAAGTTCCAAATATCTCATCTTAGGAAAGCTCTGCAGGTCAGTGACCGCACAGTCATTTTATTACAATAGCACAGTCAGTCCAGATTCCATTAGATCAATAGCAGAATCCCAAGGCAGGAATCAGACACCACCATCAGTCACCATAATGAACTGAATTCTGCACTCTCTGGAAACTTCTGGCAGAGAACTAGAGATGGCAGCAGCCATTTGGAAATACTTTCATTTTTAAAGCCTTATAGACAAACAGCGATCCTCAGTCTCCAACTACACAACAGAGAACTTTTGGTTGTAAAAAAACCCATAAAAATGACAATTTATGCTAAAATTCGCAAATAAGGCAAAATTTTTAACTGGAACAATAATCTTGGGTATTGTCCCATTTTAATATTTTTATTAATTGTGCAATATGAAAAAAAACCACAACATTATTTCAATTAACTAATTTCTCACTAAAATCTTTTGAAAATTCTGTTTTCCTGGAAGAGTCTCCCTGAAAATTCTCCCAAAACCATTCTGTATCCCAAATGAAATAATGCTATTTTAAGGCATATATCTTTCAATCATACGTAAAGTAGCTGTCTCACTCCCTTACTAGTGCTATTCATACAACCTATCCTTTTACATTCTGTATCCCCAAGCATGCACTGGCCAGGGTGTTTATGGCAACTATGTAGTTGTAGAGCTTAGGAATCACATTCATTTCTTTGGTTTGTAGAGCACCAGAGCGGAGCTCTGTCAGATCTTCATCTTGCAAGCCTAAACCTATCATCAGCTTGTGGTGTGTTTTATTGTTCCCTCCATGTGCTTTAAGATATTTAGAACAGTAAAAAATATTATTTCTAAAGGAATCACAAAAAAAATAGTCAAATCCCCTTATTACTTTGATCTTGCAGTTTAAACATTTTCTTTGTTCCTGCAATCCTGCCACAAACGGTAATAGAAACTGATCCATGTGAATTCCTCAGAACTCAAAATTATCAAAATTCATTTATTTTTGGTTGTAAAGATACATTTTAGTTGGGACAAGAGCAAATAAGTTGGAAACATTAAACAAAAGAACAAACAGCAAAGATCCCCAAGGCTGTCTTTTAGGAGAGGGAAATTGGATATCTTGCCCAAAGGACAGACTGTATGGTAAAATGAATGAATCAAACCTTTAAGTCAATTAGACTGGTGATGTCAGTTAACATAAGAGGACAATAAGAGTCTTCCACACTCAGAGGACTAAGAAACATTGCTAGCAATACTAAGGAAGCAGAAAAACCACACTGTGAAATGAAAGACAGTAATTTTTCACATAGGCACACATCTTTTCATTAGGCAACTGTTAAAAGTCAGTGCATGAATCTAAAGCAGCAAACTGAAGCATCAGCTTTAGTTATCAGAAACATTGCACAAATGAAACAATAGAGGGTTACAGGTAGAATCTCCAACTACCAAATGCTTAGAGAAAGGAAAACAACTTAATAAACACTTACACTGAATTAATTCTGAATTATTAGTTTAAAATCTCCAGAAAACAGACGGTACTTACATAGACCAGAAGAACGTGCCAGCTTTCACCCCTTGCTTGGCTGCAGTAATCCAAATCTAATGAGGAAAATATAAGAGGATTAGAATGTGTTCAGATCTCTAACGACTCTCTGAAATCAAAAGAAAATGTTTTCAAGACACATTCTTCTACCCTGAGCCTAGAAGTGAAAATTGCGGTTTTCAGCCTCGGCCCTAATTTGAAAACATGGAGTGACAAATGTATGCAAACTCTGTAGCAGTGGGTCAGCTGCTGTGCTGTAGACTTTCACCCCTAAATCTCTATGTTGCTTTTAATTAAAAGCATTAAGATTCACGGACAGGAATTCCTGCAGTATTTAATTTAATTTTCGAAACTCAACCACTACTCACCTGACCCTTTTAGCGTTCAGGTTTTTGAGGATACTCAGTTAGAAAGGAACATACCTTAACACTAATCAGTGTCTGCATAAATGTCCCTCTTCCCCTATCCTACAATCAGTAGCCATCAACAGAAAATGTGTTAGAAGAGAGCACACAAAAAAGGGCGAAGAGAGTGATGAGGTGTTAAGACTACAGGGAGGCACACCTTCCTACATAGATGTTTAACTTCCTGAGCTCATCCGATGGGCTGATTGATGGAAAAAGTCTCCCTGAAATTTTCAAACCCTTTTTTCAATCCTTCAAGTCCCTTGTATTTTTCTAGCTATAAATCAGTTTGCAGCAGAAAGTTCCACGATGTAGTCACACACTCCATGAGTGTATTTTTAATTTTGCTTGGTTTAAAACCCGCTGGTTTCACTGGGGTTAGGGTACCATTCTCATACTCTGAAACAGGTTATTAATCCTTTCTCTTCCCACTTCTATACGACATTCATTATATTCCTCTGTATTAATTCCTTCTCAAACACGAGTTTGTTTGATCTTTCTCTAAGAAAGCCACGCCATAGTCCTGGTTATCCTCATCACCCTCTTTCTCTTTTCTATCCTATGACAAGGCAGGGAGATGAGAATGTTGGAATATCAGAAAGGTCCACAATCAAGGAAAGCAAACGAGCTTGTAGCTCTACAAAACTAATTTTCTCTTGCAAGGAAGAACTATCCAAGTTATCGCAAAACTAATTTCAAAAGTGACAATGGCTTAAAGGCTAGCATTGTGTATAGAGCTAGATTATTTCCTCCCGTTATTTATGCATACTGCAACGTATACACTTCATGAGGAGTTAAGACAAAATGTAGCTCCCTTACATAGTAAGTGCAGTCTTTGGCTTACTTCGAATCAACTCTTTGAAGATACATTCAAAGTCCCTGTACCTTGCTCAAACGCATTTATAAACTGTCATCTGGATATGCATCATTCAAATGCCATGCCTGTATTACTCAAACATCGGTTTTAATTGAAATTGATTTTGCACAGTCTAATGAAAGATCATTTGCACAATGAGGCTATAGTTAACAGGAATTAAATTTGGATATTGTAATGTTACTTATGGGAAAATTGGTGGTGTTTGCTTTTCCATTGCCCTGGACACACCCCTTACCTCTTATCTTCCATTCCACCAAATCTGACTGGATTCAGCCCAATTAAATTAAAATCACAGTTATAAAAGTAATTTGTTTGCATTTTATTCTAACTCTTTAATAATGCATCCTCTTTTCCAGTGCAGATTACATCCAGAGTAATGCTATAGAAATGGCGTTTCACTAAATATGTGCAGCAAGATCAAGAGCAGAATGGCCATGGGTTTGCAGCCCACTCTTCATTTTCAGGTGCTTCTCCCCAAGAGTCTGATTGCGGGCTTGGATCATATATACACACACTCAAGCTGCCACCAAATGGGGAGTCCCCCAAACATCTCCCCCAGCCTCTGCAGCCCAGCCTTCCACCAGCACTATAGTTTGCATGGTGACAATGATCACAAGATGATGTGGCTGCACAGTAACTGCCAAAAAAAAAAAAAAAGAAATGGCTTTGAATTTATATAGGAATTTGGGGGTTGTAGTTGAATAATAGGGATATTGTTTTCAATATCTCAGCATACTGAAATTTGAGTATCACAGCTCTGATAGGGTGGGACAGAAGGATGCAAAGCGGCGAACATGAAGGATGAGGAAGCGTGCCTACAACCAGTGAGCATGTCACTGAGCCCACACACTGCAGTCAGAAGTACACCAATGCAAGGATGCTTTTTTGCACCACGTAAGTCAGCACAGGGTACATAACCAGCCTGAATACTGTGTTTAATTAAGGCGGTTATTCATTACATATTCATTAGTGCATCATGGTAGTCCCAGGTCAAAAAGGGCCCACACTTAAAGCAAGTACATTTTCCTTTGCATTGCAGATTTATTCATAGAGACAAACCCAGCCATGGCAGAGAAAGGAGGTCAAATACACATTCAGCATGAAGTGTGTGTCAGCTCCCACTGCTGTTATGCTCTGTCTTGCTCTGCACTGTCCCCAGAGCAGATTTATTTTTTCTTTGAAAAAGTTTAAGTTCCTGCAAAGTCTAAATAATTTTGCAGATATATTTGGGAAGGTACCAACAAACTAAGTCCAAGGAATTCTGTGTTTTAATTTTACCATCTGCAAACTCTAGTTTGACTTTCTAGTGCTTTGGCCCACACAGTCCCAAACTGTCCAGTCTGCCTGATTGTCTAAATGAGACCAGCCAAGTTCTACCCTCAGCAGCTGAAGATGTCCCATGGTGCTCCTGTCTTAGCACAGCTGAATTCACCCCTGACCCTGTGTATTTTAGACAATGATTCTAAACACGTGCCAAAACACACTCTCCCTCCAGCCAGGCAAATCAATACTTGTCATCCTGACAGATGAATAACTGGATCATTGGTACATTGCCAAGGCAGCCAGCACATCTGCGAGAAAGTGGTCGCTATTCTTGTTGAGCACAGAGTGTGCTTCATGAATGTCACCTGAAAACAGCATGCACACCTTTCTGTGCCAGGGGTAATGCACATAAGTGGAGATCACTCCCGGTTGTGCAGTCCTAAGAGCAGTAAGGGCAGCCTAAAGGCACCCAGACTGGCTTCAGAGAGGAACAGCTGCACCTGCCAGTATTTCACCTCAGGAATGCAGCCATTTACATTGGCATTAGCTGTTCAGATGAGTACAGGTGTCTGCTGCACTTGAAATAAGATCAATAGCTAAGACAAGGATCTGTTGAAGTCAAAAATCAGCAAATCAAAAGGCCTGTATCTGTCTACAACGTCTGAGTGAGTCTGAATGACTCCTCCCTGACTTTAGCAGGCCGAGCCGGATTCAACTCAAGCTTACAACAAACCACAACTGGACCTCTGCTCCCCTTTGTTTTTTAACGGGGAGGAAAAAAAAACAATCAGCCCTTTGATTTATTTAAACCCAAACTAAGAAAATTCAACACTATCCACCATCACACCTAAAACTCCTACTCAGCAACACATTTGTAGAGACATCTTTCAGCACACAGAGAAGCAGCCGTCACTGAGGTGGAAGAATTTCTATTTGCATTGACCAAGCTCTAAATAAAATACCCAGAGTGTTTTAGAGTTGTGACAGTGCTGATGAATCTAGTGGTAGCTATTTCTACTAGAAATACCCTTTTTTACACAGACCCCTTAGCGGATAGGCAAAATTAGACAACAGACTGGAGCAACTGATGGGAGCACACAAGTTTATTTACTATATGGCTATAGGATAGTAACTCCAGCAGAAATGTTGGCAGCAAACTCTTACTGCAGCCTAATCACGGTTGAACACCTCTCACTGTCTAAGTTAAATTCACTGTCTTTCAAGGCAGACTACAAGTTGTGCAGGAGGGCAGGATAGAGAAAAAAGTTACCAGATGCCCTCTCAACCTTGTCCATTCAGAACAATTGAAATTAAGAAGCAAATAAGGGTTGTTGTTCTGCAAGGTCAGTACCATTTGTGAGCTTATGTAATTTATTTGCTGTATATAAATACATTGGGTTTAACTGTTAATATGTTAGAATTCTATAGTCAGCTGTTTAACCATGTCAATTCTCCACTCTTGGCTTGCATAGGGTACAAGCCTAATTGTATTGCAAACTATATAAAGGCCATATTTCTGAATTAATTTGCTTAAGCAGAGAGAACAGGACTAAATATTTGAAAAATAATAAGAGATCAACCACTCTGTCTTCATGCCATGCCACAGGAAATCAACAATATCTAACTTTTCCAATACAGAAAGATGTCTTAAATTATGCAGTCACAGATCAAACCTAATACACTGGCAAGTGTACCAAGAAATATAAAGTATACATGCTTTCCTAGAAATATATGAAATATATCCTATAAGTTGAATTACTTTTATTTTTATATCCTCTGTGTTTAATGACTACAATTCTCCTCCTTTATTTACGGATGAAAGTAGACAAGGCTAAGCAATACGCTAGGTATAAATGCCATATGGAACATGAAGACTCAGGTTCTCCCTTCTTCTTACTGCTAGACACATTTGCACACAGGTACTTCATACAGAGTTATTCAAGATAGCTGTGGAATTTTCTTTGAAAACCTACACAGAAAGTGGGACACGTCCCTAGTTTTAATGTTCCATGAATAAACAAGAGACCACAACTTCACAAAGGCTGACTCTTATTTGTAAGAATGGGAAATCCCTTCCACATCCAGGCAGAGGTGGGAAGGAGGAAATCACAGCATATCCTAGTAAAGAAACGTGTACAAGACTGGTGTAAGCATGTAGAATTAATACCCCTCCTACACCATCTGCAATTTGTTCTGCCAACAAGGTAAAATGTGGAGCAGCCCCTTCCACACTTCTTAAAAGACACAAATGTTCTCACAAACTTGGGAACTAAGCATTGCCTTCTTGCCCAGACAGAAGATTTTTGGTACAAGAAGTCTATTAAATAAATAGACAGACTCAGAATCCTGTTGCTTGTTCAAGGCTTGAGCTGGATAAATAGAAATATTTATAAAATAGAATTATAGACATCTCTCCTTCTGCTTTCTCTACTAATCAACAAAGTGATTGCAAAACCTGTTCAGGGTGCAAAGGCAGATGACAGCTTTCTGAAGCTCCTATAATTATTAGACAGGCAAAGTCAACAAAATTCAAAAAATTGTTTAATTCTAAAAACTGATATATAAATTTGGATGAATCAGGAATATCAAGTTAAGATGCAGGGTGATGACAGCTAATGTCTACAAGCATACCTTGAAGACTGTAAAGACAGCTTCACAAGCATGCTGTCTGTTACCTAGGAATGTCATGGTCATGTTTAAGGATTAACTTAACATCTCAAGCTGGTCCCTTTTTGAGGGCTGTAGTCTCTAAAAGGTTGATAGTGGAATTAAAGCTACATACCAGGCATCCTAAACATCCACCAATACCTTCATAATTATGATATTTCTGAAGTTGACATCATTTAAAGACATCTTTTCAACCCAAACTCAGATCCAAGTCACGTTGCCTTCTGAAGGAGCCTCTCTGTCCCCATTAACCACAGACCAGCAGTTTTATACCTTTCATCTTCTGACCTTGGAGAGGCTAATGGATTATTTCTAAAGATCATGAAAGATCACTAAAAAAAAAAGCAATGTATTGTCTGTAGTGTAAGCCTAAACTCACTACATCAAACCAAGACATGGAAAACTACTGCTTAACAGAAGCCAGAGACATCTGGGGCCTAAATTTAGTGCCTAAAGTTACTTGGGATGAAAACAGAGTGTCAGTGTCATGAAAAATGAGCAGTAAACTTAGTTTCCCCCACGGGCCCTGATGCTCACCATTTCTGTGAGATGCTGTTGCAGTATGAGGAGTGGTTTTATGGCTGTTTCCTACGAAACACTTTTGTTTTGAAAACAAGGTGGTTTTAAGCTTATATAATAAATCAACATTGTATACTAAATCAGGAAGTCCCATAATTAGCTACAGTACCCTGAAACACTTCCAAGCTACTTTTCCCCCCCTTCTCCCTTTCCTAATGTTATTAATTTCTCATATCTCCTGCAGTAAAAGCATTCAGATACTCATCTGCCAAATCCCACTGATGTCTGTGGTAATCTTGCTGTTTTCCATGAAAAGACTGAGTATTAGAACAACTAAAGAAAGAAAGACCACCAACCCCCCCACATTTTCATACAGTAGGCCAGTTTCCAGGAGCAAGCAAGTATTTCAGAGATTATCAATGTTAAATGACATTCTCTTTTTAGGCAGTTTTAACCATAATACAAGGCTGGGAGTCCCAGACACTTTTCCTGCCTTCTTGAGCAGAAAAACAGTAATTCCAATCCTGTGCAAACTGTATCCCACTCTGCATGTTTTGAGTACTTCAGTTTGAGACCCAGGACATAAAAGAGCCAGCTGAATGTATGATATGACAGACAGGATTCTTGTGATATGCAGACCAGGTATCCCTTCCTACCCCCTTAATTGTACTGTCGTATCTTTCAATACCCAGCTATTTTGGGCAGTCTATGTCAACATCATATTTAAAGAAAGTTATAAAAAGGAGTTTAGAAACTGACTGTATCTTACCAATATGTAGACAGAGATAACTTCTTCTCTTATAAAAATCTGCACTTCTCTTAAAAAATGTGCAATTCTTGCACATGCAAGAGATCTATCACCTCCTCATCCAGCTATTGTGGCCACTCCATCAGGTTTGCCAAACTTATGGTTTTCCCTCATATTGTGTGTATGGGGATTGAATTATAACCCTTCCTCTGTGCATTTGCTTCCAATTTTCCAATGACACATCCAGTTTATTACATTATTTGTGTGTTTCCTTTTTAACAATTCTTCAGAACAACTGGTTTATTTCATCATCCCTACATGGGTAGTATGCAACACCCCCATGCACACACACCCCATCCTCTGAGGATTTCATCCAGCATAAGGTCACCCACTGTTGTGCAACTTTCTTGAACTCTTCTTGGATGACATTTTTCATCCAGAAAGTCTTTTATTCCCTGGAATAGCATAGGTGTAGGAATTAACAATGTTCCCCACACAACACAGCAGGTGATGAAGTATTCATAGACTTACACTGTACTTCTAAAATATCATAGTTTATAAGTAGAGACATTTGTACAAGCCCCAACAGTTAGTTCTCCACTAACTCCTACTTAACCATGATTAAGGTAAGATGCAGAATTAAATTTGCAATGCATTTAATTTGCAAATTATTTCCAGCTGCTTAATGAGTTGTCACAGCAGTTGAGCCACAGGATTGTCTATGAGCTCGACTGCAGACGGCAGCAGGTTTTAACTGTGTGGCTCTGGCAATAGCTGAGATAAAGAGGAGACACACACTGCTGCTCTTTCACTGCTCCTAGTTTTGATCCTGATTCTTTGCTCACATTGGGAAAGACAATAGGTGTGTTTCTCACCCTCTCCTCTCCTCATCACCTACGCCAAAAGCTAACCCAGGGCATAGCTAGGAGAGGGAGTGACTACACTCACTGACAGATTTTACAACAGCACAAATACCTCATTCTGGCTCATCTATAGCCAGGCACATCTGCCTGTCACACATCCGCCTGCAGCTCTAAATTGCCTTGTCTCACATTTGTTGCAGACTAAACGACATGCAGACAACACAAACACTTGCTAAGCCTACAACTATCTGAGTAACTTCCTTTAGCCCCTTGGGATATTTCTGTCTTAAGAGATTTGGGGGATGATACAGATCAATTTAGCAAACAAATGACAGATTATGGTGTTCCCAAACCCTTTCTGATTTCCTCACCCCTACCATCTCACTCTTATGTGAGGTTAATTTGTCAGACAGCATTTAAACTATAGTTCCCTAAGCAATCAGTGCAATGAAACATACACACACCTTGGCTTCTTGCACTTAAAACTTACAAGTTTTACTTCTGTTGTCAAAGCAAGCCAGCACAGCATGCACTAATAGGGGAAAGTGCAGCAGAAGCAAGGAAACTGTCTTAGCTGTAGTAACACAGAACACTTCGAAGGACTCCATTTCCTTGCCCAGAATAAGGATTCAGAGCTAGACAAACCAAGTCCAACACTAATCTAAGAGGCTGGATGTAGTTCAGCCTCTGCTGCTGTGCTCAAGGCAGAAATTAATTCCCAAGTTTCCACAGCCTCTGCAGTAAGTCAGGTAACAGTGATTACTTGTGCACTTAACTAATAGTTATGAAATTGTGTCATGCTATGCTGACAAAATATTTATACTAAAACTGCTCAAGAACACTACTAGGACAAAAACCTGAGAAACCCATAATGAAAAGGAAACATTATGCCATAGTAACAAAGTGATAGTGTTACAACTGCTGCCTCAAGTGAGGGTTTTTTCCTAATTTATAATTTATATATATATATAAATTATGCATCTAATTTATACTTATCAGTGCAAGCACCTTTCCATAGTCAATGGATTTATTATTCTGAAAAGCAAAAGCCAACTCAAAACATTACATTAAACTGATAGACAGAGGGCCAGCCAGGGTGGGGGGTAGGGATTAGGTACAAATTGTTCACATATGTTATTTTAAATTATTATTATTGGCTATGTTCCACAGCACAGGGGGAGGGTAGAAGAGGAAGAAAGAAGTAGGAGGGAATTTGAAACTTACTGGTTGACCTCCCCACCATCTGTGATTGAATTTCTCTCGCCCTCGAAGACTGAAGCTGGCATCAAACACTGGGTCATACATCGAATTGCCAACAATCCCATGTGATTCAGGATAGAGTCCCTTTGTGCAGAAGTAGATTAATTAGTAAAACTCTAATGCACACAAATGCAGTGCTTCATAGCTATCTGCAAATACCACTAAATTATTTTAAAGTAAGTATCTTTGTAACTACATACCAGAAAAGTTTTTTATTTTCAGATAAGCACATTTAAATCTGGCTGTAGTAATGAAAGCAGTAAGATGACTGAATTGTGCTAAATAGCATAAAAACTCCTTTTACTCAATACTTTCAAGTTTTTCACACTGTTTAAAAATTAGTTTGAGGTCATCAAAGAAAAATCAAAAATGTATGAAAAGAAGATCGATTTGTACTTCCAGGTCCTCTTCACGAATGCCCTTTCTGGACACAGTAATTCGTTCTCTGGTTGCAAGAGTAACACTTAGCATTTCCATTCTACAGTATTTTATCTTCATGAGTGCTTCTGTGAGAGAAGTTATTTCCAAGAAAAACAATTGAGGCAGGTCACCCAAAGCCATGGCTTTGCATCACAGTTTGTCCTGCAGTAAAAGCAATTTAGGGAGAAGAGCAGAAAATTCCTTTCTCTGGGCCCTCTCCCATCCCAACCTATTCCTTCTCCATATCCTCCTGTGTCATCCATTTAAACATTTGTGCAGTGGCTGCACAAAAAAAAGAAGGGCAAAAAATGGCAGCTGCAGGTGGAGAGTCCCTTATGCCAGCTTTGGGAGCACTGTCAGTGTGACACAGGAGTGGGGACAGCCTGGCTGCCAGCCCTGCCACCGCAGCACAGCGATGGCTCCTCTCACTGCACGGCCAGCGCAGCACCCGGATGCACTCAGCAGCTGCACATTGCAAACCGGCTGCTGGGGCAGCCCCAGCGGAGGAACAACTGCTGGTTGTACTCCGGGCAGCATTTCAGGGGTGGTTCTTTTCGCCGAGGAAAACTTTGACCTGTAATTACGCAGCAGTACAAATAACTGCAAAAGCAGGCACAAGAAAGCATAGGAAAGCTGTGACAGTGTATTTCAGTCCATTTCAGCACTTCAAAATAAAAGAAAATACTTAAACACTTTTTCTTCAAAATGAATAAAATACTTAACATAAATAAATACCAAAGAAGATGGACAAAGAAGCAGTTTTATATATATATATATATATATTTTTTTTTTTTTTTTTAAACCTTGCTTCCCATAACACACATTTCTACCCCAGTGCAACACTTTATCATGAAAAAATCCTTCCCAGGGACTTACAGTAGCAAGGGTGTACAAGTTGGGGAATGTTTTTGTAGGGTAGACAGGTCGCATGTAAGGAGAATGTGTTCCACAAGACCCTGAAAAATCAATAGCAAATGCAAACATGAGGAATCAAAGCTCTTAGACATGGAAAACAAAACCAGAGAAAGTAATTTCTGTGACTAAAAATGATGCAGAAACTAGTTAAATTTTAACTAATTTAAATGAACTAAATTTAAATGACAGCAGCCAGCAGTAAGGGCAGTAGTAAATTACTCACACACTCTTTGTACTTCACAACTAACACCTGAAATAACGCAGCCAGACAACTACAGAACCAGCTACATTCCCACAGACTGGGCTTTTTCCTGAGGTAGTCTCCATCCAGACACTTCCTCCATTGGAAGTATTTTGTTAAGTAAAACAACATGAGAAAACACAGGTGATAAATACACCAAAGCTGCAGTTTCACACTGGGCTTTGTGGCCTCAGCCCCCACATCATAGAATCATTTAGGTTGGAAAAGATTTTCAAGATCATTGAACCCAACCATAGTTGGCTACACAAATGTGAGGGCCAGGACACACACAGGGGAAAAAAACCCCAACACATTTCAAGAGTATGGGCACACACGCACAAAGTACCATACAGAGAGGCTCAATTATACAGTGCATCCAGTATCCCACAAACCCAAGGGGATGCCCATTGTCAGGGAGGTGAGTGCAGGGCATGTTTTCAGCCAGTTAAGAGGTATCCAGCTACAGCTTCTGCAGCCAGTTATCCATACCTCTGACATTTCTGAATCAAGTGGAAAATTTCATGGGAACCTTGCAGCTAGCCTGTAAGCACGCATGATACGTATCACATACTAAAGATGCATTTTTTTTACTGACAAAACCACATGAAGGTCACCGATTCTGAGCAGCATATCCCAAAGCAGCAGCTGTGTGCTGCATTAATCAGGGTGCTTTCAAGACACCAGTTGATACCACCTAATTCAAAGGGGACTTCTGCCATTTCATCTCCATGCTGACCCTTCTGTTGCTCAACGAACAGTGAAAGCAACTGGGCTGCAAGAGACTGTCTTCCATTTACTGACAGAAAATAGATGTACTCACTCAGTTTTTCAATATTGGGCATGACCTTGTTCCCTTTCTTCATATATGATGCACGGAAGCCATCAACAGAAAAGATGATCAAAGGAGGACGAACAAAGCTAAAGGCAAAAGCAGCAGGAATATAAGGCAACATTTCAAAACTTAAGTTTTTTAATTTCCACTTGCTCACTGAGCCTCCAGGAAATCTAAAAGTTCAGTAACTGTATAAACTACATATCTGTAGTCTTTTACATATTTAACAGACCAACAGAAACTGATAATCCCCACACTTAGTAACAGCCAGTGTTCACGCACAGTCAGTGAAAGGGCTGATATCCAGCATAAAAGACATCTTCCCTGAGCAGCTAAAAACATATAACCCATAAAGGCAACTGCTTATAGAAGGAGATGGAGAAGGAAAATTACCATGCACAAGTACCCAGCCCAGCACACAATCTCTAGTTAAAAACCACGTCCCATGACAGCTGGTCTTCTTTCTCAAACAGAAATCCATGTGGCATTTGGAGCAAGTTCTGTGAGGCATAGTTCATTCTAATACACTCAAGATGATAGTATTTCATGTTACTTAATTATTTTTTTAATTTACTGTTGTTCCTGAGAGTCAAGCCCAAGCAGGCAGACATGTGGCATGGATGGACACATCTGGGCTTTTAATGTCACCTGCTGCAGGGGTTAGCAGCTGTCATTGTCACCAGGAGAAGCATCTCCAAACTATCCTCCCAACAGCACAGGCTGAGCTGCAACCCAACACAGCACCTGAGCAGATGCTTACCTTTAGGGGTAATAGTGAGACAGTTTCAAAAGTGCTTGCTTTCTCCATGTTACTCATGTGCTCAAATTCCTCACTAAGTCAAGCCTGTACCCCATTGCAGTTTAGAAATCCTTTCATTTAAGAACATAATGCTGAAAGTACAAAATTCCATTTAAAAAAGAAATGGCCTGAGCTGTGTTCACATATGGCTTAACCTGAATTTTACTGAAAGGAGAACAACCTAAGCCTTTCCACTGACTTCAGAGGAGTCTGGCTACCTTCCCTATGCGTGTAAGTGAAGCAGACAAACGCAGCAGCAGGTGATTGAAGACCGAGAGTTCAAACCCATATATCATCCACCACTACTCAACCAGCAGCTCAAAGGCAAATGCATTACAATATTATGAGCCTAAATAAAGGCAGATGCAGTACAGAATTATGAGCCTAACTGTACAAATAGTGAAGCCCAGGAAAGCATCCAACCCAGAGTCATTCAGCCCCCATGACAGGGCCAGTGCAAAAATGTGGTGGGCAGAGGTCCAAGGCAGAGCTGGGGACCACTGGCATTGCTGCATTTGCCTTTCCAGGTGCAAGCAAAACACTTACCCTGCTGGACATTCAGGAGCCTTTATATCTTCACAGTCATCATCCACCCAATGGGTTTCTCCTACCAGAAAAATCACATTGGAGTTTCATAAAATAAAAAATACAAAAATCTGTGGATACAGCTACAGGTTTCACAGAAAACATATATTAAAAAAAAGTCTTGTTCCAGTCAATGGACTGACTTGTCATACTTCCCATGAATAATGAGAACATCTTTTCACAAAGCTGAACAAGTGATCTGGTTATATTCTATTCAACAAAAATACCCAAACCAGCACTTCTACAAGCAGCTCTTAAAACTGGAGTTAAAAGTATCCTTTTCACCGCAGGAGACAGTGGTAATGCTTTAGGCACGCTGGTCATCTATTTTAATTTTTTTATTTTTGATCTGTCAAAAACAGGTAGTGCTGCTTCTGGCTGTGAATTCCCACCCTCCTCCCATCAGTTCTGATGTCTCCATGAGCTGATTGAGCTGGCTAAAGGCACAAAACAAAATTCATTCTGGGGAAGAAAAACAACTCTAAATAGTTTCCAGCTGGTTTAGAGAGGTGATCAGCTCATGGATCAGGTGAGACTCAAGCTAAAAAAAGCATTAAATACTCTTTCAGAGCTAGATTAGTTAAAATTACTTTGTATAATCAACTATTTTCTTAAGGTTTTCACTGCTGAGTGCTGTCTATAGAGTGGCTCATGACTGGCACTTTCACAGGTCAATTGAAAAAAACAAATTATTAACTAATGAGCCTGCTTCCTGAACCTGGCACTATTAAAGGAACTGCAATTCAATTAAAAGAACAAAACAAAAAACATCATCGAAAAGACCTGCAGGAAATGTGTGCTGCAGCAATTCCAACCGACCATGACAAGAGGTGGAGGGACAATTTCCAAGGAAAAAAAAAACAAACAACACACTGTCCTCAGATAGGCAAAGGAATGAATAAAGTGGACACACTGTTCTCATATAAGGCTTAGTCCTGTCAGAGTTCCAGGGTCGTTGAGATAGTTTGTTATTAGCCAATTAAACAAAGATTATGTACATTAAAGCTGGAGACATATAAATTCCTCTGTCTTGACCCCTGTGAGAGGAAGCTCACAAAAAAAGCAAGAACTGGAAACTATACCAGTATTTAAGCCGTCTCAGCTTCAGGTTTCTTTGGGAAGGGGAAGGACAATCTACAGGAATTTGTTGGAAAAATACATATTTCATTTCGATTCCCAACAGCAAAACCCAGGTAAACAAAAAGGCCCCTTTTCAGTGTATGGATGGATCTGGACTATTACAATTTTGTGAACATAAGCATTTGTCCAAAATGGTGAAACAATTTCAAACTGTAGCCCTTGCCGCAGTAAAGTTAATGAATGAAAAAAAACTAAGAACTAGCTGAGATACAAAAGCAAAAACCTGTAGAGCTCATTACCAAGGATCAGAAGACCTGCTGTGAATGGCAGGCACATTAGACAGGCAGACACATTTAGAGGATACGCTCTAAAAGAGCAGAGCAGTGGATGAAAATAAAGTCTTTATCCACCCACCAAGCCCTGCGGGCTGTTCTGCTGCCAGGGTGTGTCATGGTCATCTGCAGCCCACGCCACTCACCTGCGAGTAATAGCCCTTGGATTCTTGCAACTCCTCTTGCACAAGCAACAAAGCCTACAGATGTTAGGCCAAGTAGTTTAAGCAGGAGCTTTTGTGGTGGGGGTGGAGAGAGGTCTTTGGGACAGAGATAACATATCTAGGAATGCTCTGTTCCTTCCGAGATCATTAGATATCCCTGCACTCCCTGTGATGCAGACACATGCATCTGAACACTTCAGAGCTTTGCTTTAAACTCTTCTTCATCCACCTCTGCCTCTTCTCTTTCTACCATTATCACTACAGGCAAAGACAATGTCCTTCTACAAATTATATGTATTTACCTCTGCTAGTACCCAGAAAATTACAAATGCGATTCCCCATTTGCCCCACCTCCTAAAAAAAAAAAAAAAAAATCAAAGCAAAACAAGAAGTATTCCGCCTTGGGATGAAAAGTCTTTACCCACAAGACTGTCTTCCACTGGGTTTGGAAAGATAAGAGGTAGAGAGACCAACGACGTACCTTTGCAAACGACTTGGTAATTAGTACAACAATCTCCTCTACTTAAGCAGTCCTCAGAGCAGTGACAAGCATTTTCATCATTCCTGGTTTCTCCACAGCGATCTTTGGTACACTCCCAGCCCCGAGCTATAATATTCACAATGTAAGCAAGAATGAGAGATTGTAATCAAAACAAAAAGTATTCATCCACACTGTAAGGACAACACTAGTCGTTAAAGGTATGTCAACTAGAAACAAAAAGAACCCTTGTCACTTGCAAGTGCAGGAGGGCTCCTCCACAAACACACTTGTGAGTATTTCTGCCACTCTCAGGTGTTGTATTCCAGGCTTTGTACAATCTGAATGCCAGAAAAAGTGTGGAAAGGAAAAGACAAAAAAGGATCTTGACAGATAAATGGTGGGACCTAAAGCACAAACTGAGAATTCTGGTGTTTCTTGGGTAATCTTTGCTTCTTCTCACAACTACTACAGTCCCCAGTTCAATCTGTAGAAAATAAGAAAGTAGAAAAGAGACTGTGTGGATGCAAAATGATTCCTTACTCCCACCATCAGTTCCTCACCCATAGTGCAGATCCAGCACCAACTGCAAAGATATGAAAAAACAGGAGCTGTTCTTCAAGGAAAAGCATGGCACGGCTGCTGTGAAAACTCTGGCTTTTCTCATCTTGCAAATGAATTTAGGATCTGGTCTGCCTAAACAAGGTGCTCTCTCAAGGGCAGTACACTGCTTTGGAACAGGGCCTATGGTTTTAAACATATGGTTTTCCATAGTAAGGGCCACCCAAGAAACTTAAAAAATCACTTTAGAAAACATGCACCCAGTAAAAAGCCACACAGCAGAGCAATGTCTTTCATCCCCTTTTCTGCTTCATTCGGGGCTTTTTTCTATAAGTGTGTAATATTTACAGATTACACATGTGGTAACTGCCTGAGTAAATGCCCGTGGGAGTACATGACCATTAGCACAACAACCCCAGGGGCTATACAGGTACCCATATGCATATGTAGACATATGTGTCTGCTGTGGACAGGAGGGTGAGGAACTGAAATTCTGCCCTTCGGTAGCAGATATCCTGCTGAAAATCTTCAAAAAGAGCCTCTCATTCTGCAGCCATTTACACTAGGGGTGGAACAGTGTCAGCCTAAAATTCAGAAATTTTTGGCCTGTAACAAAACTTGTTTTTCAAAGTGGATTAGCTTACCCTTTTTTGGTACCAATCTATGAAAATTATATAATCATAAACAGAACTGAGGAAGTCAGGACTTCCAAGCATGGCACATACATGGGCAATGATATCTTTAATCATTAGACTTTTCCTCTGGGTGCTTAGTAAGTGTAATAGTTCAATAAAGCAAGAATAAGTTCAATGGCAAAAATAAAAGGCACCTGTGTCAACTCTGACCACTGTGCAAACACTGAAGAAGATGGGTACAACTAATGATTTAAATGCACTATGCTAAGAAGTAAAATATAACTCATGTCTCTCTTTGAAGTTTTCCTTGCCTATGACCCATGCAAAAAAAAAAAAGGCCAAAAAAAAAAGAAAGCGAACCTATTGCTGTATTTCCATCCCCAGGGTCCAATGAATTGAAGTCAAATATTTCTACCAGTGTGGTACATGCATCCTAACTCCTGGAAATGAGGGTCTGGGGCACGGGTAGCAAGCTCGGGTTGTCTCCTGCTCCAAGAGGACCCACATCCCTTCAGTGCTTCCAGCTTCCAAGGCACACTCACAAGTGAGCCCAAATCGCTCCAATATTAAGTTATCAGCTGGGATGAAAAAGGATGGCTGATTCAAAATGATCAATGTCCAGTTTTTACCACAGCTTTTATTATTGCTTTTAATTTAGTGTCAGAAGACCTGCTTTTCTACCTGCTTTTCTATAAAGAGTACCCTGCTTTTTCTGCCCATGCAGTGAGGACCAATAGGTGCACATTCCTACTGCTCCTTGCAAGGAAACATGGGCTGCATTTTGGGCTGAGCTGAGGCTGCCGGGCCAAGGCAAGGTGAGGAGGAGATGCAGGTTATGCCAAGGAGTGCTGGCTTACCAAGCAGGTCCTGACCACTGGCCAGACCCAGGTGTCAGCAGCACCTGGCAGTGCAGGACAGGAGACACATCATACCTGTCTTTAAGCACAGCTCGTCAAAGTCGAAGCAGCAGCTGTTGTAGCTCTTGCACAGGTTGTCACAGCGGCAGCCAGGAGGCTCTGCCTCTTGAAGTTCAAAGCATCTGTTTTTGCAGGAGCCAGAGGTATTGATCCAGGGGGAATCTGACAGGACTGTGTGGAACAAGAAACAGGGCAACATCTGTCAGGCTGGCAGCAATGGGACAGGCAGCTCAGCCCTGAGCCACTCGAATGAGCAAGACCTTGCTTGCTCTGGGAAAGGGAAGGGAGCAGGGAGAGGAGAATTGCTCAAAGAAATGAAACAAAAAAAAGAACAAATTCCTAAAAAGCTGTTCTTTTGGGGGAGAAAAAAAAAAAAGGAAGCAGCATGCTGTGATAACATCCTGCAAAGAAACAGGCCTGGCTTTACCTCTGTAACAATCAAGAGATCATTAGCAGAAATGTATTGAAGTCTCCAAGGCCCCATTTCAGGAGCTGTAGCTATTCCACAGAAGCAGGCCTTTGTTTTCAGAAACCAAGTGACATTTTCATGGCTGGCTGCACAGTTTACATAGGAAAGGACTCCAATTAATCCACATGCAGACAGCAGGACTTGGTTTGCTACACTGGAAGGTGTCAAATCAATGTGAAGCATGAAAGAAAACTTTAAAATGTGCTATAAATTAATGGAGAAATAAAGCAAAGCTTTTTGGTGGGCTTCTACAGAGCACCAAATTATTAAAACTCTAAAAATACAGAAGTATTTAAGAAATTAATCATTATTATGTGTATAATTAAATGGAGGACTGCCAGTCTGAAAACCATGAATAATGTATTAGACTTCAATAATCTATTTATTAGTAAGGGCTGTTAATGTCAAAGATATGTCTGCTCTTTTCTCAAAACTTATTATTTTATACATTGAATCTATTTTAAAAGCTTTTGTTATAAGAGAATCCTACATCGCAGCAAGAAAATTGTGTGCTATTCTCTAGGGTTAATTGTATTTTATATAATAAAGTAAGGAATTTATGTTATCCTTTAAATACAGAGGTGTTCCAAGGAAAATTTCACAATGCCTTTTGTTCCTTGAGAGACCTATTAAAATTCAGTATTTGAAATTGTCTTGTATTTTGTTTTCTTTTAGGCCATGGTTTGGTTTTGGGTTTGGCAAACCTCACCATGATTAGCAGTATGACTTTTAGAGGACTGACGCAATGGCACTTTTGGGAAATAGTTGCTCTGATATTTTCTTATGTATTTTTCCCCCTACACTTTTACATAGCTGAGAGTTTAGTTTCCACATAAACTGAAGGGAAATCTCTTCCCAAATAAGATGGCATTAACTGAACACTGTGAGAATGGATGGAAAAGATGATGAAGGGGCAGTTTGGAGGTGATGTAGTAGCAGCTGATGTCTCACCAGCTCTCATCCCAAGCACGTCTGCTCCACCACTTCCCTTGGAGTGGCACTGGCTGGACACCAGCACAAACCACTTCAGGGAATAAACCTGTCAGAAAATCTTGCTACAGCAAGATTATAGGTAAGAAACCCAAATGTACTGTGGTTGCAGTCATGGATCATGGCAGTGTCGAGGCACACTCACATGACTGCTGGAAAAGGTAGTAGCAGACAACTCTGTCTCACTGTTTTGTGGGGGTTTTTTTCAATCAGGTCAGCAGCACTCGGGGCAAGTAACATCATACACACAGTGAAGTTTCACTCTAGAGGCGCATACCTTGCAAGCATGCTCTTAGTGAGCCATCAGTATTTTGGCCATCTGAAATTCCAAGGAGCTAAAGATTGTGCATCTATGGTGGCACGACACAGATAAGTATTTTCTTTGCTCACATAAGTAGTTCACAAAGCTATGCTAAAAATTAATCACATGAGAATTGTTTCAAATCATATGAACACTCAAATTTTCAGAGCTATGAAGCCCTGGTCCTTATTTTTGATGACAGCTGCTTCCTGTCAAATGCTTCTGAAAATCTATTACCAAAAAATATTTTCATGTTATTTAACCTCTTCCACTACTTTCTCTTTTGGAAGCTAGGTAATATATAATCACAGATCCAGTAAGCTGCATATCAAAAGCATTACATACCAGCATATACACCTTACCCTGGGCATTACCCTTTTCATTTCAAAGGGCTAAAGAGGGAGATCTTTTCNTTACCGGTTTTTAAAAACAAATCTCTGTAAAGAAAAAAAAAAAAAAAAAAAAAACAAACACCAAACCAAACAAAACCAAAACAACATATCAACGTGTGTAGGAAAGAGAAGGTGTAAATCTGACTGCAGATTACATAAGAGACAGTTAACTGCAGCTCAAGGAATGTCTACCTGTTGTAAAGAGCAGCTCATTTATATCAGGAAACCACTGGAACAAACTGCCCACAGAAGCTGTGAAATCTCTGAGCTTGAAGACTTTGAAGAAGGATTAGGCCAAGATCTGTCAGAAGCACTTCTGTAACAAGTGATCAGGTCTTGGGATATGGAGGTCTACACGGCTGTTCAAGGTCCCATCTAGCTCCATCTTCTATAACTGCAAAGTAGGGTTTCCATTTCATGTAAGAAAGGTTTAGCCCACCTACCTTGTCTAATTTTTTCACATCTCTTGACAAACACCTCTTTAGTGATGTAGCAAATCATCCCAAATCACTTAGCAAATTCAAGTCACACCTCCTGAGTCAATGCAGGACACTTTCCATATTGCAGCACAAAAGAGGACTTGCTGAATTTCTCCAAATACATTAAGATCGTTCCTTTGTTTCTCATGCTTGACCTTGCCTTTGCAGCTAGACCATGATTTTCAGGTCATGCACAATGACATGGCACAGGTACTGGTGCATGCAAAATGTTTGAAAATATACCATCAGGAGCTCTATCCCTGGTGAGCATTTTCAAATTAAGAGAAACCCCTGTACAGAACAAACTTAGACAGTTTAAAATAGTTTTCAAAATTCCTGCATCCCTTCACAGTTCCCGCAGTCAGATGGTGCAGCAGGCACAGGGACCTCAGCATGAAGGTCCTTCCATCCTTATTTCATACATAAAGCTTTTCACATTGTTTTCCATACATTCCTTTTATTGCCACTAAGCTCAAAACAACCATCTAATTGTCTTCAATGTCATAGGTTAGAGAATGAAGCTAAATAGGGCAATAGTGCCTTTGTGATTTGGTTCATGGAAGTTGTTACATTTCCATTTTAAAGGTGTTACATTTATCTCAGAAAGTGCCATATCAAATTATTTCCTTTGATTCTGACTACAAGGTTTAAAAATAATAAAATCCATTTAGTTTCATTAGTGTTTCAAACAGGACTGCACCATATAGACACGCTTACAGAGGCATTATAGGAAGGAGACTACCTGGTAACAATTTGCCATTTTGGATCCCATATGGAACATATATGGAACAACCAGATACTTAAACAAAACATCTGGAGTGCTAGTTCTGCTAGATAATACTCCTATTATGAACTTGCATTTCATTGCAATGAGTTAAATCCAAATGAAAAGTCAGATAAAGGAAACAATACAAGTGTTCCAACAGAAGAAAGGTGTGACTCCATTTTTAATGGCATGCTTAAAACTACAGTGAGAAGAGATAGAAAAACTGCAGTGTTTCTCCTTCCAAAGCATTAAGTTAACCTACTGTGATCAAGAACCATGCTTCAAGAGACTGCTAAGGCCATTTTCCCTGAAAGTGCTTAAAAAGATGGCTAGGAAATTCATTAAGCAAGTAACATACAAAGGCCAAGTTATGAAAAAATGTGAGCTTTGGTGCTCTAATGTCTTAGAAATTTTAAGTAAAAAATTTATTTCAATTAAATAATTTGTTGGGTAAAAATACTAACCATCTCAAGTGTATAAAGATATCTGTGCACTGTAAAAGGAGAACACGAAGGGGTGTTTTAGGCATTGTTGTGGTACTTTGGCACGCATTTACAAGGGACTAGGAAAAAACCATGTTGTTTTTGGCTCAGAGCAGAGTTCTACGCTAGATGAAAACTAAAATTTGCTTACAATCATGGCATACCTCTGGAGAAATAACATATTGGTTTCTACAATAATGCTTGGTAAACAAAGTGTTTTGTCAATATAAAATAATTAATTCTCAACACCAAGACACTTGTAAGCAAATAAGCTAAAGAATAGTGAAATTGAAAAAGAATTTATACCAATCTGTTTTTCTGGATATTTCATTGGACTGCTCTTCTAATGAAATATAATTGGAAGTCATGCAATTAAGAGTGACTAAGTAGGTACTTCGATCACAGTGCTCTCAGTTTGCTAAAAACCCACAGATCTCCAGTGTAACATTTTACTGTCTATACTGTGACTGTAATCCTTCATTCTTCGCCATCATATTTTTGTTCCTCTTAATAAAAGTAACCAAGCTACATAAACACAAAATCCTCCATTACTTGTGTCTCTCATTATTGCATCCTTGAGTGGACTACTTCAATGCCAGATGCTGGGCCAATCCCACCTGCAAGCATATTTTCAACAGCCTTCCAAAAGTACCCCATCTCCTGCCCTTTTTCCTAATAGTAAGTAGCTAATCCTCCTGCTACTAGAAAGAGCACACAGCTCTGTTCCCAGCCCTGGCGGTGTTGAACGGTGCTGGCTGGCTCAGCAGAGCTGGCACTGATCAGCTGCAATGGGACCCCAATATCAAACCTTTGGAACTTCAGTAAAAACCAGCTGAGCCCTGCCTAGACAGTCACCAGTGAAAGCAAAGCAACTGGCACTCAGGTGTTGAACACTTGAAACGCAAATCCTTCCCATCCCTATTACACACGCTACACATCTATTCTACAGTTAACATCCTAGAAGATATTTAAAAAAATATTTTCCAAGCAAGTTTTTTTACACATAGAAAGATCAAAAGCAACAGCCACTATCTTCTTGATTACCTAAAATGCCCCTACTCAGTGACCAGCAGCCCGGATAGTGGCTGTGATTAGACACCAATTCCTCAAAGAGGGAGGACAGGAGGACACAGATACATTACCAGGAACACAACAAACTCTGGCCACGGCAAACAATTTTATAATTAAAATTCACAAGCTATCATTACAGACGGGCATTGCAAATGAAACCCTTTCACTTCAGTTACGTTAACCAAGCTCTAAGGCAATGACCACAAGTTTCCTTTCTCCTGCCAAAGGAACAGAGACACAAGTCAAGCCTGCTTTTTTTGAATAAAAAAAGACTAGCGTTCTGGTTTATACATTTTTCCGTTTGGACTATGCTTGAGCTCACGGAACCCTATACTGCCCCACAACACGAATAATAGTTCTCCTGTGGCATGTTCTTGCTGTCTTCCAAAGAAAAAAAAGTAGAAGGCATAAGAAAAACAGAGGACTCGGTGACAGCACATCTGCACGAACACCTGCTCTGCTCTCCCGGCCCTCTCCGCCGTCAGATGTCTGCCGTCTACTGTTCACAAACCAGCATGACCTCAGGAGCCACAGAAATACCCAAAGCTTTTCTCACCAGTGCCTCTTGAAAGCATTAATCAAGTTTCTAGAAACCACTTCAATAGCTACCAAAATAAACCCAAGGAAGCCGTGCAGAGTACAAAACACTGCAAACACTTCAGAGGAGCTGATGAGACCAGTCTCTGTGAGACTGACAGTGCTCGGTCCTAAAATAAGCTAAATTTTCCATAGTCACATGCACACAGAGCAAAAGTTTAAGTAAATAGGAAACCTATAGGTGAGTCCCAAAGGTCAACTGACTCGGGCTCAGCGAGTTATTTATTCCCTCTATATCCTAGAGGGAAAAGAACAAGAAAACTACTGTTACAGAGTAGGAATGGTTTCTAACCACAGTCTATAACATAAGGGTATACGGTATGTAGAATTTATGTCTGTTACTGTACCTGAGACCGGGCCCTCATCCCATTCTTCAGATCTCCTAAATCGATTTGTTGTAAATCCCATGCAGACATTTACTCCAAAGGCAAAAGCAAATAAGGATATTACCTGCAAAAGTAAAACAGCAAAGTAAGCAAACTGTCCAAGAAGCAGGACTTTTGCACTAAGAGCATTATGCATAAAGGGCAGAGATGGTCCTCAGTACATTGGCGCTCCCCAGCACTGCAGTTCCCATCACTGGAGTAGCGGCTGACAGCGTCACCGTTGGAGAGTAACACAAACCAGAAGGGGTTTATGAATAAAACATCTCTTTCTGAAGCTGAAACGCTCCTTTTTGTAGGAACTTATTCAGAAGAGACGGACTGCTCCTCCTCTAAAAGCAAACACGCTCCTCTCCTCCCCTACCTGGTGCGAGTGGACGCAGCCCTGCTTAGCCATACCAGGGAATTCTTGAAAAGCCTGCTCCGCACCGTCGCCTTTTTTTATAGTGAGCGCAGAGCTGTTTGCTCGGGGAGTTCGGGCTATTAGCTACGAGTAATCCCACCTGGTGAGGTTGACAGGCTCGTGTGATTTGTCCAGGGGGTGATTTCATCATGGTTCACTCACAAATCGCAGCTCCGAGTGCAAGAAGCTCCAGGCATCATCGCTCGCTGAGCCCTCCCCCCAAACGCACACCCGCGCGCTTTTATGTGGTTTCCTCTGGCAGAGCCGGGCTCGCTTGTGCCGCTGCGGCCAATAGCTGTTCCTGCTCGTTTTATTCTCCTCACAAAAGTAACATGCTTAAAAGAGAAACCAAATGCGGCTCCATCTGGCTCGGAGAAGAAGCGGGGGGAAGCTCGCTGGGGGCTCCGAAATGCAAATCCCCCGCTGCCACCCCCAAAAGTGCCTCGGTTGGTGTCAGGTGTGGCAGCCCGGGGGGCTCGGCCCGGGGCGCGCCCGCAGCCGCTGACCCCGCACGGCCGGGCGGGTTTGGGGAGCGCCCGGCTCATTCTCCGCGGGTGCTCCCCAAGTTTGTCACTGGGCTGCAGAGCAGAGGCCTCTCAAAACTGGAGACACCTTCAGAGCAGGGGCAGGGGGGTAGTTTTCAATGCTGTTCTGCCCTGCTGCTGTGGCCGGGCAAGGCTCGTATCGATGGAAACACAAGCAGTTTCATCTGAATAGCTGGAAACCCCAGACTTCCAGAAAGGAAGGGAAGTGACACGTTCCCTCTGCCCCACATTTCCCCATTTTCATCAACACCAGAAAGCTTGGTTGTTTGGATAAGCACTTTTATTTACAAAGCAAATGATAATGCTGAACAGAATTACGGTTCAAATCAGTGGCTTAAATATTATTTGCCAAGGCAAATTATTTACCACTTTTTTTTTGCTCTGATGAAAGCTTCTTTCATGAAAGTGTTTACTAACAATTACATTTAAAGGGACAGAGTCAAGGTTTGTAAGCCCTCGGACGGACTGAGCTTCCCTTGGGACCTGTCCCATATTCTATACTGGCATTACGAGACACAGTACAGTTTTCTTTAAAATATCTTGCAGTATTAAACACATACAATTTTGAGCTTCGTTTAGACGTAACTTTTACCTGCTGAAATAACTCCCCTTCCCCACCGTGTAGCTTTACGGGATAGGGTCTAAAAAACCCTTCTCTTTGCTGCCCAAATCTCAGCCTGCCAGCCTTTGCTAGGACCTGATCCTTTTTCATGCAATTTCTTAACCGAAAGTGCCTCCATTGTGCAGTTGCAACTTTGCATTGCAAGGCTCAAGGCAATGTAATTGGCTTGAAAATTCCTACACTAGGACATTGTATTCCTTTTCCTTTCACAAACTGAGACTATGAATTCAAGACCCATCTTCTAATGTTCACTTTATCACTAGCTGGGCTGAAAAAAATCAGGTTGAAATAGGCACTATTTTTCTAGCAAAAAGCTGTGCATAGAGGTCTAGAGAAAAGTAATCATCAAAGGTTTTACTAGCTGTTCCTATAAAATTCTTTGCCCTTAGCCTCTGGTATATCCTGTGGTTAAACAACTTCATCCCCAAGCACTAGGTAAGTACAGCAGTGTGTGACCGCAGCAGAAGGGAAACCTAAAGTGTCACAAGTAAAATTACTCAATGGTGTTGCCCATATATCTTAACTAAGGAAGTTCATGATTTCAGAGGCAAAATAGGCAAAATATGGGAATCAGCAGTCCCCAGCTCTCCTCCAGGCTAGGACCTTCAGATAACCAAGGGACTCAGGCAAAACACAACTGACTTTAAAAATCGGGTGGTCAATTTTGAGTGCCCAAACCAATACATGAAGTCTCTGAGATGCTCTCAATTTCAGAGCCTTTGCTGTTGCTGTGTATCTTCCTAACACACAGGTTCTCAGTTCTTTTGAAAGAAAGTTATGTGTGTTAAAAATGGCCATTCAGAAAAAAAACCTCAACGAACAAAACCAAAAAATACAGCATTATGAATGACTTCTACTCATTTAAACATACATATTTCATTTTTCCATTCATGTAACCTCTCTGGAGCTTGTAAACTTCACAATTTTACATAAATAGAAGAGCTTATGTTTCCTAGTCCATGTTACAAGTGTATTAAATTAATTAACCTCCTTTGTAATGTCCTTTAGAACTATAGATGACGACTATGAAACTGCTAATCTTTTTCATCTGTGTTATGTAAGACATTTTCCAGTAGCTCTGAACTGAACACAGTCAGATGCACAATGTTCTTTTTGTGACAAGGATTGTGCCTGAAGCCATCCCAGATTCAAAAGGGACTTATTAGCATAAACAAGGTCTAACGATTTTGTTCAGGAAAAATTTCACTGCTGGGATCAGTGGCAACTAATTTTTTGAGCAACTAATTGCCATTTTACTAATCAGAAAAGAAAGGACTGAAGCTGACATAACGTATTCCCAGCCCAAGAATTCACCAATTCAGTGGAAGTTTTAAGGCTTAAATGAAACACATTAAAAAGGAATTTTAACAAGATCATCAGAATATGAAATGCCTCTTCCTCAGTTTTTGTGCATAAAAATTGGCCTTTGGCTTTTTAGGCTTGTATGATTACACTCATTATTTAACACGGGATGCAAAGCTTACAACGAGGCACCAGATGGCGCCTTACATGAGACGTTCGTGCTGTGACATTTCCAATTACAAACATTCATGGAGTCACAAAATCACAGAATCGTTTAGGTTGGAAAAAACCTTTAAGATCACTGAGTCCAACCCCATGTCCACCATTAAACCATGTCCCTAAGTACCACACCTAAACGTCTTTTAAATATCTCTAGGGATAGTGACTCTACCAATTTCCCTGGGCAGTTTGACAACACTTTCTGTGAAGAAATTTTTCCCTAGTACCCAATCTAAACCTCCCTTGGTACGACCTGAGGCCACTTTTTCTCCTCCTGTTACATGTTACTTGGAAGAAGAGAACAAACTCCACCTGGCTACAGCCTCCTTTCAGGGAGTTGTAGAGAGTGTTAAGGACTCCCCTGAGCCTCCTTTTCTCCAGGCTAAACACCCAAAGCTCCCTCAGCTGCTCCTCATCAGACTTGTGCTCCAGACTCTTCTCCATCTCTTTTGTCCTTCTCTGGACATGCTCCAGCCCCTCAATGTCCTTTTTGAAGTGAGGGGCCCAAAACTGAACATGGGATTCAAGGTGCAGCCTCCCCAGTGCCAGGTCACTGCCCTGCTGGCCACACTGTTTCTGATACAGGCCAGGATGCCACTGGCCACCTTGGCTACCTGTGCACACGCTGGCTCATGTTCAGCCACTGTCGATCAGCACTCCCAAGTTCTTCTCTGCTGGGCAGCAAACTGACTGAGGGTGCCCTCAATCCCCTTGCCAAGATCATCGTTAAAGATATTAAACAGAGCTGACCCCAGTGCTGAGCCTTGGAGACTGGATGCCAATTCTATTTAACGCTATCACCACACTATGGGCCCAGCTATCCAGCCAGTTTTTTATCCAGTGAAGAGGGCACCCATCCAGCTCATGAACAGCCAATTTCTCCAGAAGAATGCTATGGGAAATGCTATCAAAGGCTATTCCATAGAGTTAACATAAGCAAGGCAGTACTTACAGTCTTACATAAAACTCATTTTTCTTGAGCAGTTTTTCTAATGAGGAAAGGAATGCAGAGAAGTCAAGCATACTGGCTGAATCAGAGGTTGGGGATGGAGTGGACTCTAATAAAATGAGCCTTTTTAGCTACTCCTGTCCACTTTGCATTGGATGCTGGATGCATGGGATGACTGGGGGACCAGGATGAAAGCCTCCAGTAGGCTTCACAGCAGCATGAAAGACAGAAAGGTGAAGTGTCTAAAGTGTCACAGAGCTCTCACTGCCCCAAACACAGCATCCACATATTGTTGTGGCCAAGAAAAACAGCTGAGTGCACGAAATAGCAATTTCGAGGAACAAAACTTTTTGACAAACCATGGAAATTCAAGTAGTATCCACATTGAGCATACTCAGGTACAAGCACTGTGAAACCAAATGAACTTCAGCAGCCAGAGTGAGCATGGGAAGAGTCGAGTACCTTGCTGAAGACACCCTGAGTCTTCTTAACAAAATCAAAGAGGCACAACATACCAAGCAGAGCTGATTCCTGTGTATAAAGGACTTTAAACCACATTTTTATTACAGAATCAGAGAATGGTTAAAATTGGAAGGGACCATTGGAGGTCATCTAGTCCAACCTCCCTGATCAAACAGGGTTCCCTAGAGCACATTTCTAAGGATGGTGAATATACCCAGAGAAGGAGGCTCTTCAGCCTCTTTGGGCAGCTTGTTCCAGTACTCAGTCACTCTCACAGTGAATAAATTCTTCCTCACATTCAGGTGGAACTTCCTGTGTTCCACATTCTGCCTGTTGCTTCTCATCCTACAGCTTGGCAGCACCGAGGTGGTGGTGGACTTTAGAGATATTTAGAGGTGAAAACCAAGTAGCTTTGGCACTCAGCCAGCACAGTGACTGATAAACAAGACAGAGAAGGAAGGAAAGATGTATGTGAAGGGAAGGACGGCAAAAGCAAAGCCAGCCTTGGTCAGCAGTCTGATGACCAAAAGAGGGGCAGGAGGAGTAAGAGTCAGTGCAGGAGGGTGATGACTTATGATAAGTGGTCCTTCAGCAGAGGTCAGCCCAGGAGCCAGGCTACAACCAGATACAGAAGTGCAGAACAGTGATTGCACACTGGGGATGGAGGAAAAAATATACAAGAGTTGCTGCAGGATGATGGATTTGTATCTGCTCAATTTGTGAGAGCATCACTGAAGACCCCAAAATAGGGTCATTGAGAAGTCCTCTTTTTACCTGCTGAAGGTAGTGATGGATTTCAAATGGCTGGCATCTGGCTTGGAAACAAAAAGTCACAACATGACCATAAATGGTAGGAGAGAACTCAATGTTCACAAGGATGCATTACGGGGGTAAAGGCAGGGCAGAGAGAAAAAGGAGCTCTCAGCATGGGCAAGGGTCATACTATCCATTCATGTTTGAGAGCTGCAAGTGCTTGAGACACTTCTGCAAGTGTCTTTTGTTCTTACACACATAAAAGCTGCATTTTGTCAAGGAGGCAGAAGGCACAGGACTGACTGGAGAGGAGCTGCGCCATTATGCCCTCTGTTACCCCACGAGCCTGGGAAGACCCACAAACCAGGCTGTGCTCACATGAAAGTACACCCTCCTGACCGCAGTTTCTCAAAGCACCACCAGTCTTCAATTATCTGTCTGCTCATCACTGCCCCGAGGGGAATGGTATGCAAATCATAGTGCCTGGTGCACTGGAGGACTGTGCTGAGGATGCCTTTCTTGGCCAGAAAGATCCATAACGCAGTGCCAGACCCTCAGGAACAATCAGGACAAATTAAAGTCTTCAAAATTGAAGTTTACTGCAGCCCAGCCCCAGAAGCACAAAGTGCCTTAGGCACATACAGGCCCATCAGCGTTTCTGAGCATCCTATATAATGCCTGCAGGATTCACAGGGCTGGAGGGAGAACACCCAGATACAGCCCAAAACTCACTGAGTACAACCAGCAAAGCACGTCGACCAGCAAAGCCTGTTGCACCCCTCCTCACCTCATCTCACCTCACCCTCATGTACGTGTCCTGCTCAAAACACAGGGGACTGGGATCATGCCTGTCTGAAACTGAGTTCTGCCTACCCAGAGACAGAAGAGGAACCACTGGCCAGGGGAGGACCCACGTCCCTGTCTCTGCTTTACCTATGTAAAACACTTGCATACTCACTGGGATAACGACTGAAACCCAGGTGAGCAGCCTGGTGAGAAAAAGGAGGACATAATGTAGTAGTGAAATAAAATTTTCTCACACCCCACATCAGATACAACAGCTTCAGTGGTCCAGTGGGGACTGTGGATTTGGTGACAGCACTGCAGCTCCTGCAGCTGCCTGTGATGCCTGTGGAGGGGTCTTGGGCTCAAGTGCACCCTCCACACACAATCACCATTTTGGTGGCACACAAGCAGAACAAGGTTTGTAAGTGAGGTTGTGTCTTTTAGCAGGACAGCTAGGTCAGCTGGAAAGAGGAGAGGAGTTTTCAGTGACCTGAAGAAATCTTTGGGTGCCTGAATGCTTGTCTCTCCCAGCAGTACCACAGCTAATACAGCACCCGCTCCAACGCAGGGTATTACACCTCCCACTGTGAACCACATTCACAGCAGCAGCAGCAGCAGCATTTACACCAGTCCCACATCTGTGCCTTCCTCATCTTCAAAGAAACTAACATATACCCAATTCAGTTTCTGGACGACATTACTATTATGGAGCAGCACAAGTACTTCACTAAAATGCACTGAGAATTAGATTTGATAGTCATATATAAAAATTCTAGCAACTGCAGAATAAAACTGTTCTGTGATGAAAAATCTCATCTTCAGGGAGGATATGAAGGAGTGAAACATGGAGCCACAGAGCCCGTGTGTGTTTTTAGCACGGCCCATAAAAGGCTGTGTATTTGGATCCTCATCCTTGTTTTCCACTGCTTGATATGGGTGTCACAGGTGCCCATTAACAGCTTTATATCGGTCTTGTTCAAAGAGCTGTAGATTTCAGTGGTGTGAAATCCACCCACCTACCCCCCCAGACAGCAGTCTGGAGGTTTCAAGGGCCTTGCATGGTACCTTGCATGTGCCACACACAACCACTGTTAATTTATTTGAATTTTACAAGTGGTACAACATTACATCCCACGAAAATCACAGCCCCTTTAAAGTAATGAATTAAAGCTAAATGAGAAAAAAACCCCAACCAAAACAAAAACTAACAAACAACAGCCAAAAAAACTTAAAAGACAAAGATGGGAAAGTTACTTAAAGATGTAAAAAGCAGATTTTCTAGACTTCAAATCATATTTCTAGTTTCTTTTTGTAACTTGTATGTACATCCTTTACCATGTTCAAACCTTTCTCAGTAGAATATGATCTTTGAATCTCCTGGGTATATAAAACTTCTTGTGGGGACTTCTACAATAACCCTGTAACATATCTCTCTGACTTGATTACATTTACCCTCAGCTCAAACTCTATTTTGGCACATTTTCAAGGTCAAGGCTTGGATATGATTAAAAAATTTTCCAAGTGCTAGTCTCTCCCCTACAAGTAAAATGTGGATATAATTAATACTGTTTTGTTTACTTTGTTTTCTTTGCAAACAAGAGTTTCTGTTTGTTTGAAATCCTTTTTTTCATGTTTTCAGCACTTGGATCAAAAAAGAAATATTTTAATGAATATCTTTCTCCTAGTTAATCTAAAAAAACCCCACTGATATCTTCAAAACAGCAAAATCCTATTTGATTTCAGTTTAAAGAGATATGTCACTAGGAATATTGTTCTCAACTTGCCTGCAGCTGAGGCTTTGGACATGCTTTGCAGCATCATTACTTCTGCAGAAAGATCAGTGGGGTCAGGCTGGAAACAGAGGATTCCCATGCAACAAATAGGGACAAGCCTTCAGGTGGGCACATTTTCCTCCTGGTTCTACGTGTAAGAGGCATCTAAGGCTGAAGAACTGACTGCTCTTATGGTGATGCATGCTCGCACCTATGAAAGCATTTTTTTTGGCATGGTAAATGAATGCATGAACATAGACCTTGGCAGTGTTGAAGTTAAGACCAAAAAAAAAAAAAAAAAACCTTGGGAGTTTGGAAATAAAAAAAAAAAAAAAAAAAAAAAAAAAAAGCTGAGGGCCTTCTGGGGCTTGAACCTCCTTCACATGAGTAGGAGCCTGACTCAGGCAGATCTGTTTTATTTGCATAAGGACTGCAGGACTACACCACTAAATGCAATCAGTCCAGCACAAAGAGAAGGAAGTCCTGAAGAAATCAGGACAGCTGATAAAGAAGAGATGTCCTCTTAAAAAGAAAAATAACAATTATTAAACACTGCCTAAACTGCCTGATCTGATTCACTGGCCCCATGAGCATTTATGTGGCAGAGGATACAACAGGAACTGTCCAGGCTTTTGTTCATAGAAAAAGGCATATAATGAGGACACAGCTAACATGTTAACAAACCTAATCCCATCTGCAGCCCTTTTTTGGGTGTACTCATTTATCTCATAGCTGAAAGACACATCTTTATGATTTACATTTGATAGCTTAAGCTATCCCCAGCTGTTGAGAGGGGTGAGGTATTTCATTACCTTGGAAATAATTGGCTTTTCTGCCTTTTCCTTCAGAACAGAAATAAGCCCAGCAAATAGAATCCAAATACCAAGTGTCTACCACCAGTCCTGGCAGACTGGCAAGTCCTTGCTATCACTTCCATCCTCTCACCCCAACCATTTCTGGGGATACTCTGCAAATCAAAACAGGTTAAAGACTTCCCTTCCTTTGACAGGTTTTACAGTTGGATGAGTGTCCTGCCCTGATCCTCAGCCCTGGCAGCAGTGTGTCTGTGAGACACAGTGAGCTGCAAACTGCTGCTGCTTGCGAGCCCCAAGCCGGGCACTGTAGCTGAGGAGCATCCGTGGGCAGGGGCAAACTCTGCTCTTCCCCCGCTCCCTCTGCTCCCAGGGGAGCGGTGTCACCGCAGCATTCACGAAACACCCTGCATTTCTTAACAGGCATCTGCTGCTACCTGTTGTAATGGCAAAGCACAAAAGCGTAAAACAATCGCATCTTGCTTTTTGGGTCATTTTGGACAGATGGGCCACTTTCCAAGCATCACAAATTTTCCTAAGTTGAAACATGTCACCACAAGTTCAGTTGAAGGTCACTTTTTTTTTCTGATTTCAGCTGAGTGCAAAGATGACAAATGTAAGTATAAAGGAAAAAACATCCTGTTGGAACAGTACTCCCTGTTTTCTATGGGTGAGAAAAGTGTAAGCAACATTTCAACAACAAAACAATGTGATCCATTGCTGAATGGTATTTTTTAAACCCATATCATAATGTGTAACTGAATAAATTTCAAAGTCTGCAGGAATGCAATATAAAAATAATGAACAAAAATGCTAGCAATCAAAAATGTGCAACTCTGCATGGGTTTGCGTAAGGATTATCAGGGGGGTTTAGGCAAATACTTTTTTCACTTTCTCAGCACAAAACTTTGGAAAGGAATAAAGTATTTTTTAGAATGGATTAAACAAGTAAACTGCAGGGAAACCCAGGTCACTTAAATATTTATAGAATTCTTCATTATTTTAAAGCAAATAATCTTATTGAGTTAAGTTTTGTTTAACTCTTTTTTTTTTTATTTAGCAAAACAAGACTTTCAGAAAGAAACAATTCATTGGTTTAATGATTGCTGACTGCTGTAGACGAAAAGCAGCTCTGCTTACTCAGCCTTCAGAGTAGGCTCCCCACCCCGGTAAATGGCCTTTTCCCAGCAGACAAGACTGAAATCAGCTTGAAGTTATACTTGTTGAAGATTTCCATGGCAGAGACAGAAGTTCCTGGGCATCCACAGAGAGCCTGCAAAACAACCGGGACTATTTAATTTGTTATCTTTTCACTGTCCATGGCTGACCCTTCTCCAAGACACTGAAACCAAATGTCTGATCCAACCCATGTAAAAAAGACTTGAGTAAACTACTGCTCTGGTGAAGAGAGTGGGGACATCTCCTTTGCCAGCTGCAGGGAGGGCCTCCAGTGCCTGCAGTCCCTGCTCAGGCATGTGAGCTCAACATTTCAACCTTTTGGGAGAGGAGGAACACTATGATTAAATCGCCTTTAAAACAAAAAAAACCCAACACACTTTGGGCAAAGAAGCCAGGATGGATGATGGAAAGAGGCAAGGATCAGCAATATCTTCAGGTGACAGCTGAGTCATCAGAGGAGCACCCCCTACCCCTCTACTCCTGGGCGAACTGAGTTCCCTTTGCACCGAGACAGAGCAGGAGCACAAACTTCCTCTGTGGTAGCTTAAGCCATGACAGCTGGTTTGAAAATGGATGTGGGACTATAACCCCAACTTCAGACCCCTGCTTGTTGGGAGTCTAAGCCTGCTGAAGCATCTGCTTGATTCAGCAGATAATTCAGCATGGCTTTGGAAGGTACTGAATTTAAAAAAAAAAAAATCACTGGGAAAACTTCTGATTTTTTTGCTTTCTACTCTGATGCATTATGAATAAAACAACTAAACCAACCTCCAAACCCCATTGTATAAGGGCAGGTGGAAGTACAGCCAGACTGCAGGACAGAAGGCACAGGGGAGAGGCATGGGAAACTTTTGGGGAAGTGGCAGGTTCAGCACATAAACCAGGTTCCATGCTGCCAATGGCAAACACCAGGACAGCACCGTAGATGAAGAGTACCCAATATCCCACTACCGTCACAGCCATCTCCTGCCATCTGTGGGGAATGCTGGGCTGGCTTGGCAGAACAATGGAAGGGCAGAAAAAGACATCTTAGTTTTGAGGGTGGAAAGAGACAAAATATATTAGGAGAACAGAGCTTTGGAGATTCCAAAAGGGAATCTATTCTAACCCTATTGCTAATGCTTTCAGTTGTACTCTACTGCACAAGTCCATTATATGTTAGGGAATTCAAAAAAGTAGTGTCTTTAGGTGCATTGAATTTATGTGGTCAAGCACAAATCACCTGAGTTAGTGCTTTTGGACTTGGCAGCCAGCTGAGACTGGGACCCTTCAGGTTGTTTCCTGTAAGCGAGGACTTAAATTCTTTGGTACACTCCTGTCATTTACAAGGAATGTACAAAGAAATGCTCTTTCCCTGAGCAGGGAAAGGAATCCTGTTGTTCTGGATATCCAAAAGGCACTTAAGGGCTTCTTACGTTTCTCCTGGATGAAGGGTCATCAGCTCCAAGGGCATTTCATCCCATCTTACAGCATTCCTTCTGTCCCAGCTAGAGGGGTGACCTTTTCTGGGGTTTGCCTATTGTCTTCACTGCCACTTTAGCTGTTCAGCCTCAGCATGGAAAGAAATAAAAACAAGCATTTATAGGTGATGGCAACTTAATTATTTACAAAATATTGTTTCATCAGGACATTTTCTCCTCCTACCCTCATAGTTGACCATATTTTCATCAACTGGATGTTTATAATTGTCCCAGCCAAAATTCTGGGTGTGCCAAGAGCCTCTGAGAGATGCCTAAAATGACTGAGGAAGCTGTACCTCTCTTCTGATGTCACCTGCTGCAGGTACCAGATTGCAGCCACAAACTCATACTCGTCTTTCTCCAAAGATGGCTGAACCAAACCATATTTTCTCTTTATACAGCCTGTGAAGTCTTCAAGTATTGCACTGAGCATCCTTCACTGACACAGATGAGTGCCACTTCCCACCATCCCACTCACACCTGAGGCTGATGCTGACACACCAAACCATGGGCTGGTGCAGCTGGAGGGGCAATAATTTGTTACAGTCCTTGCAGTTGCAATCAAGAGTTTTCCTGTCCCGTTTGGTAGCTCCAGCACTGAATATGGTGCAGGGTTGGTCCCCCTTTGCTGTTGCCACAACACAGGTTCCTCGCCACCATCCTTTCCCAGCTCCAATAGCCCTTGTCCTATTCCCCCATTCTCCTGCCACTGGCCAGAAAAGGTTTTCAAGCTGTCACATTCATCAACAGCACCAGGGACATACAGCTAATACGACTTAAAAGATTTTTCAGCAGGGCAAAATATAGAGCAAAAGATTCAAATCCACAAATGTTCTGTGGATAGTAGCTCCTATGTTTGAATTCACTTCCTTGTCTTTGCCCTTTTTACTGCTAATTGTCATGAGTGCTCGTGCATCCTGCTGCACCAAAATTTCCTAGCACTTAAATAAGGCAGTCTGGAGCAACTCTGCAGAGCCCAGTTGCTGGAGTCAAGTAATTGAAAGTTCAGGGTGTGTGATGGGGTGTCCCTGGGCTGTATTCCTCCCCTCTGCTTTGTTATGCTGTTCGTAAAACAGCTGAGGAAAGTGTTCCAATCATGTCCCAGGTTTGCACAGGGCTCTCTGTAAAACCTGGAGTGATTCCCTGTGCAGCCCATTTCAGAAGTCCTGCCTTTGCTGGCTCTGGCAGCTTTTGCTGTTGCGTGAACAGAGCATTACAGTCATCCTTTCTTCAGGTTAACACTTGCAAATTATCCACTTCTGGCAAATGAATGACCTGGGGGGATGGTTTGTGTGTAAACCATGGTATGGATGGATGGTATGGATATGTCTGGGAGCTAGTGGGCTAGTGCTGGCTATATGCACGTGTAGCCTGGCAGCCTCAGCAGCTCATCCTGCTACGTCCCGACAGCCACCTCCACTGCCACATGTGCCAGTATAGAGCCAAAAGCTTGAAATTTGGCATAGATCAAGAAGCCTGCAAGAACAAAGCATTATTACCCAGGACAATCCACATATCCCAAGTTCTTCGAACACCACAGGTATGAGAGGCAGGACCTCAGCTGAACATGCCATTAACAGCAAGCAGCAGGGAACAGAAATCTGCGAAGGGAATAAAATGTGAAGTTTCAGTGATGGGGATGGGAGACAGGTGCAGCAGGAGGGAGGGCTTCAGGAGAAGAATGGCAGAAACAACTCTGGCCATGTCCCACCAATGGTGTTTCTGCAGGTTTCTACATCAGATGACATGGGAGGAAAAAAATTAGGTTATGGACAAGGATGGGTTTCCAAGAACTTCTTTAAAAAAAAAAAGGAAGCTAAAACTGGTGAAGAGGTAAGTGACAGCAAAGCCAGAGAGGTCCTGAAAACTAGAAGGCTTTCAGGTTAAAATCTTTAATTAGCCAAAAAAATACGTGGACACAGAAGAACAGAGGGTGAGAATTCAGAAACATGTGCAGTAGTGCATTATTTGGAGAGGCTGGGGCTGCCATGGGCTGGACACGGCCTGTCCCACCACAGGACACGGCTGAGGCCCTCACGAGCCCCTCATGAGGCCAAGATGGCAGTGCCTCGGGGAGAGCAAAACAGAGAAGGGTAAAAAGTGCTGTGCAGGTACTGATGAGTGAGGGCGAAAGGAAGAGAAACAGGTCTGCAGACACCAAGGTCACTGAGGAAGGAGGGGAGGAGGTGCTCCAGGCACCAGAGCAGGGATTCCCCTGCAACCACCAGAAAACACCTTAGAGAAGCAGGTTTGTCCGCAATGACTGCGGCCCATGGAAGGGCCCCACAGCGGGGCCGGGAGATGTGTGAGCAGGAGGGAGCAGCAGAGAGGGGCTGTTATGGACTGGTCATCCCCCAGGGCTGCCTGGGATGGTGGGGAGAGGTGGAGGAACCAGCAATGAAGAACTGGGAAAAGGAGAAAGAAAGGTGCTGTTTTAATTTTTTAATTTGCTTCCCACTATCTAATTTGAAGTGGCAAAAAATTGAATTAATTTTTACCAAATTGAGTCTGTTTTTCCCGTGACACTAATTGGGTAAGTGATCTCCCTGTCTTTATCTCAATCCATGAGCTTTTCCACCCCTTTTCAGGGGGAGCTTTTCTCCCCCTGCCCTGTCGAGGAGGCAGAATGAGCGAGTGGGCTTCTGGCAGCCAGACAACGCCAACCCAACAGTTTCCTAGTAAAAATCTCCACAAGAAACTATTTAGTTAGATAAACAAAGGAGAAAGATTTTGGATAAAACTTCCGAGGTACTTCACAAGAAAAACAGTATGGAAGGAAGGCATGAAGCCCCACAAAGAAATGAAAAGGAAATGGCTGGGTAGGAATTGTATTTGAAGAGTATGTATCTGAGGTCACAATCTCCTAGCCACAGATGTAATCCATCTGCAACAGGAGAAAAGTTCTGTCTGTCTTAGGGCAAGAGGACAGGAGCTGAGCATACCTGCTATTATGTTGTATTTTTAATCTCTTTTCATCCAATTTTTCACAGCACTATCAACTAGAACTTCTAAGCAATTCGTCACTTCAGTGTTTTGAAACATGAAGCCTTCTAGGACAAAAGACCATTTACCATGAATCTTTCTCATGGAATTTAAACAACTGTACACAACAGGAACATAGTTCTCCTATAGTGATAGAGTCAATACGTATTTATTTCTATATTTATGTCTTTTTTGTGTACCGAAGTGTCAGTGACCCTGTTCTCTTTTATTCTAACTGTGTGGAGCACACACAGTTTCATGGGTTTTGAGACAAAGAAAGCCTGTGAGATCATTAGGTCTGGCATCCTACAAATACATTTGTCATCTCACACAGTGACCAGTGCATGGAGGATGCATCTCAGCTGGGCTGGTGTGGGTGGCATGGGAAGAGCCATGCTGGGAGGCTCTCAAAACCCCTCATCCAGCAAGGTGTGTCATAGGTCAAGGATGCTGTCAGCTTTGTAAGCACCTGAAAACCAGTTAGTGTTCCTGGTGTGTCAGCAATATCAGGTTTTGATGTGTTTCCATAAGTGGTCCATTCATGTGGGGCAGTGCCACAAACGAGCACTTCCAATGGCACACAGGAATTCGGACAAGCTAGCCCAGCGCTGCCAGGAGCCGGCTCATGCACCACCCTTCATTCATCTCTCACAAATATTCATTACCTCCACTTCCAGTTCAGCTAATGTCAAAGGATTCATTTGGCATCCTTTGGTAAAGACTGAAGTGCAGACACTGCTATGAACAGCTCCAGCTTTCAAGAATGGTGCTAACATATCTTTAGCTGTCTGGCATTCAAACTCAGCTGGCTTCCTTGATGAATTATAAGAAACCTCCCTGCTGCAGTGACATTAAACTCATAGTTTAACCTTCATATTACAGCCTCCAAAATGAGCTAGGATTTTGTAGAATAACTATTACTACACAAATGGAGCACTATTTTGTTTTCTTAACATCTTATACAGGCCAGCCTGCTAGGAGGAAACACTTCTACAAGCCTTGCACTTCAGGAGAAGCTCTTAATATACAAATGTCTGTATCTTTCCGTGAACAGTCCAGCAGGTCCCCTCTGGGCAGCCAATGTTAGGGGCAGAGTCACCTTTGCTTTCTTTTAGGTACAGGCAATGCCCCACTATCTTTCCCTACAGCCAGTGCTTTCTGCCAGCCTACAGCCCACCTCCCCAACACCCCACCACACATCCAGTGGGGAGGGCTGGAGCATTCATATAAACTTTAGGCAGAACCTTGACACCCCTGAAATGCCCTATTTCTCTTTTTTGTTTTTAATCGGAAAAGTCAGCGTCCCAATTCCACTTGCAGAGCTCAGAGTTTCCATCACAGATGTAGGGGCAATAAGGAACAGCCTGCGCAGCACTGACACACACTGATGGGAAGCTTGCACAGATCAGCAGAAATTAGAAGCAAATCACAACCAAAATCTAAGCATATCAGAAGCAAACTTGAAAGAAGGACCCAAGACTAATACTTCAAAATCAGAATAATCAAAACCATTATGAGTCCATTATGAGTAGGGGAACTACGAGGCATGCAGTGTTTCATTGCTCCTTATCAACTTGCCTCTCTAATTAGCACTTTACAGTTGTGGCATGGGGAGTTATGGAAAAAATACAGATCCTTGAGGTGCTACTAGCCTGATTAAAGAAATCCATGTATTTCCCCTGGAGAAAAAGGCTTAGGGAGAGAGGTACCTGTAATAGGAGCCTTATTGAGACAGATTGCCTTTAAGCCCAGGACTTTACCAGTGAAGCTCCAGACACTGGCAATTTTAATATAAACGTGATGTAGGAGTGATGTAGGAGTTCTAAACTCGTATTTATGTACTTGCATAATAATACTGTAGGAGGTAAATATAAACAAAACACATGATGCTTTGCTCATGTCTGTGCTGGATGCCAATTTTGATATTGCTATAAGGTAAGAATATATATGAAAAGCAGTTTATATTAAAAAGGTTAAGAGAGGAGATCTCTTCAGGAGGCAAAACAAGCTATACAAGAACTACTATGGTTTCTAAAATACATTTTCTTCTCTGTGCATTAAATAACAATTTTTTTTCTCTTATTTATGAATCAGGGGAATTCCAACATCACCCCTGAATGCATTTTGGAAGGACTTCCTACTTGCCAAATCCCAATTCGAGTTGCATTTTGCAAAAACACATTCATGCTGCTTCATTACCCGACTTTGCTTGTAATGATATTTATTTAAGGCTACTTTGGCAAGCCAGGAAAACACACAGGGCAGAAGGGGTGGGCAGATGCTCCTACCGTACCAGAGGGTCCTTTTTCTCCATGTCTGAAGCTCGACGTGGGGACTCCTGGCTCGGCGTGGCCCTGGCGCTGGCAGCGGCTCCGGCAGATGCGCTGGGCCGGGAGGGTGCCCGGGAGGTCGCGGGCTGCCCCGGCCGCGGGCTGGCTCCGGGGGCTGCCCTGGGCCCCGGCCCCGGTGCAGCGTGGCTGAAGTCAGGGTGCCAGCTGCCCCGGCAGGACAATGGCTCCATTGGGACACAGCCGGGGGACAAAGGCGCTGCTTTCGGGAATGATTCTATATGCATACATGTGACCTTTGCCTGAAATGGCTCTATGGGAAGTGTCCCTGTCCTGAAGCTCTGCTTTCAAATGCGGCACTCCCGGGCGCTTGCTTAATCTGTCCCTTTTTTCTCCTTTTTTATTTTTTGCCACAGATGCCTCAGGAGAGGTCATGTGCAGATAACAAGGTGGTGCTGAGCTTTTTCTCATCATTTAATAGAGCTATTCAGTAGTGGATAAGATTATTTTCTTCACTTTGCAAAGTCCTCCACCAGGATCTGCTATCTGGAATGCTTTTTCTGCTTTTAGAAATTTAACTACAAAACCAGAGTACCCCAATTTCCAATCCCACACCCTTGAGTGATCCTCCACTGGCTGACACTTCCAGATACTTCCAAGCTCAGGCCACCTTGGCTAGAGTACATATAATTTTAAATTTATGCATCCAGATAACAAGAGCAGGGCCTTAGGGTTTTTAATGGGTTGGAGCAAGTTGTTTATTATAAATAAATTTATTATAAATTAATTTATTTTAACTGTGCTTTTTTAGTCTTTTGAAGGCTTCTTACTTAAATGGATGTAAAATAGTGGCTGTCAATACACGCCATGCATGAAATCCAAATATTACTCTAGCTGGGCTGGAGGTGGGGGGTGAAGACAGAATTTATCACCTTTACCTTGGGATGTAGCAGTGAATGCTGCAGGTGAAATGATGGGCCCTCAGAGTGATTCTTTATTAGGTTACAGGGAAAGTTAAAGGCAGTGTGACTCTCAGGTTAGCCAAATTTTCCTTTATAAGACCTTGATTTTTGCTGTTTTTTGCACTGACATTTTTGTGCTGAAAGGAGTTGGGAGTTTTTAATCTATTTTTAGTTTACAGCAAAATACACCAAACATTTTTGAGATTAAAACAAAGAATGTATTCTTTTCTATACTAATATTAACCAAAATTATCTGTCCTTTCCATAAACAGATCTCAGGCTTACATAGCCTGGAGCAACAGACCAGATTCTGGGGAGCAGGGAGGAATGGCCTTTGTGAAATGAATACATTCATTCATCCCCACCAAATTCCATGCAAACTTTGTCAAGTTATAAATCTTTAAGAGATCTTTGTGTATGCTGAGCACTGTGTGCCACTTCCTCACACTTAATAGCTGAGCTCTCAGAAGATCATCTTCACTGGATGTCTTTGAGCCCCTTACTGACCAAGGATCACACTGCAGGTTTATCTCAAAGGAAGGGAGTTTTAAAAGGTGCTCACAGTTCCAGCCAGATCCAGGAGTGTGGTCATGGCTGTCTGTCATACACCACTGCCTCAGCACAGCTGCACACACAGCCTGCATCTCTCTCATAAAAAGTGTGGTATTGTGAATGCTGGGAAAGCAAATTTCTTGTCCTGAAATAAATCCCACCCCACCCCCCAAAAAACCCCAAACTCCACTGTGAAATCTCCCCAACCAACCCTCCCTGTTCCCTACAGCCCCTTCCTTCAACAAGAACCCTTCTTTCAAGAGAGGGAACATTGAAAAGGAGGATAAAATCAAAGCTTTGAGGAGCTACTGCATAGGCAGCAGGTCCTGGATCATAAATGAAACAGGGCTACTGTTGGAAAGACAGCACAGAGCACGTGATAATGCACAGAGACCACAGAAGCAGACAGATTGCAAGTGTTCCAGAAATATTAAAATACAGTATCAGCATGTGAGGTCAAAGAATTTTAGATACAAATCCAGTTAGAGTACAAGTACCGAATGCAAGCAAATTAAAATATACATATATTCTGCAATACCTAGGTGCAAAATATCTGAGCAAAGGGAGCAAAAAAATATCAAAGAAGAAACAAGCTAGCAAACTCACAGATCTCCACCTCATAGCAGGCTGCTCCCAACACTGTGCTCCCTAACACTTGTTTGAATTCCATGTAAAAAAAGATGCATCTCACTTGCCTTAGAAGCTAATGTGCAGCCTGCCATGCTACTGACAACTTTTTTGCCCCATCTCACTTTAATATAATTTTCCTTCTTTTCCTTTGATTTTAGCTTATCACTTTTAATTATTTGTTGTCCCATGAAAAAGAATCTGTACTACAGCAGAGGGGCTTAAACTTATTGTTACAAGTGCTCTGCTGAATAAAGACACGTCTGCATTATAAACTGAATGATTTCTCCACATTTACAGAGTTAATATATACCTGTATTTGGAGACAAGCACAAGCTTCCCTACTTGGTCTCACTTCAGCAAGGTTTGCAGGAACTGGCAAGATTTAGCATTTCCCAATATATTCATTTCAATCTAAAAATATTTTGGTCAATCTTTACATCAGTTTAACACCACAGAATTCTTGGTCATACAGCTACTCACTTCTTTTGAGTCATACTCAATTAAAATAAATCTTAGGCAACTCTCACTCTGTATAAACACATTCAGGCTGTTTAGCAAAAGAGATGCTGCTGTCCCTAGATGTCATGGGGAGCAGTGGGTATTGCTCTAGGTAATGCTTGGTCAGAATTAACTACCACAGTTCAAGCAGGGGCAGTGGCCTGGGGCAGAGGCGCACACAGTGATTGAAGTGGAAGCCGGTGGCTGTCCTGAAGGGCTTTGGGAGTGGATTTCTACCCAAAACCACATAATTTTTAAATGTGTATGTATAAAGAGCTATTTAAGATCCCTAAAAGGCAATCTGTGCAATGCCGCTATCACGCTTTTACAGGCTGTGGCCATCACTGCATTTTCACAGAATCATAGAATGGTTAGGTTGGGACTTTAAAACTCGTCTAGTGAGAAGTTCCTTCCTAATATCCAATCTTCACCTGCTCTCTTTCGCTTTGAAGCTGTTCCTCCTTGCCCTATCGCTCCATGCCCTTGAGAAAATACCAAACAGCCTCTCCAGCATACCCTCAGTGAGCTGTGATTAGAGATGTTGGATCTGCTTTCTGGACTTGGATTTAGGCACCAGCAAGGCACAAGTTGCTCAGATCAGGGCAGGGCTGCACTTGCACACGTATAGCTGCATGTAGGAAATTTCAGACACAAAGGTCCTATTTTGATCATGCAAAACATCCAAACTAATGAAAACAAAAAGTGTAAGTTTCCAGGTACAGTAGGTTCAGAAGTTAGTATATTCAGGAATCTAATTGTACAACAAATGCACTGAGGAGAATACTCACTGTAAGGGGCATAGGCACATGCTTTCATGTGTAGCTAAGGTTATTGAAAATGATAAAAAATATTTCTTTTTCAATATTCAGAACACATAGGATAAAAAGTTGTACAGGCTCAGCTTTAAAACAGCTGTTCTCATCAGAATCAGAAATATGAACATCTCTTGATTGTTGGAACCCTGGGCTCATGCAATCAGAGGGAGTAGCTATATAATTAAATCAGGCCACACATTGAGCACCTATATGTGGATTTCTGGAGCTAACATTAAAATCCTATTTTTAAAAGCTGTGTTTACAGATATCCCAGACTGCTAGAAAGAAAGACCTTTTGAACATAACTCCTTTTAATGCCTGCACTTTCTGCAGTCATTTTAAACTGTATTGATACAAATAAATTAATCAGAAAATTATACTGGCAGTTTAATATGCCATGGGTATTACAGCACTAAAATCAACCATAAAAAACCAGCACTTCGAAAAATTGCACTGCAGATAGTCATGAATAAAAGAAGATTGTGACTTACAAGAAATATACAACCCCTCCTCCTGTTAATCTGTTCCATATTTGATCACTGAGCTTGCATTGCAGTTGAAAAACATCCTGGGGGACTACTTAGTGTACTGCCTAATCCAACCATCCACCCCCTGCAAAGTACAACCTCATGCGGTTTTGTTTCATTAGGAGTTTCTCTGCAGCTCCAATGACCCCGCTCAGTTTCACCTCCAGCAAACAGGTCTGAGCATGAAGAAATAGCTTCTGTGGCCAGAACTGTGCAGAAATATATAATTCTGTACAAGCATAATTGCACGAGCTGAGCTAATGGAAAAAACATACTTTGTCCAGCTACTTCTAGGCATGGCTGGAGTTACTCCATCTGCAATCTGAATGTATTATGTGGTCCTGTATCTCTGACTTTGCCTTGGCATATTTTCTTGTTCTTAACCCTTCATTTACAGTATTACAGCTACCTAACAGCTTTGTTCAAACTCCAAAGGTTTACCACTTCTGTTAAACAACATTTTTCCTGCCATTAGATGTTTTTTATTTCCACTAGAATTTGCCCACCGGTGGGGATGTTATGGTATCCTTTATCCTCAGTTTATGCAAAAATGTATCTTCACTCTGAAAAGTCATCAGACTCAGAGCTTCTAAAAATCATATGTCAAAATATTAATCCTCCTTTCCTGGGCTCTGTTAACCACAGTATACCAGGCTACAAGCAGTTATGAAATAGCACAGCTTTACAAACCTACACCAGCAGGATCCACCTCTGTGAGGGTATCTGCCATGGAGAGTTTGGGATGGAAGAGAACTGGCCAAGGGTAAACTGTATCCAGGAATAAATGTGTGTGGGGAGACGAAGTTTGGGTATGTGAAGAATCAAAAAGATTGTAAACTAAAGCTTAGTTCTCCCTGACCAACATGAAAAGACTCTGCATGGGCTGCAGTTTTCCTCTGAGAGAGCTAGAACTAGCTGAGATAGCTCATAGCTTCATCACTCTGGGCACTCCAAGTCCTAGATAAGGCCAGCAAAGAGCCACAGGGAAGAACAGAGCATTGCCAGCATCAGCCAAGACCCTGCTCCTTGGCTTGAGGGCTGACACCATGGCTCCTTATCTACCTTCCTTATCACTAAAACATTGCTCTCTACACCTTCAATCTTTCCCTTTAACCGGTTTTCTTGTCCCAAAGCCAATCCCCTATGCCTATCCCAAACAACATCTCTTTATTCTAACACAATTACCGCTCCACCTGATTTTGAAGTCCCTAGTCTTGTACAATATGTACAAGAAAGTAAAATTCTACATCCTGAACAAGATTTCTTAATCTTCTTAATCTACATCCTGTACAAATTTCTTAAATTAAACAGCAACTCACAAATTGTAACTAGGGACCAAGTTAATAAAATCCCTAAAGAAGGAAACACAGTAAATTTCAAGGCTGCTCTTACCTGCTACAGAAAATCCAGTGTTGAAACCTGACTATAAAGGTCTGACAAGAGATACTGCACTAGGAATAAGGGTTATGAAGTTTAAATGAAAAATAATATGATAATTGTACACTCCCAGATGCTAACACCAATCCATAGGTGACAGTAGCCAACAAACATAGCCATAAATACAGCAAACGTACTGTAGAGAACAGAGAAGTCAAGAAACTCCAAAAAAGGCTTACAGAGGAAGGACTGAGGACTTCCAAGGGGTCCCACTGCAGGACAGGGGTTGGAAATACACATGGATTTGCAGGTGATACACCGAGGCCAGTCTTTGGAACACAGTGAGGAATGCTGACCACCCACCAGCTACTGTGCCAGCAAGCAGCTGTGGGTCCGAGCTGTGCCATGACCTGGGTTGTTGATACAGTGATTGCAATGTTGGCCACCATTACTGTAGTGCTTGGATTTTCATCTTCCTGAAAAGAAAGTTGAATCTCCAGAGAACATAAACATCTCAATCTTTTTGGGGCTGGGAAATTGGATAAATTTTTTACAAGTAAAAAATAATAATAATTACTTACTTCATATCGTCTCCACTTGGGGTATAAAAGCTATTTCAAGTGATTGGACAACTCATCCTTGCTCTTTGTGTGAAGCCCATGGAAAATCCATTGTGAGAAGAAGCTACAGGCCCAACTGCAACATGGATTGGGGCCCCACAAGTGCTAGATTAAGCAGGTATCCATCACAGTGATAGCTGCTCCTGCACTGAAATGTACTGGATTCTGAGAAAAAAAACTCAAGAGGGAACTGGCTTGTTCAGTTTTGGTTGCTGCAGAGAGGAATGACTGTGCAGTGAAGGTTTTTGGGCTGCACAAATCAATTTTACATACAAGTCCTTGAGAATTCTAAAAGGACTTGTTTGTTCACAAAGTTTAGTTTATATTTCTGCTTACAATTTATCTTCTGTTTTTGATTTCTCACAACGTTTGTGTCCTTTTTCCAGACCCCCCTGCAAGTCTTTATTCACTAAAGCTTTCAGAGTTTTGTTTTTGTTCTAACGTTTTTGCCTTCTAAGTTGTTTTTATTATGATGTACCACACTGAGTGCTATAACAGCCTGTGAGGGATATTTTCTAAGAAGAATAAATTATGGGCATTAATACAACAAAGCACAGAGGTTTTGAACATTTGGTTTCAACGTGGAAAGATTCTCTTTCATATGAGAGTCATGTTGAGGATTTATTTCTAGGGGTCTTTTTTCTGCTATTAAGATCTAATGAAGCAGTATTCTACTGAAGGCTTATTTTTTTCCTTGCACACTCTGTCATGGTTATTGCAGAGCTCTTCTGCTGTTTCTCATTTCACTGCAAAATACCTATGTGCATATGAAAGGTACACTGTGCAGGGTTTGCTTTCAAGTTTTCCATTAAGCGGGGGGAGGAGGATATGGGGGTTTTGTTTGAGCTTCTTTTGTGGAGAGGGATTAAGGAAAGGATACGGAAAGTAGTTCTTTAAAATAAATCCAGATCCCCCCTCTGTAAACACATGCCAACCAAATACACAAATTACAGAAAATTAGTTGTCTGTGTTCACAACTGGGCTCATGCTAAAAATTAAGAACACTGTAAGCATGAGTTAGAACATTTATTTGGATCTCCTTGAAAAGTCTTCCTTTCAGTAGGTTCAATCCTGCAACATAAGTAATTTAGCCCTCATGAGTAGTCCCATTGACTAAAAGCAGGGCCTGGATTTACAGGGTCACCTAAACCAACAGAGGAGTTTCGAATGCAACATTTTCCCATAAGTCACTTCCCATTATACGCTTTTGCCACCTGGACTCCATCCCCTTAAATCTGCTTTATTGGTCCCATATGCCTTTATTCAACGAAGTGCTCGAACTTTGATGGAATGGAAGGGACAGAAGCGAGCACCAAGCAGCTTTCCTGAGCCGGTGCTGCAGCCGCGCTCCTGATTAATGCCTCCATTCATAGAGCTGTGTCCCCGCACTGAACAGCCTCCACTTGTAGTGCCCAAACATGCTGGCTTTCTCTTCCAGATCTGCTCACAAAACCCACTGCGTCATGGCTGCCTCCAGCCTGCAGCTCTGTGCCTGTGTCCTTTACATGATGGAATTGCCTTTTGCTGAGTACCCGCTGAGTGCTTGACACCAAGGGCTTCGACTCCCCTGGGTTTGTCCCCTCCTAGCTCCTACGAGGAGGATCTCAACTGCAGCCCTGCAGGTCTGGAGGCTGGCAGCCCCCAGCTGGCACCACTGCCCCCTTCTTGTACCATCTCTGCCTCCCAGGGGATCTAATTTAGTTCTCAAAAAGGCACAAAATACTTTTTTTCCCCCCTGATTTTGGTTGGATCTGGTTTCTGGCTATTTAGTAAACTGGCTCACCAGATCAAGCTGAGCATCGGGCTGATGCTCAGGAATCCCCAGAAGTGGAATGGGACGAGGACAGGACCACCACATTCAGCAGTCCTGTATTAACTAATTTTAGAATCACACAGAAATTAGGGAAGAGAAAGACATGGCTCCATCTTTCCTTCCAGCCTGTATCTCCATACCCCTTCTCCTTTTTGTCTGCATTTTACAACACAAAAAATGTAAGAAAATATTTTAGTGCAGATTTCCTGAAAACAATGGCAATTTTTGGACCTGGACAGATTTTTAGCAGTACCTAAATGTATTTCAATGGTGGCATGTCAGCTATACGCCTCCTGTTAAGGTAAAGATGCAAACAGTTTGACCATATCATACTCCAGATCAAAAAGTGGGGGGTGGGAACTGCAAACTTTGCAATGTTTGACTTGAACTCAAGTGAAAACATCTGAAGGCTTTTGTGGGTGTTTGAACTTCTCAGTGACAGGAGTCAAGGTAAAAGCAACTTGATTGTTTCTTTTTATCACTTTCCAGCCTTGGTACAAAAACAGGAATTCATTAATTACTTCAGACACCAGTGGGGTTGGATTGGCAGCAGTGAGGAGCTCCGAGCCCTTTCCCTGTAACTGCTGTGATGAAAAACTCCTGTGTTTCCTTCCTCACCACATGTCTCACAAAGAGATTTACAGCTGTGTTTTAACCACATGTCAGTGAGCCAATGCATCAAGACTTACAGGAGAAAATTTGGAGACTTATCTTCAGCTGAATTTTCCCACGGATAGCTATTATAATTTATAATAAGTGCTTGCATATTTAATTAGCTGTATGATGATACTAAACACTAGAGAAAAGTGGCCTAAATGAAGGAAGCACGTGAATAGCACCGTATCCCTTCCCATCCCCACAAAGGTTAAGCAGGACCTGAGGATCAGATTTCTTAGCTGCACCATGCTGCTCACAAGCAGCAGCAAGTAAGTGTATAGGAATACCAAGAAATGGATGTTTATTTGCATGTCCTGAGGTTTTGCTTTAGTTCGTGCAGGATCTCTTACCATCAATGCTACTTCTGTCACTTCATTTTCAACTGGACTCCCAAACATCCCAGCAGAGACAAGGACCCATACAGTAAATTTAAGGTGGTGATCACTTGCTTAGACACCTTTCACTAAACAAAGAATTTAAAAGCCATTTCTCCAGCGTTGATTGGTTTTGTTTTGGTTTTGGTTCCTTTTTTGTTTTTGGCAGTCCACATGCACAGGGCAGAGGTCTGTGAGACTGGAACAGAGAGAGGCAATGGACTTGTGAGGGGATGCCAAGAAAGAGGCCTGGGGCAGGTGAGAGCTGAGCACCAATATTTTCTTTACATTTCCTAGCACTGTATTCCTTGACAGCTCTCAGCCACTTTCATGACATGGGTGCCAGGGAATGGGACAGCACAGCAGGGAGTCCCTCTAGGTGGCCTAAGCTACACAATTTGCTGTTACAGAGGTTGTACTTACTTTTTTCTCAGGCCTTTTTCCAGCCAGCAAAAGCTGAAATCCAGCTAAGGTGATGTCAGCTCCTCCTTCTCATTTTCTGGCCCATGCCCAGAGCATAATCTTCCTCCATGTTTCAAATATGAAACTTTGCATTAGGGCTTTGAGCATTTCCACTTCAAGTTGTTGCAACCTCTTCCATGTAGCTGGAAGAGCATATGTAACTCAGATACCAGAGCAACTTGCCAAGTTGTGTTCAGCTGAATTTCTTGCTTCCATTTGGAGTTAGCTGTTATGGATCACAGTATTGAAATAAACACATGTCAGACTGCATTAATGAAGAGCTGTTCAGCTGACTTAGAAAACTTCAAAAAGCTCTTCATCACAGCCTAATTTCAGGTTTCAGATTTCTTTGGTTCATTTCAAAGTTCCAGATCCATTATTCTCAGTACCACTGCTGATTCTTATCACTACTTTTAGCTCAAAAGGTGAAAACACCTCCAGACTCAGCCTGCTGTGCCTCTTGCTATCATCCCACCCCTAAACCCATTATCTCAGAGAAAAGCATTTAATAGAACAAGCCTAGAGAAGACTGGCACAAACTAACAGGTGACAACAGCTGTCTTTCTTCCACTTTCTCTTCTTGCATCACTGACAGTAATTTCCACATAAATTTTAGCATATAAACGTCTTCCTGCAAGAAACACATTTTACCTTTTACAAGGTAGCACCTTCAGAAAACACATAATTACTACTGAAGTAGAATTTTTGTTTGAACTGTCAGTTCTCACACTTCTTCCAGGGGACCAATATGAATTTCAAAAGTAAAATTAAGCACATATGTACTTCAAAAGATTACTTTTTAAGGTGATTTCCTCCATTTTAAAGGATTTATAGAGCACAATCCCATCTTGTTTCCTTCTCAAGTTATCTGCAAGACACTCAGAAATTCTTGAAGCCCTACAAAAGGCCAATTTAGGCATAAATGCAAGACATGCATAGTAGAAATAAAACAAGTAATCCATTTTTACAACTAATTATTGGAGCATGTACTCTCCAGCAGAGTTTAACCCCTCTATTAATTCAGCTCATACTTTACCAATAGCTAAAAGCAGCAGGATCAATGTGGAACTATGCGAATAAATAACAGCAATAATAAAACATCAAGAGAGTTCCAAGAGTGTTGCCTCTTTCTTGCAAAGCAACAGTCTACTCTCTCTGATCCCTTATGCTTTTGCCATTCATCTAAGGTTGGACGTAAGATGAAATTGTTAAATCAGAGGCTGGGGAGGATGCCAGACTTCCAGACCCAGGCTGTGAAAGGCCCCCTCTGTCCATTGCAGAATTTCACAGGGACTGCAGACAGCAGATCTGAGACAACCTTTCAGGCCTGTCTTTATCAGTCAAATCTCCTCTTGTGCTCTGGAGGAACCCCTGGAGAGACTTCAGCCCCCTGGTTGTGCTGGCACGAGGGGGCTTGGCTGTGTCCACGCCCAGCCAGCCAGACCCCAGGCTGCCAAACCTTCCCTTCACACAGGCCAGCTCTCAAGCAGCACCAGCCTCCTTCTGCTTGCAGGACTTCTGATTCTTGAAGAAGTTTTGATATACAGAAAAATAAGATACCTGTCAGGAGAAGAAATTAAGACCCTTTCAGTTTTATTACATTCCTTCCATTTTATAGGCAGGCTGTTTCTTTTTCATTTGCTTTGCAAAAGACATTATAATAGAATAATCAACCACAGGAAAGAGTTTGTTTTTGATTCCTTTGGATGAAGTGCCTTAGACAGACTGTGTATGAAGTAGAAAAGATTAGTTCTGTATTTACTAACATGCCACAGGCTCAGGGAGAAAAGGGGGGAGTAATCCCTCAAAAAGGGCTGTTTGTTATAAAACCCACCACAAGTAATCAATATACCGCGAAAGAGCAAAGGCAGTGATGGAGCAAACCCTTAATGTGAACCAGACCGAATAACACGCAACAATCATCTTGATGGGTGAAGTAGTGATTTGGCAAATGTTCTGACATTCCTTGCCATGGGATTTCCGGACAGTCATGGTGAAAGTAAGTAAACATGCCTCATCAGAAATAACATTAGCAACAGGCCCAACAGTAACACACAGCTGGGCTGTTCATTCAGAGCAGGGATCCTTCCTTTACCTGATACTAAATCTTATTCTCCACATGGGGTCACAAAGCAGCTTGGATATGAACTTTATATCAAAAATTCACTTCCATCAAAATACTCCTGAGCTGGAGGTGCAACAACGTGATTGCCAAGTTCATCCTTCATGACAAAACCAAGAGGTTCCCTGAATTAATCCATATCCATTACAAATGTTTGAGGAAACAATCCAGGAGCTGGCACTTTCTGGCTCCTCAGCTCACGCGCTTTCCATTACACAAAGAAATTCTGTATTTCAGCAACAGGATTACCCAGGCCTTTCTGGGAAATTTTAAGCCAAAGCAATTTCGTCACCTACAAAACAAGAATGAGAGGGTCGAAACAAGTTAAAGGTTTTAAAGAGTGAAAATACTAATTGCTATTCCCATGTAGCAACTGAATCTTGATCTTTTTGTTTGTATTTCGTTGAAGGAACTCCTCCCATCCCTGGGGACCATGAACTTGCAGAATGGGGAGAAGCAGAAAAGGGGTGTCTCATTTTGTCAAGAGATGGATTCAGTCCCTCCAGGAAAGGGAATATAATACATAAAATCACTTTATAAATCTTCAGCTGAAGAGCTACTAATCAAGGGTTGTTTCAGTGTCTGCAAATTCAGATGATCTCCTAATACCCAGCCCTTCTTTCTGATTAGCTGCAAAGAGTTGTGAGCTTTTTTGGTGACACCAGACTTTGGGGGGGAATTTGAGACAGTCCTCTAGACTGGAAATCAACAGCAGCAATTGTATACAGAGGTTGGGACTTTTGGATAAAACATCAGGGCCCATGGGGAACATTCCTGCATTAAAGTCAGTGTTTGATTCCAAAATTTGAGATCTCTAAGATGCTAAGAGAGATTTCAAGAAAACAAGACCATCACTCAAAGTGTGACAGAGGCTTCTAACTGTTACAACATTAGCTCCAACAAGCATTAACACTGCGTTTTAAACACTGAGTGCTGGGGTTTGATGCAGCTCAAGGAAAGTGCTTTGTTAAGCTTCAGAGAAGATGTGCTAAATTTGGAATGTTGTCCAAAGAGAAAACCAGTTATATTCACCGAAAGTCCATCTAATGTTTTACAATGACCCTAAACCAGGCAGATTTAACAAGGGATGGCAAGTAGCCACCAACTTGACTCCAAGGTCATCTGTCAAATACAAGCAGTGATCAAGTACTGAGAAGCCACATGATGTTCAACAAGCAGCACAAGGCTGAAGGGAGCTTGCAGTATGGCTGAGGGACAGCCTCCTGCCTAATGCAGAAGGAGCTCCCAGCTGGTGCTTCTCTATTTTGTGCTTCTCTGCTACTGAGGCCATGATCAAGATAGCAACCAATTCTGTGTTGTAGAAGACATCAAATGTAGGCCAACAATTCTCCTGCACTTTTTAGTATATTCATATCTCTGCAACAACCAATTTTAGCATGCTCTTAGGGTATCAGCATTATCACCGAAATGCAAAATACATTACCCAAAATGCACTCCAGGTCACTCGGACTAGGATAGATTCCCACTGCCACTCAGTCTGTCCTCTGGCCAGACACTGATTGATATCTGTTGCTCTTGCTCATATACGTCCTGTTCAGGTGCTTCCTGCGCAGGTCTTGGTGTTGTAGACCCTTGTTTCAAACAGTATCAACCACAGCAACAAGCAGATGTTCTTACACCTGGCTTTATCTGCTTCCCACATCAACCCCACACAGCTAACCAAGGCAGAGAACTGTTCCAGTCAGAAATGTCAAGCCAGCTTGCTCTCAGACACATCCATTTTGCAATGCTAAATGCTGCTGAGAAGAAAGGGGCACAGACCTCACCCCTGCTGTTCAAATGCTGCAGAGCTGCACATCAGGGCTGCAGGACAAGCTGAATCTTTCAGGTGCTGCTGGTGATACCAGCAGCAGCACAGCGGCTCAGCACAGTCACTGCACACAAATTCCTAACTTCTTTATTATGGAGCACCATTCAAAGCTTCTCTATGAACAAGATGATCAAGAAATGTCCTTACAGTGGCATCCAAGCAGTTTCCAAAATATCTTGACAGCACTCCTTTGAGGTAAAGGCAGCACCATTTGCAGATGACACCACACAGGGACATTAACAAAATATTTCTACCACATTTAAGAGCCTATCTTAAGATTTCAAGAATGCCAGTTTCAAGAATGCACAGCATTATAAAGCACTACTACCATAGTCTGTAATAGGCACTACCAGAGACTGGCTGTAGTAGATGTGTGCAGCACAGACCCCTGTTACCTTCAGATGAGCCCATCGAGACTCAGCAGTTCTCCTAATCAGAGTTGGGCATTTCAAGCTGAGTGCTGAACAGAGAAGTTAAAAAATGACCTTTTCTAAAAATTATAGCTGAAATGACCTGGCAGCATCTCATAATAATTCTGTCTATGGAGACACAGAAACAGGATCCAGCTCTCCAGAACAAGATCGAGCTGATCTGAGCATGACCTGAGTTCTCCTGCAGCCCTGTTCCCCACTCAAGACACTGTGTTGAGATTGTCTCATCATACTTGAATGCCAAGGTACTGCGTAAAGTTTCCCAGATGGTCTTATGTCCATTCAAATGGACCTTATTCATAGTCTCCAAAGAGAGTACTTTGTGGTTTGGTTTTTTAAAAATTATTTTAAAAGACTGAATTCGAAGAAGAGCAATTCCTAGTGTGTTGATGATGATGTGCTGTCCCCCTGCATGGTTCAACAGCAGTACTGGAACATGTCCGGCTCGCATGAGGTAAGAGATTGGCAACCACAGCTGTTGTAGGCTGTCATCCCTTTGGTAACTCATACCTACAGAGGAATAAAACATGTATTTCAAGCAAATGGATATGAAACCTGTTGCTCAGGAGCAGTGAGACTCATGGTTAATCCTCTGGTTACAACCCAGTGGATCATGGCTCTAAATTACTTTGTTTAGCCGTCTTTTCCCATTGTCCCTTGATGCCCAGTTTTCCTTCCTTGATGCTATTGCCTCCCAGATCTTCCTTTGACTTTATGCCCTGTCACTGGTTGCTTTTCCCAGTTCTTGATCCATTTGCTTAGCTCCCTCGGATAACTTAGCTTTTTATTCATGTTTGATTCACCTTCATCAGAGGTCTGTCCAAGCCAACAGACTTCACTCTGGAATGGCTGAGCCCAAAGTTCCTTTCTGCTGCCTCTGCCCTGGGGGCAGCGGTCATGTGAACTGCTTCAGCCTTGTATTGAAGTGCTAACTCACAGAAATTCACAGGGCTTTCGTTTTGCCATGCTGGAGTCTCTTCTGGAAATCGGGCAAGAACTTCTAAATCACGTGAATGGTTTGGCCAGTTCTACCTCTCACATCCACTGAAAAATGTGAGCCTTTCAGTATTTCAGGCAGATGTTAGTGGATGATTCAGGGAGCAGATACACATGGTTGCCAGCCATTGAGTTGAAGAAGCCCCAGAGAGAGTCCGAGAGATGATGAAGTTGAGCAAAACTGAGAGTTAATCCAAAGCTTGTAACTTGCTCTCAGCTCCCTTGGGAACACACAACACACACTGAGCAATGGATTCCAAAATATTAAGAAATAAGCTAGCATGTAAGAAAAATAAGGATCTCCTGTTGAATTAAGGAGTTAGGTCATTAATGCTTGTTCATATTACATTACTCACACTTGAGAGACAAATAACTATCTGTTGCCTCACTAACCCACATATTTATTTGAACAAATATTTCCCAAGAAGTAGGGAGAGAGAACCATTTCAACAGAAAAGTTCTATATTATGGTCTTATCATAACAAGCCACTTCACAGTACGCTGATGTGTATCGTATACAAGCATCCATTGTGAAAAGCTATTAAGTGTATCTCATTTTACGGTGCTGACATGTTGGTTCCTTCACAGAGGTCATTAGCTCACAACGGGGCCTCTCATTTCCCTACGCCTTACTAAGGTTTTGCTGTATTTTAGAATCAAACCTTAGTATGAGCATTATTAACTCAGAGGGACATGATCTGTGTCATATAAAGTCAATTTATATAGAAATCCTGCAATCATTCAGAACAAATTTTACATAGTTATGTATATAAAAGGAAACCTACAATCTCTGAATGGAAAAGACATAGTACATTATTAGCTCCATTTCAAATGTTTAAGATGTTTAACAAAATAGCCTTCCAAAAAGGAAAAAATACCCAATCCTAAACAAAACTACCTATTTTCCTCTGGGCCGAAAATGCTGTTCGGTCACCTGTTCCCAGGACACCCTGTAAACAGTGCTGGACATGAGCAGTGTGTGGAGGTGAATTGCTGCCTATAGTTTGACCAAACAGGTCTCTGATTGCTGCTGGAGTGCCAGCATGAGCCCCAGTCCAGAAAGCAGAGACATGCCAGGCAGTGGTGCTGCTCCCTGTCCCCAGTCCACTCCACTGCCCCAGAGCTGTACCCAGGGCAGAAAGCTGTATCTATCCCAGCTGTAGAAAACACTAGACAAAGTAAAAATCTCTGAAAAAGAACAAGTTTTGGGAGTAGACAGTGGCAAATTACCAGAGTGGCCTCACCTGCACATGTGCATATGCAGTTTTAACCATCTCTCTAAGTGTCTCAAGGCCATGAGAGACTAGTTGGTGGCATGTAATGATGCCCTATGCATAGAAGTACTTCCATCTTCTGGTTCTGCTCTTCATTTCAGTGAGGTTTGAAACCATGTCTGAGCTGGAGAAATATTGAACAATAGTAGAGGAAAAGAAAATGGAGAGAAGGAAGAGGGGAGACAGAAGAGCAGGGGGATGGGGCCAGGGAGAAGAGGCACTTGAGAGCTGATGGGGTGCGAGGTGCCCTTTTCTGTGCAGTGTATTCAGCTCATGAGAGGTACACAGTGGTTCACCTTCCAGTCCGTCCCCTTCCTCTGCCTGACAAGGTGCTGGTACAGCATGTGCTGGCACACAGAATGTCCAAAACAGCTCATTTGTGTGGTTGGTGAACACATCGGACACAATGAATAAGGTGGGCTGGAGAAAAAGTCTTATGACTTGCACTTATAACTGCAGCTCGGGTACCTGCAAGTGCTTTTTGGCCCCGTGAAAGGGCAGAGAAGAATTTTGTATGCAAATAGAGGACCTGAGCAGTAATTTGAAGGAAGAGGGAGATGCTGCCTTCACAGAGATGAACTCTACAGATACAAAAAGAAACTAAAAAGTTCCAAATTATACCAGGATCCAAAAAGCTGGGATAGTCATGTCCCTCCAATGAATGTCAAAGCCCCAAGAATATTAAGTATTAGACATGCAACAGTCACCACCTGGACCTTCTTTAAACAGTAATAGCATTGTGGATGCCTTATACTAATTCATCTTTACATTAAATATCAGTTACCAAAAACACTCTGGGATTTACAGCTTCCCTCTTTTTCTGTAGCAGACAGGTAACTGCCAGGAGGTGCTTCAGGAGCCCAGCATGTGGAGTAGGATCACCTCAGCCTGAAAATCTGCCCAGACTGAATCCTCCCATCATCCTCAGGTGAAGCCTCCATCATATTTAAGTACAAGAAAGGTACTTAATGAATGAGAAAAACTGCCACTCAAGCTGAGTGTCTTGGGGTGACTTTATGATGTGTATCCCCTATCGCTACTCTATGCCCACCAATCTTTTCTGTGCCTTTAAACTGAGCCTGAGAGGGACACAGGAAACTGGAAGGGGGTCTCAATAGTGTTGTAATACCTGCTTCAAATGGTGGCACTGATGACCCAAAATCAGCTCAGACTCTAGGGAAAGGTACAAGTCATTACCTCAACTCACAGGCACAACCAGAAATACATACTGATAAAAATACAGCTCAAAGGCCAATTCCCAACAGTGTTTCTGTGCAGCCCAAGTACACATTACATAACTAATACAGAACAGGTAAATCAGGTCCAAAGTATATTTGATTTTTGTAAAACAGCAGTAAGTCACGTATTTAGAAGCTTTCTCTATTTTTGATAGCACAAATCATTAAAGGAAAACCAAAAGTGAACCACCAAGCTGTTAGTTTCAGTTGGATGACAGATATACAGTCATGACACATTGCTTGAGTCTGAAAAAGAAATGGAGCTCTTGCTAGGTTCTCAATTAAAGAATACAGCACTCAAGGCCAATGGTCAAAAATTAAGCAGCTGTTGTACGTTATATACATTACCACCTTCTTGTTTTCATTTACAAATGATTTTATCTCCAATTAAATTTTTGAACTTTTTTTGCAAAAAGAGTACTGTTTTCTGCTGCCCTCTCCACACTATTTTACTCTGAGGTTTTCATATCCCTTCATCATAGCAGTAGACAACAACCAATTCCTTGAAGTCCTTTATCAATTCTCCTACAATGTAATTGCATTTCTCTTCCATGAAGAGATGTACAAAAAGCTTTTGGTCTCTCTCCTCCTTTGTGTCTTGTCCTACTTATTAACTGCTGAGTGTTTTATAGAGCACCTGGAAGATTTTCAGTGCTATAAAAACAAATGTCTCTTTGTAAAAATCTGACTCTCAAAATATAAGCAACAGAAAGTGTTCAGTATTTTGAAATTAGTCAACTACTCAATAACAAACATAAGAATTCCAACATTTTAAAATGACATTTGAGATGGAGAAGCATTTTTTATACATACTGCTCGAAACACAAGAAAGATGCTTGCGCAGACTCTGGAACTGTAAAATGTCCACAAGGGAAAAGGAACGGCTATGTTTGGTTCTCAGAGGGGAGAAATAAGCTGTAGCAGCCTGATGGCCACAGAGCTGGGAACAGACCATGAAAAGATATGACAAGACTCAAATCCCCAAGTGTAGGGCATCAACCTGCTCCTAAGCAGCTTAAACCCTCTGCTTTAGTGGATGTCTTCGAGTTGATTTATCTTTCTTGAAGCTTGGACATCCCTCTGACATGGATTATATCTATAAACTGGAAGAAGACTTGAAGGCAAAGAAATAGCAGAGGAAAACAAGTGATGACAGCAGCAGCTTCATAATACCTAAAAGCAGCAGAAGCTGCCTTAGGAGGGTGAGTGACAGAACTGATGTGAGACCTTTAATCTCTCAAAATCTCTCTTTCCCGAGGTAACAGACCATCCCAGTCCCTTCTCTTCCTCCCTATCTCAAGTTTTTCACTGTACAGAAAAACTAGGAATTAAGTGACTAAAACTAGCAAATCAATAATGCATTGTTAATAATTTCCATGACTGCCATATCAACTTGAAAAGTTTTAGTCAAATAGTTTCAAAACTCCTAAGAAAACTTATTCCCCTCTGTATGCTTTGATTCAGCTCCTGGGTGGGAAATGAGCTACAAAAGAGGTAAGTTTCAAAAGAGACTTTTTTCCCCCAGAAATACGGTTTTGAAAAGGGGAAGAATCAATCAGGTCTTGCAATATGCTTTCATTTGTACTGTGCTTTCAAACTCTGTCCTTCTTTTTATGGGATATTTTAATTTAGAAGTTTAATCCGTTACTTACACAGAGTGCTTTATTTATAAAATATAGGAATATTTAGAAAATGAAAAGTGCATTTTCAGAATGAATTGCTTCAGATTAACTTTCTTGTGAGATTCACTTCTGTGGATAAAAGAAAAATAAAATATAACAAATAATAATAATTAATGAAGAAAGAATAAAAGTAATTAATAAAACTCTATTTGACCTGAAATGACTTCTGGAGTAATTTTTGAAGTGACTTTCTTTTCCACTCTATCACTGAGACCATTTTTTTTTAACACAGCAAAGAGAAAATAACTGCCAGTCACATAAGCTCATCTCACTCCAACCTTCCAAAATGTCCAAAATAAATCTGATTCAAAACAGTCACTCAACCAATTCACAACAAAATTAAGACTCCCAAAGATGTGCAGATGTGAAAACTTGAATTCTCCCTATTGTATTATTTTCTCAAAGCAAAGTCACAAGAAGCAGTGGAGCCAAATGAACTGGCTGCTGCTGCCAAAGACAGTTTTGTTCCTGCTCACGCCTCCCTCCCTCCCTCTTCCCACTCCACCCTTGGCTCCACAAGCCAGGCATAAGCCTTGCTGCCTACTCAGCCTCTGCCCAAAAGTTTCAGCTCACTAACAGTGCAAGAATAACTCCAATTTTATTCACAGGTTAGAGAGTTGTATCAGGCCACAGAAGAGCCCAGTTAGCAAAAAAATCCTACATGGGACTGTGGGGTCAGGAGCTGTGGAGGGAAAAAGAGCTTCTTGCTGCAGGAGGGAAAAGCTGTTAAATCAGCCCAAAGCATGCCCACGCAGATTCACTTTCATTCAGAAATAAAGAAAATCCAGCTAAATATGCTTTCATTTTTTCTGTCACTTTATGGTTGTTACCACATCCTAAGCACCATACTAACTGAAGGATTTTTCAATAAAATACAAAGTCTTTCAAATGAAATCCTGACTCTTCTTCATCAACAAAGATCGTTAACACTGTGGATTTATCAGGACAAAAATATTAGTAAAAGAAAGCCTTAGAAATGTGTTTAGAAAAACTGTATTTATGGTATCAGATGACCATGGAATAATGGAGACTTTAAGTATTGGCTGCCGTGACTTAATTCATATGCAAACACTCATATATTATTGTCATTTAAAATTATAAAATCAGGAAGTAAACATATATTTTAAGAATTTCTATTTTGATGACTATATAAAAATCGAAACATACAAAAGTAACTAAATCTCATCTAAAACAGTTCTACTTACCTTATGTATTTTAAGGGCCGCTGTGTAATACCGATGCTCCATTAAAAACTGGGTTCTTAAGTTTCTGAGGATAAACTGTCACAAAGAACTGAAAATAATAACATGACTCAGAATTTCTTGTATTAGAATTTTACAAAAGTCTTTTTCTATGAATATGAAATCAACTAAAACTAAGGAGGTCTTATATCCCCAAAAGCTAAACAGTGTAAGACACTCATTTTCGTTGATAGGAGCCCTGATGTCAGCTTGAGTGCTTTATGGACAGCAGAGCTTATTGATAGAAAGATGTTATGAGCTCTCCTAAGGACTCCATGAAGGTGCATCCTCTCTCCCTCCCTCCACAGCACTGGGACACTCTGACAGGACCTGGCAGTGACTGATCAAAGCTGAAACTCCTGCTCACCTGGACACCTAAGGAGAGAAGCTATATCATTAGAGGCTTCAGCATGCCTACAAATTTAAGAGATGTGGTACTGACTTTGTGGACGTTTTGTTCTATAATTATACTGAGAAATAAAGAAAAAACCCAATGAAAAGTCTGCATTAGAAACGCATAGAGATATTTTAGCATTACATATTTGCCCTACAATTACCTGTGTTCTAACGTTTATATTGAACAAAATGAAGGAATTCATGTTAAAAGCTGAGATACCAAAATTAATTCTCCAGACTTTGACTGCTTTGCATATTTTCAACAACGCATTAATTTCTACTTTATATGTGTAATGTGCACTCTTGCAGTATTTGGATAATTCCCCACTTAAATAAAATATTTTTTCTTTTGTTTTAAGAAGAGTGTATAAAGCAGGAGTTTTAACCGAAAATCATAACCCAGATCAAAAGCAACTGTATAGGTTACAGGCAACCTATGAGGTTGGAAGGCAGAGAGGACAAAGAGCTAAATCCACCATCCAAATACCAAACTTTTAACTTGAATCGATGTCAGGTTATAACTTTGTAATAGTCATCAGTTTTTCAGCAGAAGAAAAACTCAAGCTAAACCACAGTCAGTGAGATCTTTGGCAGGCAAAGACCTCAGTTTCCTAAACCTTCCACAAGTGCCGATCACATCCAGGGAGGCATCACAAAAACTTCACTGACAAAAATGGAAGTTCAAAGAAACCACGAAAACAACCATAGCAGTGAGGTCCCTGCACTGTGGTGGGGTGAAGCATCCCATAAACATCCCCTCCAATCTGCTGCTTAAAAGCCTACAAGAAATGAGTTTTCACATCATCATTAGGTGCCTGTTAGAATGCTTTTCATCTTAATATTCAACAAAAATATTTTTTCTTATGAATAAAGCTAATCCCTCCCTTCCCAAAGGAAATATCAAGAACTGATAAACATTTTTTGTTGTAGCAATATTTTAGGTATGAGAAGGGCAAGTTCCTTCCTCAAGATTCTTTTATTCTAGACCAGGAATACCCAGCTCCCTTTATTTATTTTCTTATATGCAATGTTATCTCGTTTCCATTTGCCCACTTATTTATTAAAATGTGTTGCCCCAAATCACTGGCAGAATAGGATAATTACTTCCACATCTTATATAAAAAATTCCTGTTAATCCTTAAGTGACTTTTACTTTTGCAATAGTATCAAACTGCTCACCTCTGTGCAACCAGATGCTTTTTTTTCATTGCACCATACAAGATGGGGAGAATGGCTTGCTTTCATGCACTTCATTTTCCCTGGAGTTCAGTATTCCACATTCATTCCTTCTGAATTTCAGTTTGCTTTTTTTGAATCACCTGTGCAATTTGCCAAATTATTCTGACTTCTGAGCACACTTACCAGTTTGTGAACCTTGCCTGTCCATGTTGCACCACCTGCAGACCTCAAAGTTTGTATTCCGTCAAATACACTAATGGATATTCTGACCCAGGAACATGATGTAACCTCAGAAACTGCACTAGAAAAAGCTTTTTTAGATTCTCTCCATCCCTCCTCTACCTTCCAATTTTCTGTTTGCAGTATCTTCACTCTATTTTCTCAGTATATATTTAATAGTTCACTTAAAGTCATACAGCAAAACCTCTGATGGCACAATTCCTACAGCTCTGCCTCAGTTCTGTGCCTGTATCACTGAACAATACGTTTTTCCCCAGCCCAGGAGTGTAAATCCACATCTCTACACCAGCCTAAATTATCCATGATCTCATTTTTAAAACATAAATGCATCTGCCTTCAATCTCCCAAACAATGCCAGCTTTCATTGCTTATTAGCCCAGGTCTCCCACAAACACCCCTGGCACTGTTACATCACTCCTTAGCCAAGGGAAAAACACCTCAAAGTATTTCCATTGAGCTATTACTTGCTGTCTCACAAGCGGTGCTGCGCTGAGCTGCACATATGGTTAGTGCCCAAAACACGCTCAGTACCTCTTTCAACCCACCTTTAGGTGTTTCTCTTGCACCTTTAGCTCACCTAAGCTCCAAGAGCTTGCAGTTACTGCTAAAAGGACACCGAAGTGGGCTTCCCCTGGCAAGGCAAAGTCGCAGATCAGGAGAGGCTGCAGTGTTGCCCAGGGCCATTGTGCCTGAATCCAGCCCAAACACGTGTTCCAAGTGCAACAATCAGCACAACTACCCACGCAGTATCGAAAGGATACGGTGTTTGAATAACAAAGTAAGTATATGCATATTACAAAATACCTGAGCCTATCATCTTTCTAGTCTACAGAAAACTTTTTATTCCAAGAACTACAGGATTCACCAGCAGGTATAGAATATAAAAGTATTTATTAACTTCTGTAAAACAGAATATGGCTTAAAAAAAAGTTTTCTTGGGTCCCTCTTGAACTTTCTCTCTTTGCTCTAAGAATGAGAATCAGTCTCTCATAAAAATTTGTGAAAATTAAAAAAAAAAAAAATTAACCCAAATACAACCATCTTATAGAACACTATGTGAACTCTGGGCAACAGAAGCTAACCAGTGGATGGAAATAAAACCTTGCCTCTACACACATATAAAGAAAACAGATAAAAAGTGGCAGAGATTATTTATCTCTATTATTAAAACTTTTTAAAAATTAAGTTTTTAAATAAAACACTTCCTAGGTGTAAATAGTACACTGCATAAAACACAGCTAAAGAAATTTAAATGTATCCATCATTTCAAGTCCCAGACCTAGTTTCATCTACTAATATATTTCTTCTGTGGATTCATGAGCTGATCTTGCTTCCAAACAAACCACCCCTCAGGAGGAAGAAATACATATTTTTCAATATTTTAAGTTTTTCAGAATTTTTTTTTTTAAATTTTAGCAAACATCTTTCAAAAGCATATTCCAATGTTAAGCTTGAAGAAAAAATTCTGCCTCTGTCAAAATAATTTGCAAACTTTATTGGATTTTTAAAAGCCTGATTACAGGACAAAACATGCATTACGCATTTTGCTAAAATTCCAAAAACAATTGCAGAATTTAATAATATTCAAAGGCTCATGTCCATAATAAATACCGCCAGCTTAAAAGCAGCCTGGAATTTTTTAAGAGTTTTAGTATCTGAAAAATGCAAATGTTTTACATACTGTTCTTTTAGAAGTCTGACATTACGTTGCAAAGGTTAAAGCAAGAAACAGGTCATCTGAAGACTAAAGAAAATCCCTGTCTTCTGAGAAGATCTACACTTAGTTACACAATACTGCTCTGGAAACAGCCTGTCACCAAAGGCCTGGCAATTGGCTTCTGTTTAAAACATACTCTGCCTCTAACATTCTTCAAAGGATTAAACCATAATTGATTCTGGCAATACACATGGTAAGCGTGATGTGCAGGGGGTTGCCAGTGGACATGGGGCCCTTACATAAAGGGCTGTTTTCTTTGTTTAAAATGGAAAAAAGAGTGGGAGGTGTGGAGAACAGTGAAATACAAAATGAGTCAGAATCATAAACCATATTTTTTGAATCAGATTTCAACAACCACATATGCCAAAAGAAGGCTTCAAAGGTGGCAGAGCTTCTGAATTGCTAAGGCAATTCACATATTCTTAGGTCCATAAAAAAAGATAGAAGCTATAGTTATGTACATCCTTCTAAGCACTCCAAGAATATTGCAAGTTGAACTCCAGAGAAGCCACTGGTATCAGTCTGAAAGTGATGGGGAACGAATTGATCGTGCACTGGCTGGACTGTTAGAGAAAACAAAGGGATCCTTTTCCTTTTCTTTAGTATCATGTTTATGTTTATGTTTATGCTTATGCTTGTGTTTCTTCTTCTTTTTCTTGTGCTCATGGTGGTGATGGTGGTGGTGATCGCTGTGTTTTGAGGAGTTTGATTCTTTACTAAACACAGAGAGTGGAGCTGCTGAGACGGGGTGCATGTTTATCTCTCCCGAAGATTGTTCCTTACCTAAAAGAATGGATACAGTGGGATTAGCAGATGTTTAACTTGCATTGTTTCCAAACATAAGGAATTCTGAAATATTAGATAAAACCTACATTATCATTTAAACGTACAAACATGGAATCTGTTATGATGCTTGTATCATTTAGCTTCAGAGAAGGCTCTGAACATGCCATTGAAGTTCCCACACTACTGACAATTTTTAGAGATGATCTTTCCTTCTTCAACAGCATAAAATTATCCCAGACAATGAGGAACTTTAAAGAGCCCTAGGAAACTGCAAGTCATACTAGCTTCCTGAAATTAATTTTCAAATAAAGTAGGAAGGCCACTATACTCCGAATAATGCAAATATAATTGCTTGTGAAAATTCTGATATAAAGTGCAAGACTGGCATAAAAAAGTGCATTTTTGGGATGTGAACTTTTTTTAGTCAGGAGGTAAAGCTCCCTGCAAGAACATACAAACCTTTTGATAGTGGAAAATTAAACTGATTTTTCTAAAAATTGCCTCTTACAACCAATTTAGCCTATTTGAAAGATTATACAAAGTCTTTTTCTTAAACAAAACCAAATCCCAATGAAGACAATTATATCATCTTTATCAGTACATATTTCACAAGTACACTAGAACTAGTTATATATTGAGCAAGCCTGGTATCTAAACCTGAGGAAGGAAATATGATCCATGACATCTCAATTCTCATTCTCTCTTTGGCTCATTTAATATTTCATTATTTCAGACAGACTGCAACAGCTTCAATAGTAGAGATTAAAGGGCATTATTCTAAGGATACCTTTGTTAAAGAGTGGAAATGCTTGGAAGGTAGGAACACTCAGATTCCTTTAGGCAGAAATTTAATCAAATCACTTACATTGCAAGAATGCTTTAACAACTAGAGAAATGTAGACAAGCATCAGCAGATTTTTGAAGGCAACTAATCCTCTAAGTTTTAGTGAAAATGGATTTTCTTCATAGCTACTTTAAAAATGTTTTTTTTTCCCATCCAGTTTTTGGTGAAAATATCCCCATTAACAAGTAACAAGAAATTATGTTATGTACTTTACAATTATCTTTTTCGGTATATTTGAAAACACATTTATTTTCTAGTACATCTTTTTGTTTAGCTGGTTGGTTGTGTAACTCTAAAGGCAAGAATGATTTGTCTGTGGGAATGATTCCTGGAATTTTAAAGAGACAGCTCCCTGTACTATGACAAGCAAGTACTGAGAACAATTTCCATGCAATCTTTCTAGCCTTACCCAAAAGATTAAGGACTGATTCAGTCATGAATAGATACAGGAAATTTCTAGATGGTACAGCTGTTCTGGGTTTTGTTTGTTTGTTTTTAAGTAAGTCTGGAAAAAACAAAATCTGTATGAAGATTTTATAAGTCAGAATAGAAACACAAAACATTTTTATAGTGAGGATAATCAAAAACTTACTATGGGACATGGTGGAATTTCTACTGCTTGAAGTCTTACACAGCAAAATGATGTCTTTCTAGAAATATGTTTGGTCTTAACTACAAGACAGGAGTATGGTGCAATATAAAACTCTGCTGAGGTTATGAAGGAGGCTAGTCTAGAGTACAATAGATTCCTATGAACCCGAAATCACTAATATAGAAGTATTTTAAAAGCTTTAATTTTTATTTAATCAGAACTAAGCAGCAGTAAGCTCATGTTATCAATGCAAGAATTTATTGTCAGAATTCACAATTTTACTTTTTTTATGCATCTTATGGCAGGTAGAGTAGATGCACACCAATTCCAACTTCGGTGCATACCCACTACCATTTTTTTACATTGTTGTCTGGAGCCATTCTCAACAATGCAGACAGTGTGCAAGTATACTGCATTTGATGCAAAAAAGGTACAAGACTGCTTCACAATGTAACGATTTCCAACTATATTTTTAAAGGAATTCCTCCTGTATCTAAACCTATCCCCATAACCTGAGCTCCTTCCTCTAAAGCATTCAGTGCTTAGACAATTTTATTTAGCAGCTGCAAGACCATTAAACAGAAGACACAATGATGAAAAAAGGAGTATATCCAACTCAGGCCATTAGAAAAGGAAAGGGTGGAGGCTGTATCTCAGAAAACCAAAGCAGGCAGTATTTGACGCTGTTAAAATAGGCTGCAGTAGTTAAAGGTGAACTGTGGCAGTGACACAAACAGGCCTCCCAGTAACACAGAAATAAAGGTCTTGGCAAAAAGCCTGAAGACCACTGGTTGGTTGTATAAAAAACGTACAAAAGATTACCTAAAGTACAGAACACATTCTCATGTGTTCTCAAGCTGCAGGCACATGATACATTAAAATACACATGGCAAACTGAAGTCAACTTCAAATAGAAGAAAAAACCCACACAACATGACACAAACTCTTAAAACTTCTCAACTCCATTAATTACAAATTGTGGAATTATTTTTATATGGAAACTAAACCTGTAAGTCTAGATACTACATTTGTAACAACCTCAAACCAAAGCTAAGCCTCTGAACTTTAAAAATATTAACCAGAACTGGTATAAAAACACTGGCTTCAGTCTGCAGAGATGATGTAGCAGTAGTGTCAAGTGAAGATGGAGGATGCAACCAGACTCTCCTGACTCTGTTACACAACCTGCCACTTATGCTGATTTCCTGCAGTTTACTGAACTACCAGCTCTGCTAAGACAACAGTCTGTATTATCACCTCATTACTTATTTCAGGTGTGTTATTAAAAAAATCTGTTTGATAAAGCAGTTAAATACCATTGACTGGAATAAGTTAGGGAGCAGATACAACAGCAGTTTAAGCCAACAGGACTGAAGGGGTGGTGGTCACCACCTAGAGAGGCAGGAAGGAAGATCTTCAGGAAGGGGAGAAATGGGGTCCAATTGCAACTCAAGGGCTACTGACACTTAAGGAGACAGTCAACACTGGTAATATGGAAAAGATGTCAGTAAGAAATGAAAGAATGTCATTACAAAAATCTGCTTCTACTGAGCCAGCAATAGGAGTACACACACAATTTCTTCATAGAGGTCAATAATGAATCTAGTCTGTTGGGTTTTTAAATGCAAAAATAACAGCTATCTGGAAAATTTCCTCCTACTGTTAAAGAGTGCTTTGAAATCAATAATCAAATACATTGATCCTGGATGATGGCTCCAAAAGATTGAACACAAACTACCGAACTCCGTTGTGTGCTAAAATGGATAGACCTATAAATGCTCTACCAAAAATGTTACAGATTTCCACACACAAAATTCAGTGTTGAGCCTACAGAACCTTTATTTTAATTTCTTTCTTTTAATTAGTATCTACTTACAGCCTACGCCAGGAACATGCCAATTGTAGTTAAGGAAAGCAAGGCTACATAGAAATTGCCTCGCAGGGCAGTATAATCATCCTTTTATCAACAGGGGTAGCAGGACTGATGCAAAGAGGCACAGAGCACTCCCTCTTCCTGCAGGGAACCCACTTCTTCCTGGCACAGAGAGCAGGACTGAAACCCGCGTTTCTCAAAACACAAAAACACACAATAAGTGGAAGGCGAGCCCAGGAGCTCGCTTCTGAAGCGGTTAGTAGCATTCCTTGGAAGAAGATTCACATACATGTGTCTATCCACATGGATCTCCTCCTGTTTAGGATGTGGAGATTCCAATGTAATTATTGGCTTTGTGGTGTTCCAGCTAGCTGGGTAGGTGTTTAAAATTAGACAGGATTATGATCCCATAGGAGAAAGATCAGAATCTTTGTGTACCATTTGACCCAAGGACAAATACAAATGCTGTAGATGTGAGAGAGAATAAAATATAAAAACATAGATCTGGTAGCTTAGTTTTAAAATTAAGGGAATTAGGTCCTGATAAGCTTTAAAGTAACAGAAATTGCTGTCAGATAATTATAACACCCTGTTCACCGAATTTTTTCATTTGTAAGACTCATTGGTGCATTAACATTGAACTACATTGTTGGGTAGAGTGTTTTTCTCTGACTTTGTTATTGAACTTTTACAGTTTGAAAACCTGTAACTTGAGACTTTAACATGTCAACAGGCTTTCATGAGATCTTTCATATGGTCCCTCCTACGTTTCTGAGTTTTTTTGTGTGAAGAGAGTGGGATGCCACAAACTTACAATCTCTGTTTCTTGCATGGCCAATCCATGTAAAACAGCTGGCTTATACACGATCTTTACAAACTGACACTTGTTTGAAATTACCCCATTTGCACCCTGATTTATTCAAATATTGGAGAGGGAAAAACCAAGTTCACAAATCATAGCAAAGCCCATGGGTCCTGAGGACAGGCTGGTGCTCCAGCACTTGACATGGACAAGCTCTGGGAGACATCAACACAAGCACGCAAGCACTTAACATGTCTCTCCCAGAACCCAAAGAAAGCTTACCAGTGAGGAAGAGAGTGCACTCTCTTTGCCTAGCAGTTGAACTGCATCTCTGGCTACCATTTTCTCTAACGAGAAAACACTCAAAAAATGGAAAAGACCATAAAAACTGTTTCAAAATTATCCTGTTTTTCCTTATTTCTTCTTTTCTTTTTAGTGTTACCCTGGAAACATTCGAGACACACCATTTTTTAATTTAATGCTCTGTTTATGCATCTGTTGAACCACCAACAAAGTACATAGAAAACATTACCAAGCATAAATGATTTCAAGTTTCCAGAATGCAATGTCCTGTAATTAGTCTAAAGAAGCAGAATTTTCAAATTATATAGCTTTGAAAAAGATTATCAATTTTCTCTCAAGGAGAATGCTCTTTTAAGGTCCATGGGACAAAAAAGTTTGAGGGTGAGAAGCAAAGGTCAAGTTAAAAGAAATAAAACCAGCCCAAAGTTTTCTGAAGATGTGCTAAGTAAATCAGTTAATCTGGCTCCAACATAAACATGTTAACTAGTTCCAATTTACAGATTCATTTGACTTCAATTTTTTAGTGGGATTTAAAAGCAGATAGACAATTCCATACACCTATATCAAAGGTATAACTAAAGTATTGTATAGACAAGCTGGTGTTTTAACTAAAATATACCTTTAACTGGTAAAAAGTTTATTAATTTCCTCATTTGACTTTGATTTAACAACTATATTGCCTTATACTTACATTAAAATTATAGCTTGACTATGGTGTTATTTTTACTGCATTTATTTTAATATTCTAGAACATTCTAGTGAAATCCCTATTTTTGAAAGAAAGAACATTTAAATCAGGAAGCCAATTCAGAGTACCTTGTGCCTCTGTCAGTTTCAGATCGTTCACTTGAAAACTTGCTAGCCTTATTCATCCTCTATATTTGAGAGTGTTTAGTTGTTTTCTCAGATACAGTCACAGCTACATTATTATGTTGTTTTTAGTAAATCATGGAGTTGACACACTGCAGCCACACACTGATGCAATTCTCATTTCTGTTGTCACTATCTGCAGGGCTTGTGTTTCTATTAAATCTGCTTTCTTTACTTCAGGGTAAAGCACTGGAAAACACCATTCCTTGTGAAGTGTACAATTAACCACATACTATTTCAGTGAGGCAAATTTATCTACAAACCTCAAAGCCTATGAGCTACCAGTTTGGAAACAGTTATATCTTGGGTAATAAAGTGTAACAGATACTGTATTAATATTTTATGTTATTAAAAGGCATTCTAACAGTAGTTGTAACAACTTTTAACTCCTTAGAAAGTAAGGCAAAAAGCTGTCATTGTCAGTGGTGTCCTCATATCCAAGAAGTGTTCATTTATATATTGATGGTGTTTCCACAGCACTTTTTGGCAGAGAGCCACTAATGGCTGGACCTGGAGGTACTGGTGCATTTACAGCTAACTTGGGTAACTGCAGAGCTGCAGAGGACTGGGCTTCTCACGCAGTTCGCACTGAATTCCTATTTATTCCTGCAGCCAAACTCCAAGTGCAGTGATTTGCACCTCAGGCTTGGATCGCTGTAGTAAAAGCACTGTTTAAATATAGGAACCACAGTAGTTTACCTCTACACTTTACTGCACCATATGCACTATGTCCAAATTGTTCCAGAAAAAAGTCAATCCAGATAAACCGTAATTTCCTGAAAGTGCAGTAACTGTGATAAACAAGACCATAATCAACACTATGACTGTGGCCTAGACCTCCAAAGCTTCATGTACATCTACACAGTAAACAGAGCAACCTAAAAAGTCAGCAGAGGCAATTTCCAATTTGATTATCCTGAAAAATTGCAAAAGGATTAACAGAATGGCCAAGGAATCTGCTTGATCTGAATCTGAATGCTCAGGTTGTGTCCTCAAAGCCCACTGCCTCTGAATGCGATCAGAAAAAAGACTGCCAGTGCACAAAGTGAACATCATTGAACTTTTTTTCTTTCCTTTGCAGAAATAAAGAGAGAATTGGATACTGCTTTTTAGCAACTTTCAAACCATCAAAACTAGTTGGAAAAACTTCAATCAAGTGTTTATCAGTGATGAGCCATAACAACATGTAACTTCACTGGCAGATCATGCAGCCTACAGCCAGGCATTTATTTTGAAAGCAGAAAAGACCAGGCCAATCAATAACCACTGACAGATACAGCAGAACCTTTTAAAGGTTATTTCTGATGTATTGTACTTTCAGATGAGTGAAATATTAAAGAAGTGTACCTTCATCCGATTTCACTGAAGTCAACAAAGCAAGGCAAGTCACCTTACAGCCTGAGAGTTCAAATGTGTTGCTAACACAAAATCTGATCTTGAAATACTTTTATCTTAAGATTTAAGTGAAGGGAACATTCCTAATATTCCTGGTGATTAATAGCAAATAAAATCTGTTCTCACATTAGAAATGTAGCCTTGCACAGCCTTGGAGGTCCAAAGGAGGCTACCAAGTTTCTAGCCCTAAAGGCAGATGAGTAATCATCACAACAGCATTCTTCAGACAGTTCACAACTACTGTTTTGTTTGTTTTAATAATTTCTTGATAAAATGATTAGATTCCCTCACAACTACCATAGTCCACAGTTCTACTATCATAGTCAGGATGCTTTAGTAGGATTTAAACCATTCATTTTCTGTATGAACTAGGACAGGTGCTGTAATTATAACACTGAAACCTGTACTCCAGCAAAAGCTGTATTAGACTACCTTTTTTATTGTCTCAGCCTTAACCTTTCACATCCATGGGCAGAACCATACAAAACATCCCCCCCCCCAGCTTTTAAAGGAAAATAATATTTTCCTGGAGTTAGGGGGGTTACATCAACTTGACCAAATCCAAATCATCATTTGAAGTGGTCTGGGAAATGTGAAAAAAAACCCAAAACAACCCAACAATCCAGCAAAAAACCACAGATACGACAGGACCCAACATGAACTTCCTCCTGGCAGCTGCTTTTCGCATGCTGTGTTTGGCTGATGACCTAACACTTCATGTGACATGTGGGGACATAGCCCACAGCTGGGGGAGGAAAACTGCGGGTGGACTAAAGAGTTCACTCCTTCCAAGTAGGAGTCAGAACTGAGGCAGATTTACTAACAAGATACTGACACCATTTCAGAACCTGCTGTCAATCTATTTCACAATAATCACTCCCTGAAATGCACCCATCCTCCATCATTGTTGTAAAATCTCACAGGCCCAGTGATTACTTTGTAAAACAGAACACTCCTATGTGTGAACAACTTTATTTATGTATGATTTTATTTCTCCCCATCTGTTTTTTCTCAGCAGTGTACCGTTTCCTAAAGATTGAACTATCTTGATTTACTCAGTCTATAATTCATACATCTCTACTTCTAAGAAAAATGCCATGAATAAGAAACAGGTGAAATTTTAGAAGCAGAGAATATGTGAAGTGGAAGTGTTTCTAACTGCACAAACTAAAAAAAAGAATAAAATAATCCAAAGTACTTCAAAATAATGTTTTTCAAAGGCTTATTATTTAAAGTGAATTCTGGTGCAAAATCTGGCATTTGTCTCATTTATTATCTAGGAAAGAAAATGTATTACAGTGCACTGAATGTCTAAATAACAGAGGTGAGAAGGTCATTCAGGACACAAGCAAGACTTGAAGTAGCTTGTGTCTGCTGTAGGTCTATAAAAGGACCAATCAAGTGGCCATTGCTCCATTCTTGGTCAGACTTTACCCTTTCTGATCTCCAGCACAGACTTAATCCACAATAGTCCCTGACCACAGAGCTGGCGTACAGAGGGTCCCCTAAGTCCTATCTGTGAAGTATTTGGCAGAGTTTTGTTTATGACTTTATATTCCATGGAGTATGTAAATCTAGTAAAAAATAGTTGCAAAATATCATGTAAGAGTTATAAATACTAATCCTGAGCAGATCAGCTTTGCACTTGCATGCCCTGGATGCGTCATTCTTTGCCATAACAGAAAATGTGATGGTTGACCATAACATTGAGAACAAAATTAAAAGCAGCTCTGAGAAGTTTAAACTAAAGCTTTGCAGATATAGGCTCCTAGGTTCATGAGAGTAACCTATATGCAGCCTGCCCCTTTACTCTGCTGAAGTAAGTCAAAAAGCTGCTGGTTTTGCTACTCTAGATAACTAACAGCAAAGCTGTCCTGGTGGAGTTGGCTGTAGGCACATGTCGTTAACTGAACGCCATCTGGAATCCAGAAACCAGACCTCCCTATGTTTTAATGTCCCCATATGAACTTAATTTCTTAGCTGAGAAGTGACAGCAGTTACATTTTATAAAAATAAGGAAATTAAAAGAAAGAAATAAACTTCCTTAGTGGCTACAGCATCTGCCACAGAAGGAAAAATGTTATGTCCAAGGCCCTAATGGAGCATGAGCATCCAGCTTCTGCACCACTGGCACCAAGGCACCAGCCTCAGCAGGATTCTCAGCGCAGCAGCATCTACCAGCCCTTCTCTTAAAAGGGGCCACTAAATTGCCTGGTCACAGAGAAAGCAGATGAGGTCACCTGTCAGCATAGCTCAGGACCTAGGGAAACTCAAGATGGAACCAACATTCCAGATCCTGCTGCTAAGGTCTACTTCCCTTTTACATTAGGCAGTCACTGGATAAAAAGAGAAAAACAAGCAAGAGAGTAATTACTTTGAATTCTGCTTCTAAAGCCAAAAACTTCACTTTCACACAATACAGTACTGCAACCTTAAAATCTTGTTCTGGATCTGTATGGAAGATCCCTCAAAATGCTCTGTACATTGTCAAGTGACCTCAGCTTAGCTCCACTGGCACATTCTGGAACTGAACTTTAGAACTGTTAAAGTATTTTGAGAAAATGAGACTAACAATGAATTTCTTTGCTAATGACAGAGAAGCAAAGAAGGTGGAAGTTCATCAGTGATGTTCAACCTGTCTTAAGGTTTCTAAGAAACACTATGCTTTGAGAATAATTTTGTCAAGTGTATGAAGAAAGATACTAAGAGAAGTAGTAAAAGAAAGGAAGTGCTTGAAATGAAACAATTTTACTCACAGATGGAATTTTTCAGCTTTGGAAAGCCCTTCTAAATACCTTTGAGGCTTGTATGTTTTTTAACTGCTAATAATAAGTTATAAATCATTAATATTTGAGGTTTTTTTTACTTAAGAGTCTTGCTATTTTTTTAACCTTCAAAATTACTATTTTTTAAATGACACCTATGGTGAAACAAGTTTTACCTACACACTTATGGGGTTCTACTTCAACTTTGTGCTCTTTTATTCATTCCTTAGCTTTTCACTTTTATAAGCATGATTTATACTTGTCTTACTTAGCTATGTGTGAAAATACATATGTATACACTTATCTACACATCTACTGAAACCTAATGAAAAGTTATTATGCACCCTTTATACAATTCCTGGAATTCCAGTAACATTTAACACTCACCAGCACTGGATGTACGGAAATAAGCAGTAGCAGAAAACACCTCACAACTGAAGTAGTTAAAAAAATACAACCACCTTGCCTATTAAGTTACTCGTACCTGGTGTGGATGGTCTCTCCAGCATATTCAAATGATGGTAAATGAAGGCTTGGCTGTCATGAACTGTGTCCATATCAATTTCCTCTTCCTCTTGAGAGTTTGAGAACTAAGATATCAGGAAAAAAAATAAGCAAATGCTAATAACTCATAAAAACATCACTAAATGGAATTTAAAATATTTTAGTTTTGAGGTAAACTGGGGGTGAGAGGGAAAGGAAGTGATATCTACCACTGCAAAGGAATAAAAATTTAATAAAATTAAAAAGGGTCAGTGTGTTTCCTTCTTTCTAATTTACTGTGAAGCTGTGCGAACAAGAGCATTATCTGTCAACTTTAGTTCTTGCCAGCCAATAAAGAATCTGATAGGAAATTGTTTTGCCAAAGTAAGCATAACAACTGCTGTACACACATACACAGCATGTCTTTTGTTTGCACACAGCTTCAAGGGAAGCCAGCAGACGCCACTGCTGTTATTCTGAACACCCTACACATTGTGCAAGTTGAATTTCCATTTCTTACTCTGATTTTGAGTTTGACTTTACTGTCTTCATTCTTCTCTAGTATTTGCCCTGGCTCCAATGGAGACCCGAGTGGCATATCAGCCTTCCTCTTCACCCCCTGCTGATGACCAGAAATGCTGGATGCTGTTTCCTTAATAAGATGATCATCCTCCTGAAGCGGCATTAAAAGACCACAATTAGAAGATAGCAAGATCCATGTTTCAGAGAAAGAGACCTGATACCTGAAAAATCTTCTGAGTAAAGTGGGTGATTTGAACAAAGTTTTCTCTGTAGTTCTGGCAAGAGGTATTTTCTAAAACCCTGTATGGATTTATGCCAACCACTCCTACAAACATAGTTTCTCTTTACTTCTATCCCTGCTCCCTCTGCATATCTAGCATTGGCATCTTTTCTGTCGCTTCTCACAATCATGGTACTGTTGGTGTGCAACAACATTTGCTGCCTCTGAATAGCCTTTCTATAAATCTGTGCCTTGCAGACTCTCCTCAGGCCAAATCTCAGTGGAAAAACTGCGATAGCCTCCGATCTACACGTGGGATTTAGCTAAATCTTTTTTCAGTTTGTTTTAAAAGCTAAAGCTTACTTTACTTAGTTCAAATCATAATGAGTACTTATAACTTTTTTTTCTTTATTTTACAACAATATTTATTAAAAAGAATAAAATTGTCTGGTAAATTACTGCTTGGATTATAAAGAGAACAAGGTCAAAGAAATATAAAAATAGGAGAGTCTCCTAAGTTATACATATAGTAATGAAAACAGGAGACAGGTGTTTCAACAAGTCCAACAGACAAAATTTAGAAGGGAAAAGAAAGTATCCACAGAAGCAAACATAATTAGAAGCTCACTAAAAACTAGATAAAAGGCATATATATCATAGATTCTCAAGGGCATATACTGCTCCCCTAAACTGCTCTTCTTCTGTCCTACAAAGAGCACTCTAGCCCCACAAGTTTTTGCCCTGAACAATTCAAGTTCTATTTTATGAAGTGGGTAACTTTTACCATCCTCAGCAGCTTTAGTGGCACTGGTATATCAGTACTGATTTTAACATGTTTATGCTCTCAGAGTATGTCTACTTCAAAGAATCTAGTTAATCTGATAAATTCTATCACCTGTTTATTCTTTTTCTCCCTCAGATATGTATATCCCTTTTTTCATCCCTACCATTTTGTCCAAGGCACTGCTATTGTGAAACACTTCTGGATTGTCTGATATAAGAGGCAGTCTTTCTTTTATGCTACTGGAAAATCAGTACCCTGAATTTTGGGGGAGTTACAGTGAAAATGGTTACCTTAAGGTAAGGGGTAGGAAAATGAAGATGAGGAATAGAAGATACAAAGGATGAATTGCAAATTGAGGCTTATACCAGTGCTATATTTTCACACCAGTGCAAGCCAGTATGCTGCTAAATGAAGCAGTCTCATCCCCACACATTTCTGTCCTGGGGTGCCACAAGCATTTTTACAACTACGTGACGAACTGTCTCAGGAAACTGAAATATCTGTTCATAAAAAGGTACTGTTCAACCAGATCCTCCCTACTATGCAGCAACAAGTACTATGCTAGCACAAGGAAGAGGAAAGTTTAGGAAAAGAAGAGTTAAGAGGAAATCTTTTGATAGTCTGGCTCCAAAAAAAGTTTGGGTGTTCACTGAACTGCAGCCTAAAAACCTGCCAACAAAATGCTTCCTGGTATTTAATTCTAATAATTATGTGCAGCAAATTAGGACTTACTACATGCTCTGTAAATATGCAGGACAGGTCTAACAATAACTGACTCTACCAGCATTTTCTCCCCCTGCTGGAAAGGGCCTGCAGGGTACTGTTAATCAGTACTCTCAGTATACTTTTCAATAAAAACTATTTAGACATTAACTATGGAACTGATAAAGTAACAGTAAACCATCCCATTCAAAAGGGTGGAGAGAGTTTCAAACATGCTAATCACATGTTTACATTCTCTTTCAGGACTTACTCCTGGACAATCAAATGCAGTTTTTGAAACTGTTAAGAAAAATCACTCATTTCCATGTGTGTTGATTTTTCTTTCCCTCATAATTAAATCTGTCCAACAAAAATACTTAAGTCTTGAAGCAGTGGCAGTTTTTCTTGAGGAAAGTATGACCTTAATAGTTTATAAAAATTTATTTTCTAACTACACAATGGAATACGTGTTACGACTGAAGCCTCCGAATCCAGAAAGATACTAAACTGAATGTATGCCATTCTTCAGAAGTTGTTACAAATCCTTCAGAGCACAGTACTAAAAAGTCAGATTCAAATGTTCAATGCAGATGTGTTAAAATTCCAACTTTCACATCTCTTAAAGTTATTTAAGATGAGGTGTATCTATGTATTTTAAGACGTAATAAATTTATTGATAAAAGGTTTTGTTTTGGAAAATTGGATAACTTGCCTATAAGAAATAGTCTCATGAAAAAAGTTTTCATCACAGCATCAAACATTTCTGTGAATCATTTCATATTTCATAAGCAATATATAAAGTTTGGCAAAGAACAGAAATGATGAGACTAGAAAAAAACAAGTAAAAAGCTTGCATATGCGAAGCAAAACAGTTAAAAAATGTCCAATAAGTCATGGTATATGCCAGCTTTTCAAGTGGACAGAATAAAGAGCAACAAGGTAAGAAGGTATCTTAGGTAAAGCATGGGAGGCTTGAACACAATACAAAATTAAATCAGCAACCCATGCAAGAACTCGGAGCCAGCTGAATAGGATGGATGCAGATGATTTGTGCTTACGGTGTTCTGAAATCCTACTGACTGTCCATGATTGTTAGTACTATTCACAGGTTCCTGATTATTTGCAACTGATTCAGGGATAATCGTTGGATTAAGTACAGCCTTCTTTTCTTTCAGGTTAAGAACAAGTCCAAGCTCTGGTAATGGTAAACAGGAAGGTCTGCTGAGGCCAAAGAGTGTGAAATAGAGGTCCACAGCACCACATCGTAATCTCCAGTCATGTGAAGTTCCTAAAATCCAAAAGAGATTGTTAATACAGAGATAAAAATCTCCTCCTCTCCCACAAATAAAACACCTTAAGTAATCTAGGCCCAGTAGAGTATGACATTTTCTGTGCTTGAGATACGCTTCCTTCATTATTCCTGGCTCTTATTAGCTCTAATTCACTTGCTTTCTTTTTAAACTTTCCTGCTTAAAAGGAAGGCTTTAAATTTCCTGGGTTGTAAGTTAGACATGTTTAGCAGAACAAGACCAGAAAAGTAGGTGCTGTAATAACATAATGAAAAATAAAAGAAAATTAACCACATCCATATGCCTTTAGTTTTCAAGTTGCACTCTTAAGTTTTTCTACTGGGCAAGTAAATAGAGAATTTTGTTACCAAACTGGCTTCCTGAATCAATGGATTTGGTTGCATTTGCCTATGTATTCCACAAAATGTAGTAAGAGCTTTAAGCACGACTAAGATCTTTACTCTCTGGAAACTGCACTGATAGAGAAATGCACAGGCATGCTTTTTAATATCATTACTATGTCCTGTACTTCACTGAATACACAATATTTTAATTTGTATTCATACTCGAAATACGTATTCTTACCACACAAAGCAATGCTTTATTTTTTTATTATTTTTCACTGCAAACTGTGTGCTGCTTTTATATCTTCATACACAAATGGTCTAAGCACGTTTGGCACCAATCACAACAGAAAGACATTTAACATCTGGTGCAATCCACAAATACAGTGATTCTGGTGTTAACTCAGCCCAGCTCTTGACTGATTGCAAGTTTATTGAACATATTGTTCCCCAGCAGGAATTGAACTGTATCTGGTAAACAGGACACAGACGTGCCAACTGCCATGTTAATGGGGCTGTGCAGGACTTAGCACAAAATAAAATTACAAGATCTATCCTTGTAAATAGTAGTTTTATGGGGCCAAAATAGTGTTTTGAGTAAACTTAGCTTACACTTACTAGTTACAAATTATCAGTTACACTTACCCAGTTACAAATGAAAGCAGTATGAATATTCATCCGGACATTTCTAACATTAAAATACTCTCCAGAGAATGACACATTCAGAAATATCAATTTTAGAACTATTGTAATATTATCAATTTAATTCAGATTAACACAGAGAAAAAAAAGATTACATATATCAATCAGAGTCTGTTCTCTATTACATGTGCTTATGTTAAATGAAAGAAACTCATGATTCTAGAACCATGCACCTTTAAACCTGGCTACTAGCTTGTCACACATCAACAACTTTTTTCAAGGCACTGTGGAAGGCTACAGTTATCCCTTACAGAAAATTAATTGAAACATTATGTCATGTTGAGGCATAGAAATTTAAGTGCTTAAAGCCCCATGAACCTTAATAAAAATGTACACCCTATTTGTTCCTTGCAAAAAGAGGTATGCTTGTAACACTGCACACACTCTTCTCCCAAGAAAAAGCAAAAACAAATTCTCTGACGGGAACATCAAAATTGTTTATTTTGTGTGTCTGACACTTGGCAAATCCTATGAAACTGAACTACTAGTAGTCTCCCCACTTCAACCCCTGGAGTGTAGCTGTAAACTTTTAAACACTAAATATAATGACACACAGAGAACAGAAAGCCTGCAATGACCTAAAAAAAGCTATATAAATGTTTATATGTAATCTATGTAGTAATGTGCCAGATGTTAAAGGGCAGTTTGTCAGGAGTGGATAAAACTGCGTCAGTAATGAAAAACAGGTCAATGGTAAAGATGCAAGCCCTTCTCTCACTAGGATCTTTCCTAATCTCACAAGGCAAATTGAGTTTTAGGTCTATAATGCACTTATAAAAATCTCATTTAAATTATCTGTGCCAATGCTGTCCTCTCATATTCCTTGAGAGTTTAGTAAAAGAGGACAAAAAGGGATGTAAAACAAACTCTTAAGTGTGGCACAGACACCATTATTTGAAGAAATACTTGCTTTGAACATTTTTGAACATTACAAGTATCATTCTGTGCAAAAGGACATCAAAGCACACTACATCAGTAAACAAAAGAATTAAAAACAAGGTTTGGTAGCCTATGTCACTAAGAATGTTCTGGAAGTACATAGATGATATTGAACTTCTGAGACCGGATTTTCAACTTCTAATCACTGAAACTAAGAGAGCTCTTGGCATATTCTGAAGCAAGTCTTTAACACTTATTTCAAAAAACCTCACAATAAAACTCCAACACAACAAAACAACAAACAAATCATAGAACTCTAACCGGAATTCATCAGTTTCCAAAGCTGATCTACCAAAGCTTCATTACATAAAGGGGATTCCATATTCTTGGTGAAAGGTGGATTCTTAGTCAGCATATCCAAAATCTTATGCCTGAAAGAAGCAGAACAATAATATTTATTAAATCCAAAAGAAAAACCCCAAGGATACAAAGTCTGTCAGTTTGCAATATTCTTACAAACTTCTTAAACTACAAGATTTAATCCAATTTTTTAACCAATGTTTTATGCCTTTAGTTCTTTCTTCTGTCCACAACATGCATAGATACAGATTTACCATCAGCAATATAACTTAGAGATAAAAAGTGAGGTGCAAAGCACTACGATGTTTTTACATGTAACTGTTCATAGTTGTAGGCTACATTGTGCTCTTCTGTTTAGTAATGATTTTTTTTGCACACTGACATGGAAATTTACCAAGAAGAAGCAACACTGGCAAATAAACTCCTTACATACTGATACCAAAGAGTTTCTAAATAACTGCAGATGTTTGTGATGGATACAAAATGGCAGGCCCAAAAACACTGACTTGCACATTTTCCTGGAAACAAACACTGCCACCTCTTAAGTTACATTGGTGTCTGAAGATCCTGCACTTACCATATTGCTTACAATATTTATACACTGAGCTGAAAGTAGATACATTTTTGTTTCTTCAAACTTGGCCTTGAAAACATTTAATGAATAATTCTTTGTTCCATGACTTGTTATTTCAACAGTTTTTCTCTGTATAGCCAGCTTTCACCTTGCTGTCTTACACATTCGGAACAAGAAGACTCTTGCAGATACTTTTTTTTCTGCATTTTCTTTTGGAAGAGGCTAACATACAGCACTCAATTCAAATTAAATCTCCTTCTTAAACTGAAGCTAAACCTGTATTTCTTTTCATTAACAAGAATGACAGAAATGAAACAGAACAATCTTGCAGCTATGATATTTGTAAGAAATCACCTATAGAGAGAGACTAAAAGTAATACTATTCAACTTTATATTAGAAGTAATATTATATAACTCAGTGTTTTAATGGTGGTCATAAGAATAAAGTATTGGGAAAAAACAATTATTATGAACCTTGTTGTTCACAGGTTTGTAATGAATGTGCTAAAATACTCAACCACTCGTGTGAAAACAAAGTTGAAACAAGCAGTACTAGAAATTTCACCACATCTTCACATGATCCTTTCACCCCATCTACAGTCTAACAATTGCTCTACACCCCTTGCTGTCCAAATATTGTGTGTACTATGTCTCAGACTCTGTCTTTTCTAAATATCATGAAGTCTTTTTTGCCATATGCAACATCATATTTATACACTTTATTTATGTTAAGGAAATAATCTCTAACTTCAGACTTGTGCCACAAGGTATAACATAAAAGACAAAAATAACATAATGCAGAATTAGAATAGAATATACTAATTTTTGAGATGTGAATTGTTGAAACATCAAAACATGTTTCAATTAATGTAAAATAACAAGAAGGAAAAACAGTTTTGTGAAGAAGCAGTTTTGGATCTGATCTATTCTAGTGATTCCAGGTGATGAATTTACTCAGTAGCTTCAGCACTGGTAAAAAATCTGGCTCTTTATTAACTCACCTTATGTAGGGTACAGGATCACTCTGAACCATAGTAAGTAGCCACTGTAATTCTTCATAGCTCCTATCAACTGCAAAGCAAAATAAACCAAAATGCTTATTAATATATATAAACTGGAAGGATTTTGGTGAAGACAATCATATGTTCCTGAATTAGCCCATGAAGAGCCTGAGTGATTGCAACTAACGAGGAATTCCACTAATTATAGAGCAAATTCAAAGTAAAAAGTGTTTTACTTTACATTGAAATAGAAATATTTACAAAACTCTTCCATGCCTCAATTGTTCAATAACAACCAATTTGACTATTTGCATGACCATTGACTGGGAAAATCAGAGTAAAGGCTCATCTTGATATTGTGTGCTTCCTAAACTGAACATATTCAAATATCCTTTCAAGAATCAGAAGCATAACATTTTCTGTAGAGGATATACTACTCTCATACACAGGAATCTGTGAAGGATTATTATCTTTAAATAGGATAGAAAGAGGAATACTACAGGGCTTATATAAAACTGCAGTCATGCTCCCCTCAGTAGCTTTCATTAGTTTTTTAGATCATTATACATTGCAACTAAAATGGATTTTGAAACCTATCAGCACATGCTTCTAGAAAATTGCTGTTTGACACTGTTGGAAATGAAGTCAGCTTGTTAGATTGAAATGTAACTTACATTACAAAATTCCTTTGATTATCAGAGTAGTATTGCAAAATATGGGATATCATGATCACTCATTACACAAAATATGAAAGAATTTTTATGTGATCTTTTTGTCAGGTGCATAACTAAGATTTTTTACAGCAGTATTCTCTTCTCCTTTCTTTAAAACAATAAAGAGGGTGTATTAATCATTACTGGATGGATAGACAGGTCAAAAAACCATTTTTGTTGCTTTCCATTTTGTGGTCCTAGCAAACTATTTCTTTCTTCCCCTAGCCAATTGTACTTTTAGTTCTAAATACCTCAGTTCACCTTTTCTTCCTTATTTCAGTTAGTTTTCAGTCAACAACTTTTAAATATAACTTCTTTCGTCCAACCAATTCTTATACCTATTATTCTCTTGTTATTACAGTAGGGTAAGTTGCTTTTAACAGAAGAGGTATGTATTTATACTATTAGAACCAGCACTTTAGTTCTATTACAAGTTTTAAAAATACTTTGGACAGCTAGAACGTGAGACCCCTTTCTGGGCTAGGAGAAGGCAACTACATTAAAATATTGCTTAGAAGATGGCTGAAGAGTCTTTTGCAAGCCACTTGCGAATCAGCACTGTTCTTCCTACAGTGTAACCAAAACAGAACTGGTTACACTGGTGAGGCTCCAGTAAACCCTGTTTGGAGGCAGAATGTATTAGCTCACACAGTGTGCTGTTCAGAGCACAGCTACACAGTTCTGCATGATGCCAGCGCAAATTTGTATCCATACAGATCAGAACTATAATCTCAGATTTGCCTTAAAAACCAGAGAAATCTTTGAAAAACTATGCCTAGAACATACTTTTAAGGGATTAGTGACTGCCTGTGCTCAGCTCAATGCACAGCTGCTTTTCCTGGCTTGGGACAGAAGGCAGCTAGAACACTGCAAACAAAAGTTGTTTTGCATGTAACAAAAATAATATTTTATTACCACACAGCAAAGAATTGCAACACTGCAAACATGAAGTCACAATCATTAGCAAATTGTAATTTTTTTGACTTACAAAAGGTAATTTAAAATGCTTTTTTGTTAGAAAATGGAAGGTCTGGGAGGTGAATCCTTTAGGCTGGCAGTACTGGATAACAAAACCGGGTAACACCATACTTCTGTGATTATTTTTTTTTTTTTTAAATTTTAAACTTATTTCTGCCATAGATGAAGTAAGTCTTCCCTGCTATTTGCCTTATAGTGTAAACTAAGTCTTCTAGGCTTCCAAAGCTTTGCTACTAATGCATTTAACCTGCTTCTCAAATTTACACAGGAACTATGAAAAAGTTTGGACAGCAATGACAAATTAAACCTGACCTCAGGCAGAACAAATCTTATTACCCAGAAAAACCATACACCAGCCTGGTTTGGAGACCTCACAAGATCATCTGCTCCAACCTTCCATGGGAAAGGGAGTCTAGATGAGATTATCTAGCACTCTGTTCAACTGCATCTTGAAAACCTCCAGCGATGGGGACTCCACCACATCTCTGGGAAGGCTGTGCCACTGACTGATTGTTCTCACTGTAAAAAAAATTTTTCTTGTATCAAGATGAAACCTCTCTTGGTGCAACTTGTTCTTGTTAATCCTTCTCCTTTCCATGTGGAGGAGAGAGACACTCCATCCACTTTGCAGCTGCTCTCTAAGTACTGGAATATTGTGATGAAGTCTCCCTGAGCCTTCTCTTCTCCAGTGAGAAAAGACGTAACGCTGTCAAGTCTTCTCTCACAGAGTACGTTCTGCAGTGCCCTAATAATCTTCGTGGCCCTTCTCTGGACCCTCCCCAGTCTGCCCACAACTTTCTTAAACTGTGAGGGCTGCAACTATACACACTGCTGGAAGTACAGACTGAGTACAAAGTAGAGTGGGATGATCACATCTCTGTCTCTGTTAGTACTGCCCCTGCAGATGCAGCCCAGGATCTGATTTGCTGCAGCCACACACTGCTGACTCGTGGTCAGCTTGTTATCCACCAAGACCCCAGGTCCCTTTCAGTGATGCTGCTCCGCAAGCACAGATCCTGGCCTGTTCTGGGCTCTTTGGTTATGCTGCCCCAGGTGCAGGACCTTGCACTTGTTAAACTTCATCCAGTAGTCGCTCACCCCCTCTCCCAGCCTGCCCAGGTGTCTCTGTGAGATGTCTCTTCCCTTCCGACGTGTCCACCTCACAACCAGCTTTCTCATCAACAAACTTGGTGAGGCTGCTTTCAGTGCTGTTCTCCACATAATTTCTGAAGATGTTCCCTAAGGGACCCATTTGTGACAGACTGCCAGCCTGAGTAAAAACCACTGATCGCCACGCTCTGAGCATGGCCCATGACCTGAATTCTTACCCACTGCACTGACCACCCATCCTGTCTGTAGCTTGCCAGTTTGTCTAGGAGAAGGCTGTGGGGAAAAGCAGCACGTGTAGATTTTCATACTTCTGGTAGATATAAACACAAGTCATTGCTTTCAGAAACAAAAATCCCCTTGTGATTTTTTTTCAAATCATAAGCAGTGCTGTCTCAGTTCTCAATTGCAGCAGAGCATCTCTGACACTAAAGTTTAACATTAATCAAATTTGATAATGGTTATTTATTTAGAATAGTTTGTTGTTATCTCTTTTAAGTATGCAACTGCCTTGTTCTATGCAAATAGCTACTAATAGTCATATAGCTCTCACAAGTTAACTTTTAAAAGTTAATAAACCCTGTTCATTTCAAGCCACTTTACATAAACTGTCCAAGCCCTTGTATGCTGTCTCAAGCATTTTAAAAAGTTACCATGTCTGAAAAAAACGCTTGCTATTAACGGCAAAGAAAACAACTTATTCAGTTCCATGGAGAAATTATTTCTTTTCAAGTAACTTAAAAAAGGTAGTGTTATTCCTACTCCGAAAGTTCCACCCAGAAAACACAGACGTTCCTTTTTATAGAAATTACAAAATCTGTCAGCTTCCTTTACAAGAACTGTTAAAAGCCAGCTTTGGCACAAGCAACAGGCACTTGATTGCTGCTGGTTTGCATCCATTGTGAACTGGAAACCAGGTAACTGGGAACAACAAGAATCAGATCTCTAGGCAACAGATGGCCAATCATTTCTCCTTCTAAAGCCAGGTTTAGGGCTCTGCAAGACAAGCACTGCTAGCTTCTCCATGGGTAGTGGAAGAAGTCAGTTAGCAAACTGTGTTTCTGGATCACCCCTCCACCAAAAACTCACCAGTCTTACTGCAGGAGCAGAAGCTCCTGTGTTCAGTGCTGGAAGCTTGTATTTGAGAAATTACAGTGATGACCAGCTAGACACTATGCTGTGTGGTGAACTGTAGTGACTTTACAGCAGATTGCATCTGCTACCTCTGCATCCAAGAAAAAGCTGTTGGCAAGGGGCAAAGCAGTTAGGCACAGTAGTATTCCAGTCTGTCATTTTCAGATCTCACAGTGAGCTCTGTCAAAAACTCTGTTCATCTCAATCACTGATTTGAAGCAATCTATTACTTTTTACCATTCAAGTTTTAGCTTCCTGTACAAAGTTTCAAGCAACTTACCCTATTATCTTGCTTATACAGGACCCCATTTGATCAGCTGTTTTAAAGATGTACTTTATTACTTTGTAGTATGCTTTCTTATCCAAGCCACTTATTAACTATAAATACCATCCGTAAAAGGTCAAGAATTTAATGAGCAAACATTATTTCTATCAGTTTGTCTTTCCAAAGGGTGGGATGAATTAGTGAGATTATTCTAAGGAAAAGAGCTGATGAGTAAGCTTTCTATTCTCCCGCAAATCTTTCCACGAACATTCTATGAAGGACGGAATAAAGCAATTAGCCCACCAGTGAGAGATACGCATAGCACTAGCACAATTGTGAATTCTAGCTTGTATCACTCACAGGATTGCCAAATGGTTTGTGTGCAGTGGGTTATGGATACAGAGTGTCTGGTAGATTACAGGAGGGAGCCTGAGTGCTGCTCAGTGCGCAGCCTCCCTCGCAGTTATCCACTGTCCACAATGACAGCCTGGTTTCAGCCTGTGAGTGGATGCCTGAGTTCCACCGAATGCATTCACTCAAAGATTCCAATTGCCTTAAAACCTCCCACTGCTCATCTAGTTTGAGAAGTCTTTGGATAGAATAACAGGAGTAATGTCAAAGTAATACAGCCCTTAAAAAAAGGGAGAAAACAATTATTCACATAACAAGCAAAGGAAACTCTCCTTTACCCTGAAAACAAAACAAACCCATGAAATCTGAGACAAAATAATTAGACAGCTAGATCCACCAGTCTGCTACAGAGAAAGAACTGAAGGATTTGGCCACTCTGAAAGGTATAAATCTTCAAACACAAAAGTATTACAAATCTGCTGAACAAAGAAAGACTAAGCCAAATAAATGAACAGGAAAATATAATACTAAATTAACTTTATGGAATGCAAATCACTGAAGCTGTAATTTCTAACTGCATTAGAAATCTGTCAGGATTGAGTTTCAGCTACAGAGCATTTAAGAAACTGCCCAGTTTGTTGTTTTTTTTTTTTAATGGACCTGCAATAGTCAACTTGGATAAAGGCAATATTAAAAGAATGTAAACATCTCACAAACATAAGCTATGCATAAGGAATGGCAAAACATAATCAGCCAAAATACCTCTACAATAATCTAAGTTTCCAAAATTTATAACCATAAAATGCATGCAAAAAGCACAATAAAGATATTAGGAAAAAGGTAAAGCAAAATCAAGGACTTTGACTAGCAATTATGGCTGAAATCAACTAAATCAAAGTCACTGAAGTGTTCAAGAGAAATTACCAAATCCCCTTACTGCCACTTATTATTTCAAAACTGGTATCTGATTCAATTTGCAAAGCACTGAGAAACAATGTTCAGCACATGTTCATAACAGTTGTACTTGCTGGGACAAAGCAATAATAGAAATCTCATTTTGTTATTAATACAGCTGTCATCATACAAGCTCTTCTGGTGGACACAATTTCAACCTAATATTAATGAGGTAAGCATTACATTTGTATGAGAATTGTTACAAAATGTCAAAATACTTGAAAAAAAGTACCTTTTGTGTAATCAACGACAGCCTCCAATGCTGCTATTCGTACATCTACGAAGTGCCCGTATTCTGCGTACGACTTGAAGAGAGCAGGATCACTTGGGACATGACCATTCTTCTGAAGCACTCGAATAGCTTTTAAACAGCTAGACATGGTAGAAAGAGAAAACTTATATCAGGTTTATGGAATACCAGCCAAGGAAAACAAAACTACTTTTTCCCAAATTGAGTACTGAAGATTTTCTGAATTATGTTATCCACATTAACATAATTAACATGTTACAATTATTTTCACAGCATTAACATACAGCTCTTATTACCTCTGAATCAGGCAGAAACACAAATGAAATTCACCACCCTGTCAAATCCATTGCTTGGTTTCAGTAAAGCCATAAAAATTTAGAGAAAACACAGCTCAGATGATGTGTGTACTCTACAGTTACTGTTACAAGGCAAAACTTTCATAAATGCTCTTCTTAAAGAGGCATGGCACGATCAACCTATGTCTGTTATTAGAAGTCTACATTGACAGAAATTAATGCTAAAAAATAAAGCAATCAAGACAAACTTGCATTTGTCAGCTTTTGAAACTTGAAAGGAATTTGACATTTAAGATTAAGACAAACAAGCTAAAATCTCAAAAGCTAACTACAGAAAGGTACATAAAACCCCAGAAAAGTAGTGTCATTAAACCCTACCTGACTGTGATAGTATGTCTGTAACTGGGGAGAAGCTTCTCCATATTCAGAAAACGGGTAATTTCCTCAAGAATAAGACGTACATCAGGATTTAAGTTATCCAATGTTCGAACTTCGTTGTTCACACTGACTGCAGGAGTTACAGAGTTGGCTAGGGCATCAATCAGCTCAGCACGATAGTAGTTGTCTGAAAACTAAATAAAACCAACATTTAACAAAAGAAATTATAATAATATGTATTCTTTCAAAGCTAAGAAATGCTTAAGCTCTGTTACAGAACAGATCTTAAAGCCAAGACCATGGGAGAAACTGCATGAGATAGCAAAACAGGAAGAAAGTGGTTCTGAAAATCATACCATTAATCCAGCCAGCAACTTCATGAGCTTCTGAAGTGAACTAATGAGCTCATTGCTGCTTAGTGAAGAAAATCTTGCTTCTTCATCCACCCCTCTTACCTGGGCTCGTAGTTCCACCCCTTCCATTACGCTGGCTTTTGCATCTGTTGGTTGTGTTAGTAAGCAGCAAAATGTATAAAAATAAAATTTACAAAAGCAGAAAAAAGTACTGGATTTGAGTATTAGTTACTTTAACCTAAACAAACCCCACGTCTGTCAGATCCAGCAGAAGATGTCAAACATGCGCAGAAGGGACATGCGGAAAAGTGAGGCTGGATCTCTCCCTCGGTGGTAAGAAGATGTCAGCACACCTCACCCCTTTCTGTGACTACTGATTCATGTGTCCAACTCTCTACCTCTCCACCCTCCATCATCCTTATTTCAGTAATAAGCAACAAGTGTCTTGTTACAGTATGTGTTCTACACACACGAAAAAATGAAGCTTAAGACACATCAGACTGGTTCCACTTAACTTTGGATACTTAATTGGGAAGTTTATGATAGGCTCCTAGCCAGAATTCTCTATTATCTCGGGATCTTGTAGGTCATCTAATCATCCTTCAGAAGTGGTCTGTGTGGGAAGGAACTTGAGGTGACATTTCCAACTCAGATGTTTCAGTTTAGTGATCAAACAATATTAACCTGTGGTTCAGCTGTTAATTAACTAGATGAAGACAATCCAGTTCTGTGGGCTAGAACTGATATTCAAAACACAGAAACCCAGAGTCCTGTATATTGTTAAAAAAAGATTATTTCCTTTCTTTGCTCTTTCAAATACTCTTTTCAAGGTCAAAAAACCATCAAAAAAACCCAGTGCTTAGCTTTGCATGCTACATTCTCTCCAAACACTTGGGTATTTTTAATGAAAAAGAGTAAAGCAAGGAAAGTATGTGTGCAAATGAAGACAGGCAGGTCCTTAGTAAGTCAGCAAGCACAAAGAGCTTTGAAACATCCAAGAAGTGCCGCCATAGAATGTCAGTTACAGAACATCCTCTAACATTTACCATTTAGTTTAGCACATCACCTTTTCATCAACCCTGAGCCAGGTATTTACAGTAGTGGCATCAAACGTCATGCAGGTATCCACTAAAACTTTTTTCAACAAAAAACTTTTTCAACAAAGAAGGAAGTAAGAGATTAAAATAAACACAGTCTTTACCTTATTCTTCCTGTTATCGTTATACTTGATCAAATCCAAAATAAACATTAAAACCTCCTTAGGACAAAGGTTGTGAACATCTCTCAGAAGGGCCATGGCAACAGGCATAGTCTGTGTAATAAAATTAATACTAACATCACTCTCTACATTAGGGAAATGATAGTTACACCCTGGAAAGAGGTACATCCTGAAAATCAGCAGTTAACAAATTTACAATAGCAAGTGTCTGAAAAGTTGTATTTACATACTTTTTGAAAGTCAGACCATATACTATATAATTTTCAGATCAAATAAACGATGTAGTTATTGTTCAGTAATTAGTCACAGTACTGCTATTTGGAAAAAAACCAACAAAAGTATATCCAAAACCAGACTCCCAAGTCAAAACACTATTAAAAAGGTATCAAATGCCAGTGAAACACAGAAAATGATGATGGAATTTATTTTGAGATAGATACTGAATTTGAGTGTATCATGTGAACACAATGTCTATGCTTCCACTTTCACTGAGACATATAGACCCAACAGGGTCAATGAAGCCTGAATAATTACTAGCCAGACAGGTGCAACTCTGACTAGGTATTTATTTTAGAATGAGTTAAGCAGAAGTCTAGGCTCCACTGAACATAAAATTAGAAATCTTACTCTAGATATTCAAATGTGGCACACAGGATTAAAAAGGGAGAAAAATGTAAGATTTGGTGGTAAAGAATGAACAATAACAAAAAAAGCAGAAAAATACAAAAAGAAGGTCCAAGGATGACATGAAGGATGAAACAGTTTTAGACAGAGTAAAAAACCAAAATTTCAGTCTTCTATAAAATCAGGAATATGAAATCTATGAAATAAGAACTCAATCACCCAGTAAAGTGAACCTTGAGAGAAAAACATTGTAATTAGTTTTGTTATCCAATAAACAACCAAAAATAATAAATTACAGTAAAAAAACCTGTGCTAACACCAAAATAAGCAGCAGCGATATGTGATTTGATAACAGAAAGAAGATGGCAAGAAGGATTATGCAATGTCTTGAACTAAAAAGCCCACCAAAAAGCCCAGTTATAAGGTTTTACTTGCAGTATGGTAAAATTGCTATTAAAGAATAAAGGCAGTTGCTGAATTTACCTAAAAGATAAAATTAGTATCTTCCTTACAGCGTTATTTAAGAATGAGCTCACAAATAATTATTATATAGTAACATAAAATTCTCCATTCTCCCGAAGAAACTGGTAATTTAACTTCAGCTACTCAGAAGAAATTACTAAATATTTGTTAATTGATTTTTTACTAAGATGGAACAACTGAAACCATATGAGAAAGAATTAGTTACTTTGACTTTTATTACAGAGTAGTTGAGGTTTGGGCTATCCATGTTCCTGTAATTGTCAACTGTAGGAACATTTTAGTATTTCGACAATTCTTTTAAAACATTCATTGGGAAAAATAATTTTTACCTTTTGAAGAAAGTAGCTTTGAAAGTTCATGAAGTTGTTGGTCTTCACAATGTTTGGACAAGTCTTACAACAAAACATTCGGGTAAAGAGTGACTTCATGGCTGGTGGTCCTGTCCACGTACTTACCATGGAATTTGCAATCTGAATAAGTAGGGGGGAAGGGAGACTGTATTAACATGACCACTGCAAGTTTAGTTTGGCTGTAGAAAAGTACACATTTCCCAAAATCAAAAAGGATAATTGCCAAGAACATTCTCTCCTTTAAATAGATACTTACTTTCATGAGCGTATTATCTTATATTAGCTAAGTATTCACTGTCATTCCCAATATATCTTCTCTACATTAAAGGTAAGTTTTATGAAAATGGTTCCATTTGGAAGACATCTGCAACTAACTATCCCTCCATGATAAACTTCTGTTCTTAATTATTTTCTCTTTTATGTATTTTAGATGAAAATTCTTAGTGTTTACTAAGCCAAGTTCTCTGACTCTACAGAAGCCAGTGATGGAAGGGGATTTTGCAATACCAACTTCCCAAATTTACCCTGCCAGTAACCTCAGCCTAGACTTTAAAATAGGCCTCAGCCACCCTATGAATTAAAGACCACCTCTAAAGTTAGGGCAAGGCAGCTCTCTCTAACTTTAATTGTAGTGTACTAAAAGACTGTGCACTGAGAACAATTTATTGCTATAGTCTGCTTTGGTGTAAGGCAGTTAAAGTTCCACAAAGACAAAACTGCTTTTTGTGCCTTTCCAGCATCCTGGGTTTCATACATTTGCTGTATGGAGCACTGAAAGCCTGCAGACAAGAACACCTGTGCCTGCTGATGGTTAATCTGCCTGATGTGTGTGTGCACACAAACAAATGGGACCAAAGCACCCTACAATGCAGTAGGAACTTCCATTGTTACAGACCCACCACAAACGAAGGAAAAATCTGTTTTCACAAAGAAAAAACTGAATTTGATGATTTCCTTCTAAATTATTTAGCTTGTTTCAAAGGCTATTGCATATGCACTAAGTGAAGGAAAAGCAAGAGGCTATCTGAACATGCACAGCAATCCATTTCACCATTGCTTTTGTGGAAGGTGGGTGCTCTGTTACTAAAAACCATTTTCCCACTAATCCAGGCTTCAAAGGAAAGTCAGAGAGGGAAAATACTGCAGTCAGGCTCGATCTTCCCTTTGCAATAACTGAAGTGTTTGAACTAAAGATGCAGGTACAGCTTTTTCTAAAAGCTACAGTAATTCTTCCTGCAGAGGATGATTGATCTCAAAGACTGCTTAGAAACCATGATAAAGAACTTAAAACTGCAAATAAGAAATTTATGTAGCAGTGTCCAATAAAACTCAATCCCCAAAATATCGAAGTTTACTATGTTTACAAGATATTCACTATTCCATTAATATCAGGGTGTACATTTTTAAACACTAACTTCTTATTTTAGGCATTTCATTTCACAAAGTCTGTAGATGAACAAGTATTTTCAAGTAAAATCAACACTAGTTAAATCATCATCATTTCTGTATTTTTTTGGTCTTATAATGTGTTCTGACTCATTTGAATTTCTCTTTACTGACAGAATCTGATTTTTCTACTTATTCTACTGAGACATTACACACTCTGAACTAAATGTATCTGTGCATTCCCCACACAGTAACACAAGTGGCGTTTCTTGCATTATTTCTACTTAAAAAGGCAGGAGGAACACTCCATTTCTGCATCATTCAATTCAGTACAGCACGAAAAAGTATACTGAGGCGTAACTCTAATGCACATCTATGAAACTCCTCAACGTTTGGGAGGGAGAAGTTTGTGGTGGTAGTGTTCCTATTGTAAAGTTTATAGCACATCACCTACACTGCAATGGATCTGAACTGGGAAATCAGCGTGTGTACTCTCAGGAATTAAGACTGTAACATTATTTGCTGCTTTCTCTGTATTTGTTATTTGTCCTGAAGGACTCAGCACAGTATGTATGCATACATGTTCACACATATCTCTTAATTTATCAATGAGGATTTAATATGATACTTCACGGCTGAGAGACTGAAGTCCTTTTTTACAATGAAATATACCAAGAAAGTGTAGTAAATTCAATTTGATAATTGCATTGTCACGTATAATTTCTCTGTCTCACGTGAGTACACCAAGAACATTTGACAACAGTAACTGCAACCCAGCTAGAAACTGCAAATCAACAAAAAAGAACCCTCCTTCTGAATAACCACAAGGGACTTGGCTTTTTTCAATAAAGAATACAAATCCTGAATATTTACAAGCTGAGAAAATTAAAATCAATGACAACAGGAAGTTATTCTTATTAATGTCCTGATGTTGGAATCAGTAATAGAATGTATTACACTCTCCTCCCAGGTAACTTACATAAACATATCTACAACTCTGTTCTGCCACGCTCCTTCACCTTGATTTAATGTCACAGCCATACTTTTTGCTTGCCTTATTATCTTCTTTTCTGTAAGTCAACCACCTCATCCATAGACCCAAGATTTTCCATACAATTACAACTGAACAAAACCGGCAATGATTATCTGCAGCCCAATTGCCTAAGAAGTTAAAGTAAAGACAGAAAAAACTATGGCATTTAAATGTTGCAACAACTGCTCTTTTAACATTTACCTGTGGAATATACACTATTAGATATTCCAAATGAATTCATCATGAAAAGCGCATATTCCAAGTCAGATACTGGCAGCACCAATACTAGCACGTACACTGGCAGTTTTACATCAGTGTTTCATAACATTAAAATATTTGTCAAAAACACTTGTATTTTGATTTGCAAAATATGGCCAAACGTTTTACTTCTGTACGGGAACCAAATTATTCCCAACAGGTACACGGCAGAAAGCAAGCTCTATGACAATAATCTGAATTCTACAAATTGTCAATCACTGTCTTCATGTCCATAAAAGTATGTCGCCAACATGCCATTTTAGAAATTCTTGTTCTTCTGTTGTTGTAAAATTAGGGTTTTACTAATTTTCATTCTTAATGCTAATTGTATGTCTAAGAAAAAAAAAGATCTTCCCTTTTCAAGGCAATTATTTGGCTTTTTAATATTTAATTGTAGCCCAACTTGATGTTTATTTTGTGACCTTATTCAATCTGAAACGACATAGAGCAGCAATCTGAATTCCAATTAGAAAAAGATGAATTTCAGCACTTCAGAGTTCTCAACAGACTGGCCAAGGAACTTCCCAGTAAAATAATAAAAAATATACTTTGGTTCTGAAAAAAAAATTAAACAAAAGTCTTTTATTTCTGCCACTTAATGAAATCTGGAAAAATCCCTTGTGGTTTTCATGTCTGACATCTCAATTTTGACCATTATGAAAGCCTTCTGCAGTCTCCATTTACAGACTAAAATAATACAACTTTCCTTTCAAATCAGTCATGTTAAAAATACTCAGCAAATAAATTTAAGAAGTCAAGTATCAAGCCAATTTAGGAACCATGATGAGTTTTGACCCATTTTCAGCCATTTATGAAGTCTAGTGGATTTCTTCCCTTACTCCCATCCACACAACCTCACCTTTGCAAGGCAGAAGCAGGCCAGCATTCTCACCCGGTAGAAACACTGTTCCTGCTCCAGGATATCAGTCAGTGCAAGCCGTGATGCTGGAGTAGGGAACTTTTCCAATGCCAGAATGGCTTCTTCCTGTGCCACCACATCTCTCTCATATCGCAGCTGATACTGCCACATGAAATCAGACTGTTCAAATTCCACCTTCCTCAGTACTGACATATCGGGATCTATCCTTATCCAGAGCAAGGGGGAATCAGCACTAAGACAGACATGAAAAACATTAATAGCTTATAAAATTTCAAGACTATAGAAATTCTAAAGATCTTCTAACTTGTTACGAGTTATTTGTAAAGTATTTAAATTCAGAGAACCATAACAACATATAAGTTAGAGGGAACTTTTGAAAGTCTCTGGTCCAATCTCCTGCTTCCAGGATGGCAATTCTACAGCCTCCCAGGGCAATCTGTCCAAACCTCTAATACATCAAAGTGAACACCACATTTTAGTATTTTTAACCTACAGATCTTTGTTTATGGTAAACTACTGTATAATCTCAGTGTATTTAATTCTACTTCCTCAATTGCTACAATTTTCCTACCTGATAAGCACTTTATCACCTTCTGAAGGTTAATACTACAAAAAAAAAAATCCAAGAAAGAAAATCTGATGGTAAATACACTTTTTTTTTATCAATAGATGTGAAACTCCTTTACAACCATTCACATGCTATGATGAAAGCTGACAAGGGTAACCATGTAAATGATGATAAAAGTGAAAATATTAACCGACAGGATTAAAGTTATCCTACAGACAGAATGACCCAGTTGTATTCCAGCCAAACAAACATTTTACACTTTAGTATTCACACAGCACCATGACTGCAGAAATAATTTATGGGAGCAAGAAGCACAAATTACGCAATACATTCTCTTACTCATTTTTCCACATAAAAATCACAACCCCAAAATACTGACATGGCATTAAGAGAGTTTGGAATTATGAAAAGGGCATAATTATAAATATGATGTGTATTTCTGAATACATTTGTAGAAAATCTAGAATTACCATCAAGGTCATAGCTAGAGAAGAAAAGACAGTGAAAGAGTGTATACACAAGACTTAGAAAATACAGTAGAATGTATATTATCATACATGCTTGGAAGAGAGGAGTCCAAACCAGACAACAGAATGACCACTCCACAGATTAGGTTATCAGATAAAGTGCAAGTGTCTTGCATAAAATCCTCTACCAGTTCAAAGGTCATTCTAAGATCCCTGAAGTCTCAGCTCAGGGTAATACAGCAGGGACCTGAGCATAACTGATCAAAAATACTCACAAATATTTAGGGTAATTATCCTTCAATACAATTAAAATGATTCATATGTCAACTGTCATATGAAAATGACAGCAATAACTTGCTCAATGTAAATACGTCATAAAATCTTTTCTCATCATATATTAGATGAGGTTAAATTTTGAGAATCTGCAACACTTTTAAGGTGACAAGCAATCTATCCTTCTTCAAAGAGAAACCATGGGCTTTCAAGAGCAGATTATTTACTTCCCTCATCCACAAAACAAGATACCTTCACTATTTCTGAGGGCACTACTGGTTCCAAGTCAAGGACGGTAAGGCAGGTATTTACACTGAGCAACAATTTGCTTCCAAAGAGCTTATCAGTTCCAACTGAATTTAATGACAGTGTAGATTTCAGTGTGAAGCACTTCATCATTATTTTTAATCTAGAAGAATTCTTTTGTAATTACAGATTTCAGGAACTTGTCTGTATTAGTGGCAGTTAAATGGTCTTCATCAAAATCCAACAAAAATTGCTCTCACTTTGTTTCCAACAAATTCTTGTTTACATTTTACCTATAAAGTCAGCTGAAAGGTATCACTGGAAATCCATTAGAGTCGAGTAATTTATTGTATCACCCTACCATGCCCAAGTTTTTTATAAAATCTGATTATATTGGTTAACGCGTACTTTTTACACTTTGCCAGCATTTCCCCAGCTACAGCAGAAAAATCTCAAAGAAGACAAAGAAATGTGGGATAGTTTTGGAAGCTGTCACTCGTATAATGAAGTACAACATTATTATCCAATCCTTCAAAATAGCATGCTTTAGACAAGGGGAACATGGCTCAGACTCACACTGAGAAACTCCAACAAGCCAACTTACTCCATAGCAGAAAGGTCCATGTCCACCTCTTCTCCATTCATCAGTGGAATCTTTTTCTTCTTATTTCTATTAATAAAGAGAAAACAGAAAGAAAAAAAAATATACTTAGCAAACTGGCAAATATATGTTTATAAATGGAGTTAAGGACTGCAAAAGTACTCTGTGTATTTCACCACATAAAAACGTAATGCTCTCTCCAACAAGAAATATTCACAAATTTGAGCTATGCATCCATTTCTATAATTTTTACTCATTACACATAAACATAGAACTTTGAGAAGCAGAATTCAAAGTAATTATTAAAATGCATTAGAAAACTGAGAGAATCTATTTGGGAAGTATGTCACTTTTCTTGTTCCCTTGGTTTACCAAACAGTCCCAGCACCCTCTTCACTTGAGGCACTCCTTTGGCCTATATTTGTCTTCCCTCTAATTTGTGGTTCCCATTGAAAGACATTTTGAATAATTTGATTAATTAGAGTCTTCATTCAACTAGTTCTACATAAATCAGGTCTTTATAAAACTTTTACAAAATTACTTATAATTAAGAACTGTGTCACGTTTCCTGCTGTCCCTAAACAGTAAGAAATTCTCCACTTACAGCACAAGTAAGTTGTATTTAGTAAGATTAAGAAAAAGAATGTATTTATCATCAAATGCCCTGTATGTTTTCATACATCCATACTAAAAATACCTGCAGTTAGTATTTAGTTCTTACCTTCTGCTTTTAGAATGGCAAGGAATATCATGTTTAAGACTGTTTTCTTCAATCTGCAATGTATGGTTGAATGAGCCATCAAGTTCTTGCACTGTCACTTTAAGAGGACCCTTGAAGTTCATAAGATTTTGTTATTAACATTAAACTTATGCTTATTAATGTATACATCATACTTGTACGATGGTAAAATATGGAAAATGGACCTTACCACATATTTCTGAGTCCCAGGAGAGGTGTAATCTTGTTTTATTTCCAATTCCAATACATTCCGTTTTCTATTAAATGCAAAGCTACCATAAAATTTTACCACTCCACTCTGATCCCTAATAAGCAGTATAGGAATTCTAGAGCTCAATGCAATAGTTATAAAAAACCATAATTCTCAATTCTTAACACTTGCTTTATGCTTCTTTATTCCTAGAATTACCCATTCCAAGAAAATCTGGAAATGAAAACACTCATGATCATTCATGAAATTCTGGGGGTTTAGGTTCTTTTAATCTTTTTTTCTTCAAACAGTTCTTTAACGTCCAATCATGTCTCTTATGAAGAAAAACTGAAGTGCAATAAAAACCACCTAGTACGAAGAAATTCATTATGAAAAACTATTCTGGACTCCACCCCATCCAATGTCCTTGGCATGCTCTCAGAGAAAGTAATTGAGTAAGACTTCAGTAATTTCAATATGGTTTGTTTTACTATGTGTTTTAGTTATATAAAACTAAGGGGAAAATGTAGACTTTAGTTTGTTTTCTATTCACACTACATTTAACTCCATTATTTTATTGCAGTTTTTCAAACTCGGTCATGTGAGCATTCACATGTGTGTGAGTTCACGTATACATGAGAGTATACAATATGAATGATAAAAAGTAACAATCTCACTCTACATTTTTGCCCAGGCAATGATTTCTTCAAGACAACTTTTCCTGTGAATAATTTAATCATTCATTTCTGTATGACAGCCATTACTACACCTTACTTGTAGTAAACAAAAACACTAAACTGAAGCATTTTAGTCTAATGCACTCTCTCACAACTCTCTGACAATATGAGACAAAAGCAAGGAAGGAAAATCTGTTCTTTCATGTACCAACATTTAAGGGAGGAGCTTCCACATTCAAAGACACTTCTTATCGTACGGGGTTATTAACTTTTCTCCCAAAATTTGGCCATTTGGCTAAATACCTCAGACTGGTTTTGTTTGTGGAGGCTGCCTTCATGAAGCTCGGTGACATCAGGTAAGAGTTTAAGACATTTTGAGTGGTTTCTTCAGCACAAGGTTTAAACTCAGCATCAAGGCAGCCCTTGCTAAATGGCATAAGATAGCACTAGTTAAGAGCAGTAAGATCTCCTCCCAAACAACATAAAGACCTGCTGTGATCTCACAAGGTGGAAAATCTACTGTCACAGGAATAGCAGGGTTTGAAGCATGGTAGGCAGGTTGCAATCATAGGATTAAATGCAAGTTACAGTTAACAGGATCAGCCTTGGTGCCAAAGTACAGAGAAGGTGAAAAAATCCCCAAATGTGTGAATTACAAGTCTTTTTTCCTTACAGAACAGATGTAGTTAAGATTCACCCAGCTCAGATAGTAACGCTGACATTTAGGTGTAGCTGCAGTGTGAAAATATGTACATATACAACTCCTATTTTTCTCAAGTGCTTGGCACAGCAAAGTATGGAAATTAGAATAATGTGTATGGATACTTTAGGAACACTTCTGATGCAAATAAAATACTAACCTCTCAAATTACTGTATAAATACTAATTATACAGTGCTTTTTAGTTAAGATATTCAGATGCATGAACACTGTTAAGTCAGCTCAAATACCTACTTTTGTTTAAGGCATGTTTTTGCTGTAGTCACATACAATTCTAGCCTGGCATCACATTAAATAAAACTAACAATTAAACTTGTTAAATGGAGCAACTTCAAATTTCCCCTCATATCAATCCAAAATAAGAAACCCTGTTTCTTGACTAATATCACTGAAATTTGAAGAATGAACAGACAGAGGTTTATTTTACCTGCAACTGTACTATTAACACAAGCTACCAAGCTATTAAAGTATATTGTGAACTAATAGTATGTGCTTTAGGTTACTTATTTCATGGTGATTTACTGGAAATCACATATTAAAATGCACCAGACTATAGCATTTTCCATGTCCGACTTCAGCATGTTTCTATGGGCAGTGTCCTCTGGAATCCTTTTAGTATAATTTGGCCTTAAATTCCAGCAGAGTTCCTGTGCTTCTTTCAAAGGAAACCTTAAAATAATGAAATCCCTTCTAGTAAAGAATATGCAAAAAAGCCAGCATAGTTCAAAGGACTATGAAAAGATTGTGAACCTATGGCTCACATATACATCTAATTCACAGAATAATGTACTTCACTGTTTTATGCAAATGTATTTCATACTCTTCTTCATGTTCCTTTAATAGTGCCAATTAAAAAAACAAATTCATTCTCCATATTAACAATCCAGACCAAGAATAAAAAGGATACACCCACTGCTTTATTAAAGGTTGGATGTCTTTGCCTGAGACATTTGAGATAGATTTCAAAAACCCAGATGTGGAAACCAACATCTGACTCCACATGTGTGACTGGAACTTCTGAGAGGAAGCAGTACTGGCCAGACTCAACAACTTGTTGAAAACCTAAAATGATAAAAAGTTATTACTTTCCCTAAATACTTATATATAAAATAAGGTTTTCTGTTTAGTTTCAGTTGAATTGCAACTAAAGGTCAATACACTCTGATAACTGGCCTTAAAAAAAGGTTTTCAAAATAAAGACATTATGGGAAATTACTTGCTTGACCATATCAGAAATTGTGATTTTCAGACCAAATGTATCTTCCTGGAAGTTACACATACATATAAATACACAAAATCAATTAAAAGATCATCGATTTTCAGAAATTATCTACAGTAAAAGAAATCACTGACTATATCTCCTTTTTCAGAAATGAAACATTCATTAGACTCTCTGCTGTATTTTCAACGTGACAACTATCTATAATAGCTCTAGCACAGTAACACACGTTTTTCATTAAAATAACCCCAAACCAAGGAAAAAAAACCCAACCCCCCCCAAAACCTGAAGCTGATATGAAAATATCACTCAGTTTCTAACTGTTTGTCTGTAGCACCATATTCTTTCTAAGGTATGTCACAAAAGATATTTAGTAAAGAAGAGAAACTACAGTTCTGCAGAAGTTCAGTATTTCAGAAAAAAATTACAATCTTCTATTCAAATGCTTCCTCTAATACAAGCATCTATGTTTCACCTAGCACTGAAAATTTTATATAATGGAGAGAGCTGAAGCTGGATTTTCATTATTGTCATTATTTACAATTTCATTAGATTAGCTCACAGCAACACCAGTTAGGGACAGTAAAACAGGCTCTCAGTGTTAACAACCGATCAAAATAACCCAAACCAATGAAACACCCTACGATTAAAGAGAATATGCAGAATATAAAAAGCTTTGTAAGTTATGCTTAAGAAAAATAGCTAACTTTATCCTAACCCAAAAGACCTAACGTTTGTTCAGTCCTGCTAAAACTGATGGAATCCCATGATGACCTGTTCTGTTTTTCTCTGAACTCCATTTAAGGAACAGAAACGCAATTGAAGACAAAGAGTTTTCTATATTCCACATAATCATTTAAATACCTACCTGTAACATGAACTCCATGCTAATTCTGTTCTCAATCAGTCTCATAACAAGATGTGCTTTACACTGGAACATAGTGTAATATTCCCAGGACAGTGTATGAGGGTGTTTGATAGAAAAATGTAAATGTGATGCAGGGCTGAAAAAAAAAAAATCAAAAAAAGCTCTCTATTTTTCATTTTATTGAATGAAACTTAAAATGTACCCCAGCAACCAAGCTCAGAGCTGCACCAACTTAAGATTTCTTGTACTGCTTTTTGTTACCAATTATGGCACGCTTAAAATGACCACTCACTTGTCCAGAGAGGTGACAAGGGTGTATGTACCTGGCATCCAGCCAGTACTGTACAGAGATTAATGGCACATGATAGCTACTTGATAGGCAATCACTGAAGTTCTCCTCATCACAATTCTCCTGTTATTTTAGATACTTCTCTATTCTGAGGTAGGGAAGGGTTAGCAACCATGAAAGAATTGAAATTCAAGGAGGCAACTGAGGTTGTGGCTCAGACATTATATAATAATTTGGTCTCAGTATAAAAAGCATTTATACAGCTTCAAATTATACAGTTGATTGACTTTCGTAAAGTCCTTTTCTTGCAAAGTACAACTGAGCCAGGACCCACATTCTTGGCCTTCTTAAATTTACTAAGTGTTGATTGATTTTGGTACTGGTTACATTACTTAACTGCAAAACAACTCCTTGTGAGGCTGTGTCATAACTAGATCAATTTATGCAAGAAACGAAAAACCCAGCAAAAGCTTGTCACTGAAACCCAGATCAACTTAGTGATCTGACATGTAGCAATAGTTTTTTACCTCCAGTGGTTAGTACTACTCAGTGAGTAGTACTGGAGTATTACAAGAGAGGGAAGGGGAATCATTCTAAACTAGACATACTGAAGCTACAGTTATAGGGAAAATAAAAACCCTGCCAGTTCACATTGGTAACTAATAGTACTTCACAGATGACTGATCTAATACTTTTTTACCCCCAATACACTAAGAAATCTCAGTCTAAGACTACAAGGTGATATCTGAGAGCAGAAAGAAAAAGGAGCAGAGAAACAGAAAGCTGATGATACTGTAAAAAAGCCTGAAAATTACTAACAACTCCAGAAATAGCTCACGTCAAAATTCTGGCTTTGTGTTCTCTCTTATCCTCTTACTAAAAGCAGTTTCATAACAGCATTAAAACCATTCACATTATATTTAATTTCCTTTGAGATTCAAATTGAAAGAAAAATAAAACAACAGGTATTACAATATACTCAAGATGTACTTTATGAGACTGGTAATACATGCCTTGGGCAGCTTGAGATCTTCACTTTGGCCTTGTGCTACACAACACACCCAAGGCATATATTAATGGCCCCATAAAAACATACTCTGCAATAACTTGCAGCTTAAATAAACATACTTGTCTTTCTCTTTTCCTCCTCCGAATATTGGATGCAGTAAAACTCCACCAGTCTTCAGTTCGTATGCCACGATTTGATCTAACTCCTGGGAAGAACAACATGCATAAGTAAGCGTAATTTTGAAGAGCAGAGAAATTATTTAAAGACAGGAAAGCTTTTAATATTGTTCAAGCCATACCTCCTAATTAAGCTTGTTTGCAAAGGGAGAAGTATTTTAAAATCAGGGATGTTCCTCAAATGACAACAATAACAAAACAGTAGCAATTAGCAGCTTATACTTGTTTTGGGGCTGGACAGGGGGCTAACCTCCAACAAAACTGAAAAACATTATAACTAAAGAGTATTATTATTCAATAAATAAGTTGTCTCCAACCAAAAGAAATGTGGTCAGCATTTCATGCAATGGAAAACAACTACAGACACAGACACACACATAAATATAATGTATTAAATATACATATTAATAAATAAATATATATATATACACTTACATTGGGCCCAAGCCCTGCACTGAGTCTGAATTTGTGTGATGCTAGGCCCAGGTTAACAAGCACACTTTAAGGCAGGATGTTTATAAGGGCTCACTGTCACCCAGAACTCAACATGAATCAAATTCGTCAGCTTAAGCACAGGCAATGTAAACTGATGCCTGTCTGCAACCCAGTGTTACGAGATTTCCAAATGTTTATATGTATTGATATTTATTGATACATATCAACTTACACACTTTCACATATTGGCAATACATTAAAAGAAGGGCAGAACTGGAGGCTGTGACAGTAGCACCTCTCAGTTCTACATGGGCACCTTTAGCTACTCATGGGGAACAACACGAGCAACTTCTGCTGCACACAGCAGTGAACTCTTACCACAGACCTTCATCAGGTCTGCTGTTCTCTGTAGCACCCACAGTTTTAGCACAGACAACATACGAGCGGTGAACTGAATGAGCATTAAGGCAGTTGAGGGCATGGTACTGGGTCCCCATGTGAGTAAGGGATGTAAATGGAGGTAGCGGGGTTAGGATTTACTTTTTGGAATAGAGAGAGTAAGAGAATGTGATGAGAGAAAGAAGATACATATCTTTTTGTGAATAAATGTTACTGGCAAGGAATGAGGAGTCATTGCTGCTATCTCCAGAAAGTACCCATCTCAAAGATTACATTTGGAAATGTAAGCCATAGAAATTTATTTTCCAGGAAAAGAAATCTCTCCAAAAAGGGATTTTTTTACTGTTTCATTACTTCATTTAGTACTTCAATGATACGGAAACACACCTGAATCACCACTGATCCAAGCTAATACTGGAGCCTTTCTGAGCTGTATGGATAGCCATCACAGCATAATAAATTCACCAAATACATATCCTTATGAATCCTATATTCTATTCTAAGTATTTCAAAAGTAACATCTTTTTTGACTCTTTTTTTGGTGCAGAAGTCTAAACAAAAAGAGGAAAACTAATTTCATGGAGAGACAATGACAATATTATTCATATGGCAGTCACAAAAATCTATTTTGATTTGTATGTTCGATGTTCTTCCTCGCAGCAAGTGGTCAAAATATTTTAGCTCTAAGTTTTGTCACTACTAAAGAGGTCTTCAGATTGCAATGCAAAGTTGTTTTATATTCTGGTTTTATACTGTATCTTCTTTGATGCAAAATGTCTGACAGGTATATAAAATGCTATGATCTTACCTGTTTAATCCAGTGGCGATACTCATTAACACCAAAGGTTTTTTTCATCCAAAGGCCATAAATGTAACCAGAGATTCCCTTCAGTACCCATTCATCTGACCTATCATAAGAAAGAAACATGAATTATATCACTTCAGAAGATGTTTTGTAAGGGATGGTATTTCTGACCAGCTCAAAAATAGCCACAAATTTCAAGAGGTTGTATAACTTCTCTAAGTCAACAGAAGTCTGATGAGCTGTGAACCAATTTATGGAACTTGGCACCTGGATGGGACCAATGAAACTGAAAAGTCAGTGAAAACGGAACTTTTACCACAGAAATCCAGATTAAAATATAAAACCGAACTATTTTAGCTGAAGCAATAAAAATAAACAGGTGGAAATGGACACTAAAGTTAAAGCAACTGCCAATCTATATGATCTTAATTTCTTGATAAACATCTCAATGCAGTGCTGAAGATCTGGACAGCAAGTAGACAAAATACCTATCTCACATTTGGTGGACACCCTTTTAAACACATCTTCTGTGAGTTATGTTCTAAGAGAGAAAAAAATGGACAAAAAGTACAACATGATCATGAACTAGAACCTTAAACTGAAGAATGACATCATACACAGGGTCTGATGAAGTAAATAACACAAGAACAAATGGAGTCATTATGAAGGATGCAAAAAACCCCCAAAACATGTAAAATTGCCTTCAACACAGAAGTAGGATAGAAAAAAAGAAGAGAGCCAGAGAAATTACAACAGTACAAACATCAATTTAAGAACATTTTGATTTCCCTTGTTTTTAAGACAAGGATTCTCTGGGACATAGACTTTTGCCATAAAAAGAAAGTCATGGGCTACTTGTCCCCAGTAAATAAAGTGTATGCAAAAGGATTTAAAATAAATACTGATCAGAACTGCAAGAGCCAGTTGGGGAGGTTTTCTGAGACATGGAGTTATAGCCACCTTAGCAGGAATTTTCCCATTTGACACTAATTTCTGCATTCTCCTCCCTGAACAACTTCTTAACTTACTAGTTCTGTGCTCTACAAGTACTTTGCATGCAGGCTATACTTCATCATCCAAAATATGTAACAGAAATTGACTGATAATGCAAAACAGTTACCTTTCTAAAATTTTCAGATGCCAAAGCATACTACAACATTCAGGAAGATATATTCAGTCTATACAATCTTTCAAACTTTTCTCTCTCACATTCTACTTTCAAAACAACAAAAAATACTAATGGATTTTTATTTATTGAGCTAGGTTTATTATTGTTAATTTTTCCCCGTTTTTGCTTTCTTCTACAATTACCGTTTCACTTATTTTTCTGATAAAATGCAATTTGCAAATTAAAATTTGAGCTTCCAAGATCCTCCCCACTTTCTGGAGAATACTACGGTAAAATACTTACCAGGACATTCTGGATATGAAACATCCAAAGAACTGCTGGGCCAGGGCCTGTGCCAAGCACCTCCTTGTCAGTGGAGTTTCATCTATAATCATTGCGCTGTGCAAGAGATTTGTGCTGGACCCCCATAGAAAGAAAATTACACAACATGAGTACCGGCTCCAAAGAAACACAAGAGACCTTGCCTTAAAAACCAAAACATGTAAAATAATTACTTCACTGTTTTTCCAGTGAGGTAATAACATCTTTTTTTAAATAATCTTAATGTAGGCAGATCTACTGCTATTATCATCTATACACAACTCTCTGTGTAGAGCCTAAGTAGCTTAACTGGTGAAACTCTCTTGGATTTCTGATACCCTACTGCAGCTGAAGAAAAATAAAACACAATCAAACTTCTGCACTTAGTTTGAGATTAAATATTTCATGCATGGCGTTTCTAATTCACAAGGAATTGCCAGTTTTTTCTTAAAGTAAATCCAACATCTTTATAACAGATGAAAATGGAAATGGTGTTAAAAGCCTGTAGTGTCAATAAAAACAAGCCTTTTCAAACTAGAGAGCCCAAAACTCAGGCTACAAAAATAACTAGAGTTTCACAGATTTCTCAGCAGTCTTGGATCTAGAGCTTCTAGGCCTGTGGATTTAGAAGCTGTAATTTTCTCAAATACTAACCTGAAAATACTCATCGATGCATAAGCAGCTACTTCAACATAAGCTTCATCTATAAAAACAGTCTTGAAACAGGAGTAAGGATAGCGGCAGGTAAGAATCTCCTCATAAAATTCAAACACCTCATGAAGGTATGACGTGGTATGTTTGAGCAATGGGAGAAGCTGTGGTAAGCAAAAGTGAGTCACCTACAATCAAAGGAAAATTTGTTACAAGACCTACGAATATATTTAAATACATAAATATCAAGTATATTACATATCAGGGAAGAAACACAATTTCAACTAAATTCTCCCCATAAATTCAGACATAAATGGAATTATTGCTTATTTAAAGGCTTTTTTTTTGGAGACCAATTTAAATACAGGCATTACTAGACAAGCTTTATCATACGACTGTACTGATGAAGGTTGATCTAGACATACCCATTCCTGGACTAATATATACTGACTGCAACATAAAACATCAGTAATTCTTTAGGAAAAAAAAAGGAGGCTTCTGTGATGAAGATTATTACCTCATGCATGTATGGATCAACAAGGATTTCAAATGGTCCAATTGCCAAGGAGATGTTAGAAGCTGCAGTTGGAATAGTCAGCATGTAATGAAAAGTCTTCTTTCTCATATCATGGGTGTACACAGTTTCCACCAAATCCCCGTTTGAAACTGCCACCATTGCAGCATCTACAGTATACTCAAGTTTCCAGGTACACAACTCAGAATATGAATCCACACAAGGAAACCAAAATCTAAGAAAGTTAGGATTGGGGGGAAAATGGTTAACAATTATACTTAACAATTATACTTTTTTTCACAGGTGATTTTCTTTCAAGTTCCAAACTATATCCCTAAATATTTTAAGAATATATGAATGTTGACATACTGACTCCTACAATACATTAACTTTATAGAGCTTTACAAGTTTTTTTGTCTTTATCTCCTGCTGAGCTATATAGACATTCTAATTACTAGTCATTAGATGCTACTTCACAGTGGTAAGCTCCTTTCAAGCACAAATTAAGTTTTAGAATTTTTTAAACTTTAAAGAATTTGAAGAAATTATTTGTATTTCCTACACTTTGAGAATAAGTAAGAAATACAAGTCTAACATTCAAAGGCAGTTTTCTTACCTTGTAGAATTTTGATAACCACATGAAAAGACATGAGCCCCTCTTTCTGCCATGTTGCCCTCCATGTTGGGTACCACAAAATGAAGGCCTCCTTTTGGCTGGTCCAGAGAAAAGTTTATATGCACCTTCAGGACTTTTAACTCTGCAGCACAAAGACCAAAATTGGCGTATATATACAACTTATGTGAAAGTTATTTCAGAGTAGTAACTCAGTTTTGGACTCTAGGTCTTTCAAGGTTTTGTGATAACTTCATTCTCGTGGACTTCCTGGTCCACTTACAAAGTACAGATCAAAGCTTACAAAACTGAGACCTCCCTAAGCACAACTTACAGGAGATAAATTTATAAGAATCTTTATTAATTAATAAAAACTGCAGTTGGAGTCACATCTCATCTTCCATTTCCCCAACAGTAAAGTATCTTTATACAGACTGTCCCCTAACCATGATCGCCTTGGTACCTTGCTGAAAAGTTTTCTCTAACAACTCCATGTGGCAGGCACATTCCTAAAAGACATATTATTGTCATTTGCAGTTGCTTGAAATACCTTATTATAGTTAATGTTTTTCCTGTAACTTGAGTGTCTTTCCTTTGGTTTAGTTTCACAGATATCCCACCTATGAATAGATTGGCAAGAAAAGAAATTCAAGCATATGCTCAAATTTATCCCACAAGTCTCACTGTATTTTGGCACTCAAACTTTGAAAAGTGAAATTATACATGTTTGAATATTTTTTCTTCTAGCTCTGCATGTAAGGCAACAGGAACTCACACAAAAATCAAAATAAACAAAAGTGTCTTTCCCATTAAGGTGCATCTGACAATGCTGCGTGATTCAGCCTCATGATACAGTTGCTATTATTCTCTCAGAGGTCTCATAAATCCATGGCAAAAACTGATAAAACCATGCACGAAATAATACAAGAAACTAGTAAGATCCCTGTAAGAAAATAATCAACACTGGAGAGTAACTTATTAAAATAATTACTTATTCCAGGATCTAGTATGCCAGTTTATAAAGGAGTCTACTTTCACTACCAAATCAATTTTAAAATGACCGTTCCTCAAAGTGAGATGGCATGAAATTAATATAGCTTTGTAAAAAGATGTATATAACTATATCTTTATAAATTATTTTCTTTGTTGGATCACATATATTGTAAGTAGCTTCAAAATTACAATTTAGCACCCACTATACTCCATTATTCCCACTTCCTCAAGTATTCTTCTGAGGTTGTGACCACCCAAGAGCATGTTTGTATAATAGTGTCAAGAAACCTTGCAACACTTCTCCATATTACCATAAAGGTAAAGGCGTTTTTCAGAGTTCAAGTAGAGAGAAAAAGGAAACTACTCATAAATTCATAAAATCATGTAACACTACTTCTATTTATATAAAGCTGCTATCTTTCTAAGCGAACTTGTAGCTGACAACTCTACGACATCTTAAATTAAGCTTTCAGTACGGTCTCTTTACCATCAACATGCTTCCACAGCTCCGAGGGAACCTTAATGCAGAGTTCTCCGTTTCCAGCATCTGGGTCCACAGCACTGACAGCGGCAGCATAGGCATTGGAAAAATAGTTGAGATTCCTCCTGTCAGAAATAGCCAGTTAATTCTTAAAGTACAGTTGTGCTGAACCACAAAATACTAGTTTGAAAGTTAAGACAATTTCTATACTGAATTTCAAGGTGCATGTTCAAGCAAGTGTTTTGTTTTGTTTTTAAAGGAGTGGAAGAGAAAAGGAGTAAAGATTAGATTTCAACAACCAGAACTTAAAATATGGCTCTTGCAGAAGTGATCTGTGATCAAAAAGACTTATCAGTAATAATTCCCAATAAACGGAGGAATGCTTGGTGTTCTTTTCTTGCCAGTAAGAGTAATACTCACATCTATTGGAATAGAAATAAAAAATTCTGGTTTTTATTTTGAATGAAGATGGTATCTTTATCTAAAGCTCTGTCTTGAAAATCTGCTTCCTCTTATATTGCAGTTTTGCTCTTATCTTGCTTTTCTAAATGTGAGATTTTAGCTTGGCAATGGTATTTTTCCCCTTTAGCTTGATGGATAAGAATAGGGGTTTTTTTAATGCACTTGTAAATAACACAAAATATTATATGTTAAGAGTTTTGGCCTTAATACACAAATGCAAAAATATGTGCTATACTTTTTTGTTTCTAGTTATATTAGAAACCTTCTTCTTTTTTAAAGTGTGCCATAATTTATTTAAGATGTAAACACAGTTTTTCATAATTAGGTTTGAGCAACTATATATCACCTGCTCATGAACTGCTCACTTCATTCCAAAGTCATATCGTCACTTCATTTATGACATAGATTAATTGTTTTCTACTGAAATGAGCAGGAACAAGCATATGTCTGCTGTTAAAGTACTTATGAACAGGATGTTACCCTATTATTTAATATGATTATATTTAGCTACTGGAGGACGACCAGTCAAGTTCAAAAACAACCCTGCTTTAACAGCTTTATGCAATAGCCTTTATAGTTTTTCAAAATGGATTTTTAAACTGCATAAAGCATGGGAGCAAAATCTTTCTTAATTCTAATTCTCCAGTACACAGTTTTTCAAAAGCTTGCACAACTCTATACCTGAAGAGATGTGTTTGAATAACTTATCACCTTTTCCCCAGAATTTAGGTACTGCTGATGAATCCAAGCACTGTGGAAGCAGGACACAATCAAGCATAAAGCAGCCATAGAATCACAGAACCACAGAACACTCTTGGAAGGGACCTTCCAAGGTTATCTAGTCCAACTCTCCTGGAGGAGGACAGGGACATCTTGCACTATATGAGGTGGCTCAGAGCCCTGTCCAACCAGACCTTCAATGTTTCCAGGATGGGACATCTACCACCTCCTCAAGAAACCAGTTCCAGGGTTTCACTGCCCTCACAGCAAAAGAGTTCTTCTTGCATCTAGTCTAAATCTACCCTCTTTTAGTTTAAAACCATTACCCTTTGTCCTACTGTAACAGGACCTACTAAAAGTCTGCCCCATCATTCTTATAAACCCCTCTAAGTACTGAAAGGTTGCAATAAGATATTCCCAGAGCCGTATCTTCTCCAGGCTGAACCCCAACTCTCTCAGCTTTTCACCACAGATAGGTGTTCCACCCCTCTTATCATCTTTGTAGCCTCCTCTGGATCTGCTCCAACAGGTCCATGTCCTCCCTGTGCTGGGGACTCAGAGCTGGATGCAGCACTGCAGGCGGGGTCTCACAAGGGTGGAGTGGAGGGGCAGAAACCCCTCCTTCGCCCTGCTGCCCACACTGCTGGTGATGCAGCCCAGGACACCGTTGGCTTTTTGGGGTGCAAATGCACATTGCCAGCTCATGCTGCACCTCTCATCCATCAGCACCCTGAAGTCTTTCTCCACAGGGCTGCCTGCAATCCCTTCATCCCCCAGCCTGTACTGATACTGGGGGTTGTCCTGACCCAGGACTACTGCACCACAATGGAGTAAATTAACTTTTGGCTGGGGACTCCACCTTCCATGGAATCTGAAGTCCACACAAAGCAGACATGATCTCATTTCAGGATTTTGCTTTCATCTAACTATTCTCTATTCACTATCCACAGAGAAAACCACCCAAATTACAGTACCTTACTTGGAAGAATAAAGTACAATTAACCATGCCACCAGCACCATCCTGTAAGTCTAGGTATGTCAAACACCATGCTTAATATTCCTAGTCTTCCACATATAAAAAATTTTGCTAAAACACTGAAATATGTTGAGAACATATTTTCATGTAGTTCTTCATCTTTGGCAGTAATAATGCACAAATTCCCTGGCACCACTATGAAGACCGAGAATGTCAGGAGCAGTAAACTGGTCTACTTTGCTTGGAAGCTTCTGAAAATTGGACATGAATAGTAAATGGGACCATTTCAGTATAGAAACACACAAATCTCAAGTTTTAATACATTTTTTTTCCTTTTCCACAGCTGAAGTGTACCTAAAGGTAGGATATAATGCCAAAAAGTTTCAAAAGCAAAAGGTTGAATTTGTACACTAGAATATACTGTAACTTCAGGTATGGCTCCAGAACAATTCCAACCCACGTAACTCCAGCTGATGTGCTGTCTCCTAGTCTCACTCATGCATTCCTACTACCTCACTCACTAAGGACACTACTGCTCATCAGACCCTGCAGGGATGCAGCTGAAAGTGTCCAATGGAAAAATAAGTCCTTTCTTCTGATCAGGCAGCTTTCAGTTGGTTTACTTCCTTGAGCTGTCATACTGAGGGGTCAAAGAACACCCCTAAGCAAAGTTACTTTAAGCTATCCTTCAAATGGCATCCTAGAAAGGCAAACAAATACCACTGGAAAAACTCTATTTAAAAAGAGACGGCATGACCAAGAACTATTAGTAATTTAAAAAGCTAGTAACAGAAAACAACAGTAACATTCTGTTAGACTGTAAAGTCTAAAGTTTTTAATTTTAATCCAAATTGTTTTTGAAAATTGACTATTATTGATAGGGAATCCCTTTCCTACACATCAGTGAGAATTTGTTCAAACTTTGAAGACTGTGATGAGCTTGTGGCTACACTCTAAACATCAGTGGGTTCACAGAGAGGAAAAGGTTATGCTTTTACAGCAAAGAAAGTAGACTCCAGAGCTTAACATTTTATGGAAAACAAGACTATTCTTATAGTTCTATTTTTGTGAAGTGTTCCAATTCAAATGGGTGATTCATTGTAAAAGGAATCCATGAAAGGCTTAGTACCACAGATTAATCTTTTCATAGGTTGAACTATTCTCAATAAACTGGATATGGCCATTTTAAGAAAAACAGAGTACATGCCAAAAGTTACAGCCCAAGGTACAATGATAAATTTTCCTAATGCTAAGTGTAGATTGACAATGAAAAACAAATACGCATTCATGGTTTTCTCCCAGTAGAGATACATTTTATTATCAGAATTCACCCCAAGCACTGTTAATTACAGCCCAAGTGCATGGGGCTTGACTGACTGTAAAGAAGCAACCCTGCAGAGACTTATTTTTTAAAGTTACTAATTTATTTCAAACTTTCCATAGCATTTCTCACTATTAGCTGCACCAGTGCTACAAATATATGTGCCAAACATATAGTCTATAAACCACTGTTTTCCTACAGTACTTAACATCAACTTGGCAAAATAATTCTTTGCTCTACCTGTAATTCATTACCTGTAATTCATTTACTATTCTACTTTGCTTCCCAGATAGAATAAGCACTTGATACTGGAGTATATCTATGATACAGCATTTTAAATATATAATACATGCACATATAAGTGATTTATTAATAGGATAATGATTTGAATCTTTTTTGTGCTGAAAAACCTAATTTTCACTCCTGGCCAAGTTTAAGGGCTTTGTCATCTCTTTTCAAAAGTTCTCTGCATCTTTGTGTCATGGTTTAGGAATTCTCCCATTTAGTGTTTCCACTGAAACTACTTCAAACGATGTGCCACTTGATCTCTTCCCCCTGCCAATGTGGTGGGCTGGAGAGGAGAACTGGAGCCACAAAAGGTAAACATTATGGATTGAGATAAGAATAATTTACCAGAGACAACAATGAAATAAGATAACAAACAGTAACAGCAACAATACCAATGACAAAGTGTACAAGAAAAGAGGGGAACGACTCACATGGTATTACTCACCCTGTGGAAAACTCCTGAAAATACCTGACCCCTCTGCCATGCTATGGGACCTGGAAGCGAGCCTTTTTCCCCATCCCTGGAAAATGAGGTGAGGTGGTATAGAAAAATTTCCAGGCCCTAGCCATGCCCCCTCCTGGCTACTGCAAAAATTAAACCTGCCCTGGCCAGAACAGGGACATTATCTACCTCTTATTCTACATTGTCTACTTCATGCCCAAATCCTATGCCTTTCAACTACACATACAAATATATACACATATAGACAAATATATATAAAAAATTTCCCCAGTGACCATCCCTCCAACATGTCTGTTGAGTTCATTTAGTCCATGTGTGTTCTATCCATCCTAGATGTCTTCCAGCGCAGGAGAGGTGCTGTGCTGTCAGCTGGTTGCAAGCTGCATCAGGCACTCACAGCTGGTGTAACTTGAGCAGCCCATACTCATTTTCCTTGGTGGTTATTACATACAGGGGCAGTGTCATGCAGGAACCAATATTATACAATTCAAGATTACAGGCTGTTCGTATGCAAAATCAAATCCCCTTGAGGTGCACATCGTGCTTCCCCATCCCTCTGCACTACCCACCAAGTGCACCCAGGTGCTTGAGCAAAAACGATCCACAGAGAGGTCTGCCTTTTCTTGAGGCAGGACTAATCCAAACTGTACTCCCTAACACATTTCTCATATGCACCACAGGGACTTTATCCCCTTGTACAGTACAGGGGAATTTTCATTGGGCAGGGCCGGCTGGATTGTTAGAGCCTCTAGTGTTAACTAACCAGGCGGCCTCCACTAAATGTAGGAAGGTGGAGGTTGCAGTACCCAGGTTCCACCACCCACTGCTTTCAATGTGGTTTTTAACCGCCCACTGTACCACTCAACTTTCCCAGAGACTAGTGTATGCAAGGGAATATGATACACCCACTCAATACCGTGTTCTCTAGCCCAGGTGTCTACAAGGCTCTTTCTGAAATGAGTCCCATTGTCCGAAACAATTCTTTCAGGGGTGCCACGTTGCCACAGGACTTGTTTTTCAAGGCCGAGGATGGTGTTCCAGGCAGTAGTGTGAGGCACAGGATACATCTCCAGCCATCCAACAGTTGCTTCCATCATTCTCAGTCCATAGCGCTTGCCTTGGTGAGTTTGCGGAGCGTGATGGGATCAATCTGCCAGGCCTCCCCATGTTTGTAATGTTTGTATTTCAATCACCATCCACCACACCACAGAGGCTTTACCCATTTGGCCTGCACTGCAGTGCATGCTTCATAGTTATGGATAACCATGGTTAAGTTCATCCCTAAATTATGAGCCCATCTGTATACTGCATCTCCTCCCTGATGACCTGAGGCATCATGGGCCCACTAAGCCAGAAATAATTCACCCTTATGTTGCCAACCCAGACCCACCTGAGACACTTTGATCTTGGCAGCTCGATCCACCTGTTCATTGTGATGCTCTTCAGTAGCCCAACTCTTGGTTATATGCACATAACATACTTTCACAGCCAACTTCTCTACCCCGTCAGTGTCATCTTACCACAATTCAGCAGCCCGGATGGGTTTACCTCTGGGCTACCAACTGGTCTTTTTCCATTGCTCTAATCACCCCCACAGAGAATTTGCTGCCATCCATGAGCCAGTGTAGAAGTGGGAGTGTTGGCTACTCTTCTCACTCAGTGATGTCCAAAGCCATCTGGACGGCTTTCAGCTCTGCAACCTGACTTGATCCACCTTGTCCCTCAACAGTCCCTTCTGTGACTCATCACATAGGACTCAGTACAGCAGCTTTCAATTTGCAATGTAACCCTGTGATACAACAGGAAGTGTCAGTAAAGAGGGCGTGCTGCTTTCCATTTTCTGGCATCTGATTATATGGCGGGGCCTCCTCAGGACGTGTCACCTTTTCCTCCTCTGATGATGATGATAGTCCAAAATTTTCACCCTCAGGCCAGTTTGTGATGATTTCCAGTATTCCTGGGGGACTGGGGTTTCCTATTTGAGCTTGCTGTTGTGATTGGCGCAACCCACTTATTCCATGTAGCATCAGGGCTATGATGTGTTGCAGGGACTTTCCCTTTGAACATCAGGTGATTATCTCTGGCCCTGCCTCTTCCTCCTGTTGCAAGGGTCCTAATTCCTCTTCAATCCCTCACTAAGTGAACTGATTTTGTCTAGGATTTCTTCTTCTTCTGTATAGGGGTGACTGGTACCGACACAGGATGCTCCTCTGGTTCAGCTGCAGTTTGAGTGGCCTCAGTGCCTGCTGGTCTGCTTTCCTTAACATCCAAAGGAAATTCAAAATTCTCAAAAGCTGTTGTAAGGCACGAACGAGAAAGAGGGGGTGACATGCTGGGGGAAATCATCCTCCCCTATTCTCCCCACAGACTGGCTACAGTTATTAATGGCCTCCCAAAGGGAGCACGGGAGTTAAGGGTAGGAGAACAACACTGAACACACATCCCGAATGATCCTCATTGTCCCTGATGTCATCATATCGTAACATATCCCACAGTATGTCAACAAAGCAATCCTGATCCCTCTCCCCAGTCTGAAAAAGAGCACCATGATGGCCACATAGTGCATATACAGAAACATATAGAAGGCTAGATAGCACAAACACTTTGAACAGACCAAGACACAGAGTGACCAGTGGCTCCGTAGCTAATACAACAAATGTTTAGATGAAACTTGTTTCCAACCAGCTCTGGGCAGATCTGTTTTTATCTCAACCCTTCATGCCCAGCCAGGGCCCCAAGTAAGACTGTCCTGCCTTAGGAATGGTACTCCCCCCCATTTAGTGTTCCCATGGAAACACTCCAAGCCACACACAACTTGATCACTGGCCCCACCCCCTTCCCTTGTGGGGGTCGGGAGAGGAGAACTGGAGGCATAAAAGGTAAAGATCACAGGATGAGATAAGAATAATTTACTGGAAACAGCAATGAAGTAAGAGCACAGTAACAGCAACAATACTAATGACAGAGTGTACAAGAAAAGAGGCAAACAATTATTGCTCACCCAGCAGAACACCCCCACCCTGAAAACACCTGGCTGCTCCCTCCACCACACTACATGACCCCAGAGTGAGCCTGTCCCCCAACCCTGGAAAATTATGTGAGGTGGTATAAAATAATTTCCAGGCCTTAGCCTTCCCCCCCTTCCTGACTACTGCAAAAATTAACCCTGTCCTGGCCAGGACACTTTGTTTCTTTCTAACAAAGTTTATCATGAACTGGACAAGCATCTTATCAGTGGCAATAAAGGTTATTTATTGCAGCAAGGCAACACACACTCAGTCCACCAAGAATTTTTCTATTTTGTGCAAAGGCTAAAGGCTTGATCATTGACTTCTCAGAAGAACAAAGACAGACAAGACAGACATGCCCTGAAGGCTACCACATTGCTCTCTCGCACAGCTTACTGCTGCTTGTAACTAAAGCAACAGTGAAATCAGAGGATATCAAAACATCTTCATACTTGTAATGTTTAAATACTACAGGCTTCAAGCTAAAAAATGACAAATGAACTGGCATTGCACAGGAAAGCATTACATGCATATTAGCTAGCTATACAGAAAAAAGCTTCCTTCACACAGAAATAACAATGCAACAGCTTCTTGGCCTGGCATCCTAGTTATCCCACAAACGTGAAGCATGTAAGCAGGCACAGCAGGCACACCATCACAAACTTCACTTATCACAGATCAAACCACTGCATCCAAACTCCAAACTTTTGCTGCACCTATTTAACAGTTTACAATCTCAACCACAAGATTAAGAAAAAAGTATCTCCTTTGTCAGTTTTAAATAAATAAGGCTGAGGTACAAGCAGTTGTCTCCGTATTCAGAATATGCATTGGGATTTCTACATAAAATATAGAAGTATAGCCCAGAAAAAGCAAACTCATGTCTTTTATACTGACAGAATCAAGAAAGCAACAATTTACAAGGAAAAGAAAGATGAGGAGGACAGACAGCTGTAACACTCAAAACCAGCAGCCCTAAACCATGACCCAAACAGACATTCTCCACTATTATTTGCAGTCTTCACAAGACTTGAAACTCTTCTCAAAAGCACGAGCAAAATGGGATTCTCTGCCATCCTGTGTACACACAGTAAAGCAATGTTAATTATTTCATACCTTACACCACTGTTCAGGTGTTTGCTCAGTCAGGAAGGAAGTGACTGCATTATCTAATTTCATCCATCTATTCTGATATGAAAAACCTGATATTCAGGTTGCCTGAAGCCCCCAGAGGAAACTACAAGACAGAAGTCCAACTTTATTTCTAGATAAACCTTTAAACACTCTCTCACTTGTTACCTGAAATTATTGTTTGGGACTAACGGATAAATTGGCAATGACATCAAAGCTAAAAATACATTTAATGCACTAATTAATGGCTTCCAACCTTTCCTACAAACTTCACCAATTTTTAATTATCTTTTTAGTGAGATATTCAGGAAAACTGACAACATATATGACTGAAAAAAATTGTTTCACCTTCTGCAACACTGAAAATGTGAAATGACAGAGACTATGTGTCAATGACTTTTTCATCAAAAGATGCTAAAACCCAATAGTACTATTTGAACTGAAAACAAGTTGAATATTTCACTTCAGAACACAAACAGATGATCTGATAAATCTCACCAAGAAGTAGCAAAGAACATCACAGTGAGGCAGAAACAATTGTGTCATACATAAAGCTGAATTTCTTAACCCTCTTTTAACTGTTTTCTCACATGCCAAAATTTGCACAACATAACAGTGAACCATTCCTCTTAACCTCCTATCAGCAAACAAAACCTTTCAAGTCAGAGATGCTGTAGCAAGTTTTCTAATCTTTACTCCATACAGAGTTTTCCATTTTTAGTAGAATTCTGTTGCTAACTAAGGGAGTAAGAAGTCTTCAAATTATTTTAACTTTGATTAAAAAGGAAAATGTCCATTAAATTAACAACTTCTCTAAATACTTATGCCCCAGATTAGCTATTTGGAAAAAATTTCTTCACAGAAAAATTGTAAAGCATTGGAACAGACTGTCCACCAGGTAAGTGGTGCAGTGACCATCCCTGGAAGTGTTCAAAAAACACGTAGACATGGCACTTGAAGGCGTGATTTAATGGTCATGGTGATGCTGGGTTGACAGCTGGACTTGATGATCTTATGGGTCTTTTCCAACTTTAACGCTTCTATGATTTTATGTGTTCTTTTAGAAAACAACATCTAAGAAACTAAAAGCATTACCAAAACAAAAGAAAACGTCTGCATATAAAATCATGTAACTTGAACTTATATTTGCTACACATCACAGGAAAGAGTAAAGAAGGAAAACAAAGTATTTTAAATAAACAGGTTGCCAAGAACCATCTTAATTTCACATTTACTAGTTCAACAGACTACTTACGAAAACTGTGCAAAAGGTAACTATCCCTGTAACATCAGAAACAAACCATCATGTCTAATCTTTGTCTCGTTCAAAACAATTGCTGCAGCTAGTTCAGCTACAAGAGTACAAAGGACATCATCACTGAACTTGCTGTTACACATGAGAACTTGGAAGAGATGACCAGATGATTAAAGACTACTACAAACCACTGTTTCTAGAAACAGTTTCTAGAAACAGTTCTTTGTAAAGAAGGGCAGAGGAAACACACCGATGATTTTTTGGAGGTACTAATTCTAGAGTTTTTAGATTTCTAGTATTTCTGTTTGCAATCCTGCCTTAAAAGCAGAGGTGCTGTATTTAACCACCCAATTGTGATCAGGTATTTCAATGGAAAAATACATCTAACTTCATCTAATACTTTGTAACTTGTGTTGCCGTTAACTTCTGAGATACAGAAAGAGCCATACTAGTTTTTTGTTATGAATATTTGGTGACCTCTGTCTTTCATAACTATGAATAACATAGAGTTATGAAATAAAGAGATTTTCTATTAAGTTTGAACAGTTTGAACGAAAAACCCCCCACTTTCTCCACAAAATGACAGAATTATCTCTCCTAATCCCTTTTTTAACATAATGGAGTGCTCACTCTGATCACTTTAAATGCTGCTCCTTTCTCACACCTTCCAGGAGTTACGCAGGATTCCAGTTATTACAGAATCACAGAATGACTGAGGTTGGAAGGGATTTCTGAAGGTCTTCTGGTCCAACCCCTCAGCTCCAGCAGGGTCACCTACAACCAGTTGCTCAGGAGCATGTCCAGATGACTCGAATATTTCCCAGGATAGAGACACCACAGTCTGAGTAAATTGTCTCAGTGCTCACCTTCACAGTAAAAACAGTTTCTTGATGTTCAGAGGGAAGCTGCTATGTCTCAGTTTGTGCCCACTGTGTCTGCTCCTGTCAGTGGACGTAAGTTAAAATACATGAAATTCTATCAGAATACAAGAAAATGCTTTTTACTGTGAGGGTCATCAACACTGAAGCAGGTTGCCTGGAGAGACCGCAGAGATTCCATCCCCGAAGATACTCAAAACCCAAAGGGACACAGCCCTGTGCAACCTGCTCTACCCGACCCTGCATGAGCAGAGGAGTTGGACTACGTGATTTCAGTCAGTCTTTTCCAGCCTAAAGGACTCTGATTTCACATCAGCTGCTATTAAACTTGTACAACACTTTCACTAGAAGTTTTTAACAATTCAGCAAATTGTAAATTCAACTAAGTCAGCCAAAAGAAGGTGTGAGAATATGACCCTTTCAGCAAATCAAAAGAGAATACTTAGGGAAATCATTTGCCCACCATGCTCTTACTAAAAATGAAACGGCTATGAGATTTTTTGCTCAAACTCCTTCTCGTATCAGTTCCCCAGAACATGCAGGATGGCACATGTTTTTAAACTTACTCTTCAATATCAGATGGTGAAGAAATTTGAAACTTCTCCTTTCAAATTTTAAAATTAGTTCAGGTAACATTCTAGGACTTACACTGTTATCTACAACAATAAATAATGAAAGTTTGATTCCTCAGGAAAGGCCAAAAGCTTTACTCGCTAGTTCTTCTTAACAGTCTAGAATCCCTGCAATAAGGATTCTTAATTTTTGACATAACGAGCAATAGCGTCATCAACAAAAAAATCAAGTCACAAAGCAAACAGAATTACAGAATTAATATACTCAAGTGGTTCAGTATCAGGACTCAAAGCAAATTTCTTAACTCTGGTAATAAATTTGGTGTCCTATATAAAGTAACACTGTATTTGTACACTGAATTATTGAAGCTTTTGCATAACTGATGAATAAAGGAATACACAGTGTCTGTCACAAACACAAAGTTCAAATCCAAGGCTTTTTTCCCCCATAAAGTACTTTATAGAAAATTTTTGGATACTTTCACAAAACAGTACAAAGGTATGTTAGCAAAAGAAATTCTAAAGAATAGTCAAAATTATTGCCAAAATACTTCCCCAAAATTAAGGTGCTATACCAAACGTTACCTTTAGGAAATTACCAAGTAAAACTTGACAGTAAAATAGAATAGGATATACTTAAGAGCAACAGAAAACAACACATCTGCAGAGTCTTAAACATAGCACTTACTGCTTTGATTCATGGTGACAGACCTCCAGCGTTGGATCATTATAAATGAAAGCTGCTTCTAAATCATTGACTCTCACTCTGTAAATCCGGCACTGTTTACTGTTCAGCTTGATTCTGTTCAGGTTTGCAACTGTGGGAAATATTGTCAGTTCCACATAACCCTATGAAAACACAAATCAAAATCTTCTGTAAAATCTTTATCAACTCAAAAACTAGAGAGATATTAAAAAAAAATTATTATTAATACAATTCAAAGAAAATCACTGGTACAAAGATGGTATTTTCATATTTAAAAAGGAAAATGGTTTGCCCTTTAGATGCCTAGATTTTCTTTCATGCTATTTAACAGGTGAATTTTCCCAGCTGTGAAATGAAACAAAACAAAACAATTCAACTTGACTGACAATCACGCTTGTTTTACTGTAAAAACTCTGCCTCTATGACTACATTTTAAGTTATTAGCATCACTATGTTGTAGGTTTTGGTATCTGAACTTGAGACAAGGATTCTTAAAACTTAAGCAGAATCCATTTAAGCATATATGTAAATTGACAAAGACCCTTGGAGACTTTAGGCCTGAAATGATGAAAGTCTTTTCAAAGCCCTAGTGAACTCACACACATACCAGAAAACTCTGTAAGCCTATCCCTAAGATCGGCTAACACAGTGTGAGCATGAATTTTGAACTGCAAATTGCTCTGTAATATTTACAACGCAGCAGCCTTCATTCAGAAAGCTTTCTCTTACAGAGAGAAAAGTGTTCACAATTAGAAGGTATTTTATTTGATACATCTCAAGCAATGACAGACTTATGAGAAGAATCAGATTAGAAAAGTATAACATATGAAGTAGCTGAACAGCATAATTAGCTTGTGAGTGCAGTTTTTTCCTCTAAAAGCATGAAGGAAACCCAGACATTTAATTTCTATTTTTACAGTTTATTAAAAAATACTTACTACAACAGACTTTCTCTGAAAATTTACGTTGTTGATACAAACTACCTGATGAGTTGTGCTGAAAGAAAAAAAAATAAAATAAGTAATGTTTTGCACAAATGCCAACACTTAAAATAACACTTCAATCCAGTTTAATAAAGAGTCGAAGAGGACATAAGTACATATAGATAAATACTGCATCTACAATACACTTACATAAAAAGAATTAATGAGTGTCTAAACCTCTTATACAGTCTAAACCAAATAATGAATAGAAGTTGCCCACAATGTCAGGAAAGTTCCAAAAAATATCAAACATAGTATCAGACCAGTGTGAACATTACTAGCAATACAGGAAGATAACACCACCATTTCTGAACATCACATATCTGTATGCAAAAACAAAGAATTACTAATGGCAGAGTGTCAGGGTCTACTAACACTGTAGTGGTGAGCAGCATCAGTAATGGCATGCAGCCATAACACGTGCAATCAGAGACCTGTGGAAAGTCTACCTGGAGAGTTGACACTTGTACACAATTTATATAAGCAGGTAACACACATTAAAAGATAGAGTGTGTGCTTTTAAAATAGCATGCCAGAAGAATTTATTATTTAAAATAATGATAATATATCAATCAAAATGGGCATTTTATACTACCCAAGTGCATTTCATTAAATTTTGAGTGACGTATTAGAACTCCTGGTAAATAAAACTCTTTGATTTAAAAGGTGGAAGACAAAATAATTCCAACTTCTTTAAAACCCTACAAGTTATTTCTATATATTTTTCTGTAGTAGGTGGCATCTTCACAGTAGTGCATTTCATGACTCAAGATAAAACCTTGAAATAATTCAACTTTTACGGCACATCACACTTTATCTGCAGATATTCTGTGCATTAAAAAGTGACATTGCTTCAGATGAGACAAAATTTGATAAAAATTCCTACAAGAGAATTACACCTAAAAATGGATTCAGACATTACTTAGGTTTAAGTGTATATAAGAAGACTGTTTCTACTTAGATAAATACATTTGTGTGACAGATTTATAAAGGAATCAAGAAGATATAACGAGAAATATATAAAGATGCACCGAAATCCACCACCAACTGCTTTGTAGCTTGGTTACAGCCCAAACAGTGAATGTGTAAAAACAGCAATTTGCTTAACAAAGGTGCTTGCTGCAAAGGCAAGCATTTTTTTATACGTAAGAAAGCCCTTAAGTCAAAAGGGCTTTTTGACACAGCAGTAAATATGGAACATCGTAGTATGGTCTTTAGTACTGACACTGTGTGGAGAAATGTCCAAGGTTTGAAGAGCATAATGTAAATATCTTCGTGAGACTGAACGGTTGACAGACTCGCTGCCCATGAGTAAGTCCATTCACACATTAAAACATACATCTGCAACACACATTTTCTGAATGCAAGTTACACCACAAGCAACAGCTCCAACCTTCTGAAATAAATCATTATTAATCAGCCTGTGGCCTGATTCAGTGTGCACTGATTTCAAGTACAGCAATTTAAAAAAATTGGATACTTATAATTTATAGGGTCTTGGGCTTTCAAATCCTTTGTCTCCTTTCTTCCTATTCATCCTGAACCGTAGCAGTAAACACACGCTGCTGACCGTCAGACTGGCATCAACATCATTCTCGCTCAATGGGTCCTTCGATTTTTCCCCGTGTCACGTCGTATTTGATCACTCATCTCCTCAGCGGATGTGTGACCCCCAGCAGTCAGGAATCTTCAGCTCGAGTGTGCACCATCGTTACAGCACCACGAACACGCAGTGTTTGTACATAACCTTCTATGGGTCCACACACAGCCCCCCTGTCCGCTCTGCCTGGTACCAGTCCAGAGGCGCTTCCTCTCCGCGGGAAGTACGGAAAACAACCGGCTCAGCGGGCAGTGGCGACGGGAGCGATGGAATCAGGAGGGCCGCAGCCGGGACGGCCGGGCAGACACCGGGATCCGCGCTCTTGGGAGCGCCGGCTGGGGCAGCGCCGTCCGCTGAGAGCCGGGAAAGGTGCCGACGGTCGAGTGGGCCGGGCGGTGGCCGGGCCCGGGACAGGGTCGGCC